>JABWTJ010000433.1:162500-727441 GCA_016801875.1 Solanum sitiens | reverse complement strand
CAAATCCATAACACTCTCTCTGGATTTCAGCATAGGCCTCTCCGAGAAGTGGGTTGACCGTCTAGGAGGTGGACCCCCAACTACAGTCTTGTAGTGAAGATGATATGGTTACCGACTGAGTACCTCCCTGAACCGTCCTCTAGAGTAAGAACCATTAAACTCACCTCCCTTTCGAAACCTTTTTGATGTCGATGCCATGGTGAAGTCATCTGGCTTCACTCCTTCCACCTCTATCACGAAGTCTACCACTTCTTGAAAGGATTTTGCCGTAGCCGCTACCTGTAAGGCTAAAACCCACAACTCTGACCTCAACCCCTTCACAAAACGGCGAATCCGTTCTTGTGGACTAAAACAAAGTTGGGTGGCATACCTGGATAATGCACGAAACTTAGCCTCATATACAGTAACCAACATCCTACCTTGCTCTAGGCTCAAGAACTCATCCCTTTTCCTATCCCTCAAAGTCCGGGGAATATACTTCTCCATAAACAAACTAGAGAATGATGCCCAAGTCATAGGTGGTGCCTCTATTGGTTGACACTCAACATGTGACCGCCACCACATTTTGGCATTCCCTTGAAACTGATAACTCACGAACTCAACACCAAACCATTCTACTATACCCATCCTGTGTAGTAGCTCATGACAGTCAACCAGAAAATCGTAAGCATCCTCAGATTCAGCACCCTTGAAGACTGGAGGTTTCAATTTCAAGAACTTACTGAAAAGTTCATGCTGATCATTTGTCATTATAGGCCCTGTAGTCAGACGAGGAAACGTGCCTATTTCCAATGAAGTATCCATGCGGGGAGCCATAGTGGCCGCATGTTGTATCTCCGGAACCTGAGGTGCTGGTGCAGAAAACACTGGAGGTGTCTGACCCTGATCAGATAACCCACTAAGATAAGCAAGAACCTGATTGATCATCACTGGGGTAGGTTGGGGTGGCAATTCCTCATTCTGTGCTTGTTCATTCTCCCCTTCCTCACCCTCTCTTACCATTTCCTCTGTCGATGGAGGAGTCACCGCCCTAGTACCAGGTGGGCTAGGTGCTTGTCCTCTTCCTCTAGAGGACGTCCTCCCACGACCTCTTCCACGGCCTCTCGCCACTGTTCCTCTCCGAGATACAGCCCCAGTGGCTGGCTCAGACGTTTCTTGTCTTGCCGGTGTTGGTGTTGGTGCAGTCGTTGCTCTAGTTCTAACCATCTGTGAAATAGAGTGAAGATGGTCAGATACCAATTTGTATCACCTAGATACAATTGGATCCGAGTATTTAGCACGAAGAAAGAAAAGAAAAGAATGGAATTTGTCCTAAGTCTTATAAGCCTCTCACATAAAGTAAAGGCGTCCCCCCGAAAAACCGTTCTTTAAGACTCTACTAGACTCGTTCGTGTGTATGAGGACCAACGAACCTAATGCTCTGATACCCCACGTTTTGTCACGACCCAAAATCGAGCCCACGAGTGGGCACCCACACTTATCCTACTATGTAGCGACCAACCAATCTAAAACCCCAACATATTGAACAAAATACAAAGCGGAAGACTTAAAACTCATTAACGAAATCAATTAAATAACTTCTAAAATTTATAACTCATTATCCCCAAAATCTGGAAGTCATCATCACAAGAACATCTATCCTCAAGTTACTAATCTAAAAGTATCTAAGAAGCTAAAATAAATAAAAGCTAGTCCATGCCGGAAGTTCAAGGCATCAAGACATTGAAGAGAAGATCCAGTCCAAGCTAGAAGCATTAGCTCACCCTGAAATCCGGTGTAATGAAGACTGGCTAGAATCGCTGCTGAGTTGAAGACGACGGTACGTTTGCTGCATTCCCCAAATAACAAAGAAAGAAACAACAAGTAGGGGGTCAGTACAAAACACAAGTACTGAGTAGGTATCATCGGCCAACTCAAAATAGAAAACAGTATATATCAGTTCATATCATAAATCAACTACAATACTCAACATGTAGCAACAAGTACTATAATCATCAATAAGTACTACCAAGTTCATCCATGAGGACTCAAGCCTCAATACCACACTCATTTGGGAATTAGGTTCATTACATTGAGTATATTAACATCTCTCAAGATTCATTATCTTTTTTCCTCTTGTGTCGGTACGTGACACTCCGATCCCCTACTACTATATGTCGGTACGTGACACTCCGATCCCCTAATTCTACGTGTCGGTTCGTGACACCCGATCCCCTAATACTATGTGTCGGTACGTGACACTCCGATCCCCTAATTCTACGTGTCGGTTCGTGACACCCGATCCCCTAATACTATGTGTCGGTACGTGACACTCCGATCCCCTACTTCTACGTGTCGGTTCGTGACACCCGATCCCTTAATACTATGTGTCGGAACGTGACACTCCGATCCCCTACTTCTACGTGTCGGTTCGTGACACCCGATCCCTTAGTACTATGTGTCGGAACGTGACACTTCGATCCCCTACTTCTACGTGTCGGTTCGCAACACCCGATCCCTTAATACTATGTGTCGGAACGTGACACTCCGATCCACTAACATCATTCTATCAATTCATCAAGCGTTCTCTTATACCAAGGCATCATCAATCTCATTACTTTAGTTCATCAAGCCTTCTTTTATACCAAGGCATCATCAATAACAAGGTGAAATAGGGTTTCTTCAAGATTTTGGATTCAATAGCTTCATTATGCTTATTTTATCACAATCACATAATCACATTCATGCAAGCATACAATTAAGCATATAGAAGGGTTTACAATACTACCAATACATATCATTCGCTATTAAGAGTTTACTACGAATAGTATCAAAAACCATAACGCACCTCCACCGAGGATTCGTGATCAAGCAAGCAATCTCTCAAAGCTTTTTGTTTCTTCTTCGTTTGTCTCTCTCTATCGATCGTTCCTCTCTCTCTCCTTGTTCTTTCTATTTTTCTTATTCAAAACCCTCTTTCTTTTACCCTAATTAGTATATAATTAAGTATAAAAGATGAGGAATTAACCCACTAATTAACTCAAGGTTATCTCCTTTACACCCCCAAGAATTTGAGTTATTAATCTTAACCCACGAAATTCATAATTATAGCAGGAATAGTCCAAAACGCCCCTTTAAAACTTACCCAGAAATCCGACCCAGACTGGGATTACGCAACCTGTGATGGCCCGTCGTGCCTGCGACGGTCCGTCCTGCAGGTTCGTCACAACCTTCAGAGACTCAATTTCCTTGATGAGTCTGAGACGGTCCGTCGTTCCTACGACGGTCCGTCCTGCACTTCCGTCACGACGGACAGAGAATTGCTCCCAGTACCCAATTCTCAAGAGTTGAAGTGTTTTGAAACGGAACCTCACAACGGTACGTCGTGTCTGTGACGGTCCATCCTGCAGGTCCGTCACAGAGTTCAGAGAGTCGATTTCAGCACTCAAATATAAGAATTCCAAGTGTTTTGGAATGAGACACCCTCGACGGTCCGTCGTGCCTATGACGGTCCGTCGTGGGATCCGTCGTTTCAGACAGTTTTTCCAGAAATAAAATCTGCTGCTCAAAACGACTAAGCAGGTCGTTACAATAAATCAGCAATAAGTATAGCTCATTATCATGTACAACATGATCGCACAAAGCATATTAAGGTAGATAGACATTTCATTAAGGAGAAATTAGATAGCGGATTCATTTCTATGACATTTGTATTGATAAAAGATCAGGTGGCCGATGTTTTAACAAAAGGACTGCCAAATAATGTGTTTCAAGATTTAATAAGCAAGCTAGGAATGGAAGATATTCATTCACCCGCTTGAGGGGGAGTGTTGGCTAATAGAGGATATTCTCCACATCAAGATTTGATCCCTTAAGATCTCAAAGATAATTCTTGTAATCTAAAATATCTTTTTCTTCTTTTTAGTAGAATATATGATTTATTAGAATCCCAGATCTCATGGGATCTAGATGATTTTGTTCTACAATCTCTCATGTATATAAAGCCTTGTATATGACATAGAAAGATATGAATAAAAATTATTCAACTATCTTATTCCACAAATAGGTTAGACCTAATAGGCTCCAAATGAGTGTTTATATCAAATCTAGAGTATACTGAACTCAGTAAAGTAAAAGAGAAGAAATCTAGTAAACTTTCGATTTTACATCCCTCGGCTATACAAGGTTGATAAGTATAATTTTCTCCACCGATTTGGTCCTGCATTGACTCCCTGTCATAATTCCATTCTAAATAGATACAATTTCATTTCTTTATAGCTTCTTCCACTTAACACAATAGTAGGATGTTTTCTCGTCATTGGTGTAACAGAATCAACCCTTCAACTATATTATCAAAATTCCTACGGTTCTCAGAATAACAAATCAACCCTATAAAGACAATCAAGAAAACCTGAAAGCTTTAATCTTCTGTAAAAAAAAGACTAACTTGGAGAAGGCCAATTTATCCATCTTCATCAGCATGTCTAAGGTTAAATATCTAAGACAGAGCCAATCACTGGCAAATCCTGTAATAGTAATTTTAGCGGTAAAGTTCCTACTGAACATTGTGATAACAAGTAACAGGGCATATACTCAAAGCACTAAGACACTGCACCTTTACTCAAAAGCTTCAAACTTCACAAAGAGTGTGTTTTGTATGGACGAAATCATTTTCTGGAAAACTCTAATTTTCCCATGTGTAGTTGGTCAAAATATTTTGGAAAACATTTTGTCTAGACTTTTTTAATGAAAGTAGAGAAAACAAGTTCCATAAGTGACGTTTCAAGTTCATTGTGTCCTACCCACCCACTAAACATCACCAATCCCCACCCCATTAATCATTCAACCCCTGAACCCCCAACTCCCTACCTCATCCTACCACATATTGTTTTGCTAGATTAAATATAAATACTCTTGGAATAATATTATTTTTCTTACTAGAAACTCACTTATTTTCCAATAAAATATTGTGTAGGTAAACATTTTCCCATGTACCGAAACACACCCTAAGTGCAGAAATGTGAAATGATTTAACATTCAGACTGAAGAACATAATCTTAAGAAAATATATGCCTGAGGGTGCACTAGGCATTACCATCAAACAAAAACCAGATAGAGAAATATTTCCCAACAACAACTTCAATATTAGAAGGGCCAGATAGCAGCTTTTGAGATATATAGTGATCAAATCCAACACAGCGGGTTCGACTACAGAAGGATAGCAGGTAGAGACCACTAAAGCACATATGCAAACCTAAGAGGAAGCTTGACCTTTAAGAAATGTGAGAATACAGTAGAAGCAGTTAATGCAGCTACTAATAGAAATAATCCCATCAAAGTAACTAAATAATCACATGATCTACATAAGTAACACAACTAATACAGTTGTATGTATCAACAGGAAATCCTCATGAGTTACCTTCTCGTTCTTTAAATGTAAAGAAAAAAAATGGCAACATGAAAATATTCAACTCTGTTAGGCGCCTCCATATTGAAGCGAGTCTTGGTATCTTGAACCATAGAAATGAATTCTCATAGTACATATTCATAAGGGGAGATAACGATTTGGAGTGTAGCTGATAGGAAGATGAATAGATAATGAGAGCTGCTTAAGGTATCGAATGATCAAATCCAAGACAATGGGTTCAGTAATTGAAGGATACAAAAGAACATATACAAGCCTAAGAGGAAGTTGCACATAAAATAGTTTTTTGCCTCATTGGTATAACCTTTTTGTAGCATAGACAATTGTAATGAATTTGACAACATCTCTTTATTATCTTCTTCTTCTTGATGCCAACAATGAATCTACTTACTTTATTAAATAAAATTTTAAAAAAAACAAGTGACCCTTTGACAAACTAAGAGAACCAGTCACCACATACATAGTAGCACCCACGTACAATATGCACAAAGCCCTACGCAAGAGTCCAATTTCATATAGTGGACAAGTATTGTTGGACAGATGGAGTAGCATATATCTTCTTTCTTGGGGTTTTCAAGCCCGATGCTAGTCTCACGTAACTTTATTTGATGGTCAATGATGTTATTGTGGGTTTTGGGCCATAGAATTAGTATTTGAGTGATGAATTAATAGATTGATTGTGGATGTCGCGGATTATTGTTTCTGTGTCATGGATTAGAGAGAAAAAACAAGTAATGAATGTGCACAAACAATTTTATCTGTAACGCTATGCAATATACATGTATGTGTTCAAGGAATCCTAAATATTGTTGGAGAAGAGGATATTCAACAGAAACATTATGTGTTGGTATAGAGAATGTTAATGAACTCATTTTACTGAGAAATAAATGTCTTGCTCCACAATTCAATAAATAAAACTATCCACATCCACACGGACAAACTTACTTGTATACATCATACCAGAAATGAAATTTGAAAAGTTGATGTAATACATGTTATAGATTTACTTGGCAATAGTGTTCAAGAACAGTAGCAAGGATAAAACAGCTCTACAGAAGCTCATTTAACCTACTTAGTCGATACTGTGTTTGATCCTAAACCTCCTTTATGTCCTGCTGAACTTTTTCACGCACTGTTTCAAGCACTCTGACAGACCTTCCACCTGTCTGGCCTCTTGCAAGTTCTTTTCAGCCTTTTTGAGTTGTTCCTCTACAGCGAAGACCTTTCTATTCCTTTCTAAAATGTCTTTTTCAGCTGCAATAGACACTAGCATGGTAGTTTTGCTCAACTCCGTCAAATCCGATAACTTCTTCTCCATATCTCCCTCTTCTGAAATATCATCCAGATATTGCTGCAGCCAAGTTACATCAAGCTTGACCTTCGCTGCAGCAGAAACCAAAATTCTTATATCGTTGATGGAAGTAGAGCCAACGTCACCGGTTTTCAGCCTCCTCCACATCACAAACTATATCAAGAAGGGAAGCTCTGGAAGACAGTGATCTATAGTGACAATTGACTGCAATGTCACCATACTTGGCAAAAATGGAAGTGAGTATGGGACCACTGCTCACTTTTACTTCATAGCCATGCACATCAACCGTGACTTCTTTATTTTCGTGCACTCCTTTTGGAGTTAAATTATGTTGCATGGTCCTACAAAAAAAAGAAGCTTCGTTCAGCTCGAAATACATTTATTACAATGCAAAGGGGGCCTAAATGCGATATAAATAACATACATTGTTGGAGGAGTCGGATCATCAGTTGCTTTCCCCCGCCAAATTTTTGAGCATACACAAGTGTTATGAAATCAATACTAAGATTATGTTTTCAGATTTCTATCACTTCTCCATGCATGCTTTCTAGGTTTACTTTCTCATTTAATCTTCTGCTGCAGTATGCCATTCACAATGACACATTGGATACTTTGAGACCAAAATGGTTGTCGTGCAGGGTGAAAAAGACAAATTTAAAATGATATAACAAGAACCAATTATCATAAATTAATGCCTTGCTCACATATAGAATCAGTTTGAGCATCCAACAAGGTTGAGGAAAAATAAGGGGTAGAACAAACACTTTACTTGAATTGACATAATATTCCAAAACAAATACATTCATTCACTTCACTAAGCACTTACAGAAAGTAGGCTAACGTTAATAGTTGAAATCCAGATCAAATTAATGATAACAACTGTTTACCTCTTCTTGTGATAGAAAGTACTTGCTTTTACGTTGTTTACGTTGTTTTTTAAAGACTTTGGGGAAATTGATTTCTTTGGTGTTTGAGACAGAACCTAGTGTCTGCAGAGAAAGTCCAAATTAAGGGGTAAATTAAATACTTTAATTGAGTCAACATAACTTTTGAAATGAGAACATTCACTTCGATAATAAATATGAAATGTCACATGGAAATCCTAATCTATGATAAAACCTAAGTTGAAGCACAAGAAAGAAATCTAGGCCATGTTCCTTAAGAAAAAACATAATACAAGATGGATCATGTTGACTGATCCTTAATCCCTAGTTATGTGCAATGAACATGTTGATAATAGTAGATATCACAATCTAGGCCCAACTTTTAGGTTAGATAAACACATTTACCCTTAAAATATCAGAAAGTAACCCAACGAACAATCAACAAAGTTCAAAAACTTAAGAACCATCTGATGTGCTATAGTATTCATTGAACGATAAGGTATCACAATATCTAGATGTACAAGTCCTGCAATTCAATCCAAAACTAGAGGGTGTCAGCTGTATGATGTATCCTTCTGCAATTTCATCCCTATTGAGAGACTCAGTGAATCAACCTACCGCATCCCTTATCTGGACTTTGCCTCTCTTTGCTAAGTAAATTAAACATGGACAAGTTTTTAATTACTAGAATGTCCTGATAAAGAAATAAACCTCTTATAGGAATGATATTTCACTAGGGGTGCTTATAAGAATTTAACATGATGCAAACCATGACCAATCTACAGTAGGGGTAATTGAGCTTTTAACCATGCTAATGAATATATTAAATCCCTTGTATTACTAGTACCTAGAAATCCTTGGTATTAGTAATACACTCTTCAATGCACAATAGAGTGTATAAGTAATGCAAGCATTAGTTATGTACGAAGACAAACTTGTATGTATAAGATTACTCAAAATGCTTGGAGAAGCCCAACTGCAGAAAATCACATAGAATTCCACACTCTAGATCACTTTTTCTTTAAATGCAGTGTGGAAAAGTAGAGATTGCTTTCATGAAGTTGGGCATAGAAAAGCACGAGTAAGTAACCTTTACATAAATGATATTAGCCCAACTTGTATGGACTATGGTCATGGTATCATTCAATAACTTTACAGAAGTTATAGATTGGTTTATTTACCATTTTAATTTACATTTAAATCAAGGCTGATGCATCTATGTGCATGAGCATCCCTATAAGGTAAAATGTCTAAGGGGGAGCTATTCTCTCGTAAGGCTCTAATAGATGATACTGCAATAAATGTTGACCATTTTTTCTATTGGCAAATATTATTCTTTAGAGGATTTGGGAAAATTGTTTTCTTTGGTGATTGAAAAGGCAGAGCCCAATGCCCGCACAATTTAATTATGCATATAATAAATCCAGAGATAAGTCGCAGAAATAAATTCTATACTTAAATACACAACTTCCTAAAAGAGTTGAGTCAATTAGCGATAACTGTTTGATTTACCTCAGCTCCTGATTCACCAACTGAAGACCGCCATCTTTTATCACGATCCTCAGCTCCTGATTCACCATTGGAGATTGCTCATTTTGGTGAACTACTTCCCCTCTTTTTAGCATCTTTCCCGCGAACCTTAGAGAGAATATGGGCTTTTGATCTCCTTTCTCCGCTTATCCAAGCATCATCATATCCTTCGTCTAGTTTGTTCAAAAAACTAGGTTTCCGACCTCTTTTCTTTGAAGTTTGAGTAGCTTCTGGATATAGATCCTTTTCGACTGTATTCGTGAAACCCAACTTTTTAGGTCGCGACGTGGTCCTTGAAATGGTTTTTTCTATTGCTTCATTGCATTTCACGTTCTGATTCCTTTAAAGTTGTATCCATCTCTACAACGACATCACCGTCCTTACGCTTGTAATTATCTTTCCCCATCAAGTTATACGGTTGATCTAAGAACGGAACAACTCTCTTCGGTGAAGCATGCGCTGCAAGCTCTTCGGGACCATTTTCCACCTGTGATGTATTCGAACATAACCATGAAAAGAGGATAAATTGACAGAATACAGAACTTGAAAGTCATAGCAAATATGGTCTATCATAAAATGAACATTGCATGTTTATCAGTTTCCATTTCATTGTAAATTAGACAGGAAAATTTTGAATTATCAGACAAACAATCATGCATGTTACAAATAAATGCAGAAATCAATTTGAATTATCAGATAGACCCAACGTAGCTTTACATTTCATTGCCTCTCTCTATGTAAAGTCAACAACTTTGGAATAGTTTTTAAAGGAAATGTTGAGGGCCGCCACTGCTTTTGGAAGATATGGATGAAGTTTGACAGCACTTTCTTGAAGAAATTCCTCTCCCAGCACATAAGAACGAGGCAAAACATTCTAAACCAAAATAAGACGTAATTAAAAACAATGAGAAAGATAAATGAATAAAGTTGTAGAGGAAAAGCAATACCTGATTTTTCTTCTTAACACTATTTATGAGAATGTTCGCAAGGATGCTCAGAAATTGCATTGGAATGTTTTAACTCTCTTTTATTATCATGGTCATTATTTCCTTGATGTCCATGAATACTTTATCAGGGTGTTCCGGCCTTAAAATAGGGGAAGAGAAAAACAGTTGTCAGCCATTCTCCAGACGAAACCATTGGCATACAAAGAAACTGTTAGTCTTTGAACTTTATGAAAGAAAAAAGAATCCGGTAGATTTTGACATGCTATATATGTACCTTATTGTTATTTGTAGTTTTGATGATTTGACAAACCCAAGGACCTTATGAAGGGACCTGGTTTATTGTGCTATAAACTCTCAACTGCCAAGATGGAAAAAGTACAAGTGGTTGGTGCACAGTATTCAACTGATGTTAAGACAAACCCAGGGACCTTGTGAAGGGACCTGGTCCTTGGATCGACATACATCTCATTGCCAGGCTGGCAAAAGTATAAAAAGTTGGTGCACAGTCTCCAACAGTGGCAAACGCGGCAAAAATGAGGTTTCCACGTAAACTGCTTGTGTTGTTGTCTGTGTTTTCATACTCTTTGTTCTTAGTTTGAGTGTGTCAAGGGACCTGGTCCGTTGGCTGGTAGTGGACGCATGTATTCTAACAATTGGTATCAGAGCAGGTACTCTCTAGCTAGTTAACACCAAGAGAGTGGTTTCTTCATCAGAATGGATGCTTCACTTAACCTAGAAGAAGGGCAATCCTAAACTTGACCGCTGCGTTTCAATGGACAGTTCTATAGCTGGTGGAAAACAAGAATGCATGACTATCTTATGGCTTGGATAGTGAGTTATGGGACATTGTATTGGATGAGGCTTTTATTCTAACTCCTGAAGTAAGGGACGGTCTGATACCTAGAGTTATTCCAAAGACTCATCAACAATACAGTGAAGTGGACATAAAGAAGATTGAGAAAGGCTACAAGGCTATGAAGTTGTTGGTTTACGGTATAGGTGCTGAAGAATATAATCATATTTCTGCCTGTGAATCAGCAAAGGAGATCTGGGATTGTCTCAGGACTGCTCATGAAGGTACTGAGCAGGTGAAGGAATCAAAGGTGGATATACTCACTACTCAATATGATAATTTCAGAATGAAGGAAGGGAAAAATACTTATGACATGTATACTAAACTTTCCTCCATAGCCAATGAGCTATGAAGTATGGAGAGCCAACAGTACTAGCAAGCCAGTTAGGAAAGTTCTTCGAATTCTTCCTAAGTCATGGGAAAGCAAAGTAGATGCTATCACTGAAGCCAAGGATCTGAAAGTTCTGACGATAGATGCTCTTATTGGAAATCTCAAGACATATGAAATGAATAGAAGTCAAGACCTTTCAAAGAAGGAGGCCAAGAAAGACAAGTCTCTAGTACTCAAATTTACTCCTGGAGAAGTGTCTAGCGAAGAAGATGATATGGACTATCTTACCAAGAGATTTCAGAAGATCATAAGAAAAAACAGAGGGTTTAGAAAAGAAGGGAACACTCCTCGAGCTGCAATTGATAGTGACTCATGTCACAAATGTGGAAAGGTTGGGCACTTTATAAGGGACTGTCTGATGCTTAAAGCTAAAAATAAGGAGCATCAAGGCCAGGAGGTGAAAAGGACAAGCGAAGGGACCTGGTACCTAACAAAAGTGCAAGAAAAGTTGTAGCTGACTACGTAGTGAAGAAAGCTCTTGCTGCATGGGGAGACTCTTCAAGTGAGTCAGGAGATTCAGATTGTCCCGAAGATACATCAATGCTGGTGATTCAAGATGAGGATAAAGTATTTTATGGGATGTTTTCTCTCATGGCTAATTCAGATGAGGACGATGATGAAGATAAGGTAAATCTTTTTGATTTTAAGCAAAACTTGAATACGTACTCTATTAAAAGGTTGAGAAGGTTTGCAAATGTCTTGATTGACTCTATTATAGAGTTAACTACTGAAAGGGACTGTATGAACAATAGTCTTGATGATCTAAATGAAGAAAAAGAAGTGATGGGAGTTCCAATGTTTGTTCTTAAGGAATAAGTGATGGTTCTAGTATATGAAAAATTGGAACTCAAGGAGCAACTGGATTTGATGAGTGAGAAATCTGGTAAAAGAAAGGGGGAAGCTACAAATCTGCAAGCAGAGTTAGAAAGAAATTTAAACATGGATGACACCAGACTTGCTTTAGCCCTGGAAAGAAATGATAAGATGGAGAGGGACCTGGTCCGTCTTAAGGAGGAACTTCAAGTATCCTTAAAATGGACCAGCTCCACCAAACTGCTATCTAATATTACAAGTCAAAGCAACTATAACAAAAGGGGGTTAGGAAGTTTGAACATTACTCCTCCTTACAACCCCCACAATAAATATGTGTTCGTCTTAGACAATTTATTGTGTCTTCACTGTTGTCGAAATGACCATCTGAAAGGAGATTGTCTTCCCTTGAACGCTTCACAAGAAAAATTCTCTGTCGATTCTAAATAGAAAAGGACTCAACTAAGGGGACCAGGTCATACTGGCAAAAAGCCTAGGCAAGAAACTGCTAGAAACAGAGGACCTACTCCAGTTCGTAAGGTCTCAAACTTGAAGAAGACAAATTTGCCACACTGGACCAAAAAAAATCTTATTACACCTTTGTCAGCTTATTGGGAACTCAGATTGAAGTGGGTTCCAAAATCTAACAACTAATGTTTTTGCAGGTGAGTGAAGGAAGTAGCAACACGTGCTTGTACATGGACAGTGGCTGCTCAAAGCATATGACTGAAAATACTAAAAACTTCCTTTCACTCAAGGCACTTCAAGGAGGAGGTGTCTCTTTTGGCAATGGCAAAAAGGGGTATATTCTTGGCGTAGGAAAAATTGGCAAATCTCTTAAAGATTCCATTGAAATTGTGTACTATTTTGTCCACAAAAAGGGTGAGTTTGACTGCCACAAGAAAGAAAAACATGCATGCGGTAGACTAGAAATAACTTATGGAGATGATCTGACATGCCTAAGTGCTCAAAGTGGAAGTGCTGACTTCCGGCACATGAGACTAGGTCATGTGAACTCTTCTCTACTGAACAAATTGGTTTCTAGGGACCTGGTCCGTGGTCTGCCAAAGATGAAATTCAGTGACAGTAAAGTGTGTGATGCATGTATCAAAGGGAAACAAACCAGATCTTCATTTAAATCAAAAAAGAAGGTCAGTTCTTCAAGGGTTCTTGATATGGACTTGTGTGAACTGGTGAAGATCTAGAGTCAAAGCGAGAAAAAGTACATTTTGGTGGTTGTGGATGATTACTCAAGATTTATGTGGACTGACTATGCTTCCCAAGTCAAAGTTTGAGACTGCTGATATTAATGATGATGATGATTTGCTGGAGCTATTCAAATTCCAGAACCATGAAGCGAGTAGGAATGAAGCTGAGGTGAATCTGGACTCTGATGTTGCTGATCTTAGTCTATCTGAGGAGGTGAAAGAGGACGACCAGCCTACTATAGGACCTGGTCCTTCTAATGATGCAAGCCAAGAGGAAACTCATCCTCCTGCTACAAATGATGATTCTGAAGATGAAGAAGAACAGATGGATTAACCACAGCTTCTGGGTTCTAGATATGGATGGAAGCATAGTTCATCTCACCCTCTTGAAAATCTCATCTCTCCTTTGAATTATGGGATACAAACCAGGTTAAAAACAAGGACTTTGGTTGCATTCTCAGCATTCATCTCTACTATTGAGCCTAAAAATGTGAAAGAAGCCCTGATGGATGCTGATTGGGTAATCTCTATGTAAGATGAAGTTCATTAATTTGAGCGAAGCAATGTGTGGTACCTGGTCCCAAGAACTGCTGACAAAACAATTATTGGGACCAGATGGGTGTTCAGATACAATCAAGGATGTGTATGGGCTAAAGCAGGCACCTAGAGCCTTGTATGAAAGGTTGTCAAAATGTTTACTGAAGAATGGCTTCAAGAGGGGGAAAATTGACAACACATTGTGTTTTATGAAAAGAGATCAAGAACTGCTCATCATTCAGGTGTATGTGGATGATATCATTTTTGGAGCAACCTATGAACATCTGTATGAAGAATTTTCTACTCTCATGGGAAACGAATTTGAGATGAGTATGATGGGAGAGCTGAACTTCTTCCTAGGTCTGCAGATTAAGCAAACCTCCAGTGGCACCTCAATCTATCAAGGGAAGCATACAAAGAAGTTCCTAAAGAAGTTTAATATGGTGGATTCTAAAACTATTGATACCCCCATGGGTACAAACTCAAAATTGGGAGCAAATAAGACTGATCCTTTAGTAAATCAAATAATGTACAGAGGCATTATTGGATCTCTATTGTATTTGATAGAAAGTAGGTTGGACATGGTATTCAGTGTAGGAATGTGTGCATGGTTCCAAGCATGCCCCAGGGAATCTCATCTAAAGGCAGCTAAGAGAATTCTGAGATGCTGATTTTGCAGGATATCAAGTGGACAGAAAGAGAACTTCTAGAATGATACATTTTCTTGGATCCTCACTCATCAGTTGCTCTCTCAACAGTTGAGGCTGAGTGTGTAGCTGCTGCTTCCAGATGTGCCCAATTTCTTTGGATAAAGCAACAACTTGAGGATTTTTGCGTCCACATCAACACTATCCCTCTCATGTGTTATAATGCCAGTGCAGTCAACATGGAAAAGAATCAGTCCAACACAAAAGAACCAAGCACATTGATATTAAGCATGACTTTTTGAGAGATAATGTTGAGAAGGGTAACAACATCATGAAATACTGCAGGACTGAAGAGTAGATTGCAGACATCTTTACTAAAGCTCTCACCAAGGATCGATTTGAGAGCAACAGGCTGAAGTTAGGGATGATGAACATGCACTAACCTAATCTCTTCAAGAAGCCTCTAATTCTTATTTTGGCTAAGATCTGGAGATCAGGTATCCACAAAACTTGTAATTCATTATTTTAGTAAGATCGTCTTTGTACCTGAATGTAGGTATATACCCATGGAAAGAACAGGAGCGGAGAATGGCCAGAACTATTCAGGAATTGTATATCATCTGCAGTTGAGGACCTGGTCCTTCCCAAGGTTAGCACTCTTTACATTTGTTTTAAACTGTCAAATGAGAACTATCCAGATTGTCACGTGTCAGTCATCAGTCCTTATGACCGTTGTTCCATCGCATATCTAGGGACCTGATACACCATTTCAAGTTCTTTTTATAGTGCCTTTTCTACACTCCATCTTATGACATTCCAATTTTGCTCTCTAAGTATAAAATCAAAACCCTCTTAATCTCTCTATCTCTCTCTAGCATTTAAGTATTTTCTTTCAAACAATCATGTCTCAATCCTCTTCTTCTTCAAAGAAAATGCTAGATTCTCTAAATGATATATATCTAGTGGCTTCTTACACCTTTTCTGAAGCAGCTTCTGTTGATAAAAGGGATAAGACGTCTAAGAAAGTGAGTAAGGGTAAAAGCAAAAGAAAACTAAGAATTCTGCGATAAAGAAAATTGTTATGACAAAAAAGGATTGTGGCTTCTGCAACTGATCTAGTCATTATGTGAGTGTATTAAAAGGAAGGTAAATCCACTTAGTAATGTTTCTCAGTTGATCAAGGAGCAGCACCAATTGAAACACGAATTGGATGTGATGACTGTGCTAGTGAGCAACAAGGAGGCTGAAATTGCTCTGTTAAAAGAAGACCTGATCAAAGCGCAAACAGAGGACCTGGTACTGAGGTTGTCCAGTAGTTAAAAAAGCAGAATGATGAGTTTCTGGCAAAAGGTGTCTCTCTTCAAGAGAAAATGATCAAGGAGAACGATGTATCAAACTCTACACTCACCCTTGTTATCAACTCCCTCTCTCATCTACCTCCCTCCTCATAGTCCTTTCTGTGTCTTTTCTTTGTGTGGACAGTTTCTGGGGTTCTCAGTTTTCAGTTTAACTTAAATGTATTGAATGTTGATTTTGTTATGCTTATGAAATGGAATCTTGTTTTGTTGTGGCTAAATTCTGTTGCTTTTTGGCTTATTAACTATGTTGGTGTTGTCCTTGACTGTGATCTCACTTATCAATCTTACTTCTTTTGTTGGTTTACTGCACTACTTTTTTATAATGCCAAAAGGGGAAATAAATTGGGGGTGTTCAGATGAAGCTTAGGTTGGTAAGAAGTACAAGGGGGGAGGAAGAAAAAAGCGACGGGGGGAGGAAAATATGCAGGCACCACTATAACTCAGGGACCTTGTGAAGGTACCTGGTCCAAGGTGTAGCAAACTAAGGAGTGTGTCTACGTGACAGGGGGAAGAAATGCAGGCACTAGTGTATGGTTTGTCATCTTCAAAAAGGGAGAAAATGTTATTTGTAGTTTTGATGATTTTGACAAACCCAGAGACCTTGTGAAGGCACCTGAACCATTGTGCAAATGTACATGCAACTTCTAGGTCTTTATCGACAGGGAGAAGGAAACATAGAAGAACTTGTAGGCACTAGAGTAGAGTTTGTCATCATCAAAAAGGGGGGAAATTTTATTTGTAGTTTTGATGATTTGAGAAACCCAGGGACCTTATGAAGGGACCTGGTTCATTGTGTTATAAACTCTCCACTGCCAAGTTGGAAAAAGTACAAGTGGTTGGTGCACAGTCTTCAACTGATGACAAGACAAATCCAGGGAACTTGTGAAGGGACATGGCCCTTGGATCGACACACTTCTCACTGCCAGGCTGGCAAAAGTACAAAAAGTTGGTGCACAGTCTCCAACAGTGGCAGAAATGGCAGATGGGACATAAACCTCAGCCAATGGCATTGCTTTAAGGATTGTGACCATTCTACATAAACAAAACATCCAATATTCACAATCTTAGTTTTTGCAACTTGGAAAACATCTCAAGAACTCTTGCAAACGCTGAGCAAAGAAGTCAAGAAGTATTCCAAGATCAACTCAAAATCATAAAGTGATGGAAGCTTAGTTGTCTTAGAAATATTTCTTCTGAACGTATTGTATCAATCCAAATCGAGTCGTGAGTGGCACCCACTCTTAACCTCCTAGGTGGGCAAACCAAGGGATCCAAATCCTAACATATACCGAATAATTCAACTATGAATAACAAAAATAATGTGGAAGCTTCAAAACTTATTGAAGTATCTCCCAAAACCTGATAGTCATCACATCAAGGACATCTAATCTCCAAATACAAAGTCCAGAATATCAAATACACCAATATAATAGAATAAAATGGTATGTGTCGAAAAACGTAGGACATCATGTCATGACTAAGAGAATCCAACACGAGCTTGAATGAATAGCTCACCCTGGAACCTGATATGCTGGAGACAAGTTAAAGCTGAGGGTAATTTGTAGTCATTGGTACACTCGTTGCACTCCATAAAGGAAAACAAAGAAAAACACAAGTAGGGCTCAATACGGGGCAACATGTACTGAGTAGGTATCATCGGTCAACCCAAAATAGAAACTAATATACAATGAACAATAGTATGAACTCAACTATAGCACTTAAGAGGTGATAAACAACAAACAACATGAACCAGTGTCAACAACACAAAAGTAAGTATGTAATAAGTCAATAATAACAGAATCATCCATAAGGACTCATGCCTCCAACCAAACCACTTGGGGAATTGAGTTCTTTCAGATTGAGTACATTCTGTTAATTCAATATGTTTTTCCTTTAATATTATTGTGTCGGAACGTGACACTCCGATCCAAGAATACCGTGTCAGAACGTGACACTCTGATACAATTATATCGTGTCGGAACGTGATACTCCGATACAATTATATCGTATCGGAACGTGACACTCCGATACAATTATATCGTGTCTTTATCATTTATTATCATTACTTTCATTCATTGATAACATTTCATCAAGTCTTCTTTATTCAAGACATCACTTCGATAAAGAGGGTTCAAGAATATAAATTTCACGGTCTCAGGATTTTAGACCAATCACAAAACACACCACCAAGCCATACAATCACACAATCAAGTACATAGGAAACTTCACAATATCATTCAATGAATATCAATCACTATTAATAGTTTACTATCAAATAGCATAAATCATAACCTAACTCCACCGAAGAACCGAAGTCAAGCAAGCTACTTCTCCAATACTTTTTCTTTCCTCAATGCCTCCGAATCTTTCCAATCTATCAAGTATATATGCATAATTTATAAGTTAACGAGTCTATAAACACGCATATTATTTTATGTCCAGCCTAAACCCAACAACTCATCTAATTTATAATCAATTTTTCTAAAGTTCAAACCTAAGGTAAGTCTTAATTCGTGCAATTAGCATAACTTTAGTGAAATTTAAATGACCCGATACACTTAATATTTAATTAACTAACCCAATATAGTAAAACTTGGCTCATAACAACATAACTATTGAAAGAATTGGAAATATAAGGTTACGTTTATGCCCAGTAACCTCTACCAGGGAAAATCAAAACAAAATATAACATAATTTAAAACACCCACATGCAAATATTCCCAATTTTATCATATAAATATCAAAGTTTATTATCCCACCTTACTCTCTTACGGGTCATAATATTTGGCCTCAATTTCCCAATCAATATTACGTACAATAATTTAAAACATTCCAATTGTTTGTTATTATTCAGCCATTCATTACGCCATCATTACATGCAATTAAACCCACCAAATTTAATAACCTATGTTTCACAGAACCCAACATATAATACTCCCTTAATTATAAACCTACATCATGTGATCTTTACCTAAAACAAAATTTCCTAAACTAAATTCATACCTGAATTGATCCTTTCTCCTGTGCGGCGTATGCACAATTTCCCGAACTCCCTTTTATATTCTTTTTATCTAATGACTCCAAATTAATAAACCCTCCTTACTTCTTATTATAAATATAATAAAAGTGGCCCACTATTAATTTTAATGTTATTTTCTTTAACCACCAACTAAATAAATTATTAAAACTACTCCAATAATTCCCTAATTATAACTACAATTAGTCCAAAATACCCCTTTAGAACATATCGAAAAATATTTTATGCAATAAAAATAATTTTAGTACTCAAAACGACCAAAGGGTCGTTACAATAGATACCAATTTACCCATCGTTCGTCCTCGAACAATCAAAAGAAGGTGAGGGTAAGAATGGGTACCTCATGTCTCAACGATTCCTTCAAAATGTTAGTACTCAATGTCTTATCTTCAAAACTCAAAAGTATCAAACCAGCCAACTGGAGATCTACACCTCCACTCATACAATGCCTCAAATAGGGTCATCTCAATAATTTAATGATAACTATTGGTGCATGTAAGCTCAACTAACAACAAAACTATTTTCCAAGTGGACTGTTCAACTGACCAATTCTTCCACTAGACATTGACACCACCATCAGAGCAAATATTTTCTAACATAACCATGATAAAATCCTGAACCAATATTGATTACAACCAGGAGTGAACCTGAACCAACCACCACAGACTCGTAATATCATCAACCATCACAGAACTTACCAAGATTACACCCTCACAATATTATATTTCCTTGAACTTAAGCTATAAAAATATGATTTTTAGACATCAAGTATTCATCAAGGAGAATCGAATTCATCTTATCCAAAGATGGAATGATCAAATACCACCATCTAGTGATACATCCAAGCATACAAAACTTCGAAAAATGTTGTCGAAATGCTTGATTTGTAGTCATTATAGATAAACCTTAAGAATGAAAAAAAATAAAAATAACTAGACCCGACGGTCTCTACATTTCATCACACATAGCCAAAACATGATATCGATGATGAGATAAATATTAAGTCTATCGAAAAACTATAATTTTTTATGGTAGCTCTCCTATAAATACGCATAAGTAAAGTGGTACATGTAGAACCACTCAAATACTTCAACTACACCAAGACAACACTAAATATTTCATTCTAAAATAATCAAGGTGAAATAACTCTAAATACTCCTTTCATAGTGTTCATATCAAAGACTGACTCTGTCTCTTTGACTTTCTAGCCACCCACAATCACTAATTTAGTCCCTATTATAATTACGCACACACTTGGTTTATCGAAGCCCATTTCCACTGAAGTCAACACTTTTAATACTAACAAAACATCATAACCACATCGATCATCTACCTTACTCCCAAATCATCAGTAGTATCAAAGTGTTCTTATCAATTACTACAGGTTCAAACTATGGCTATCTCTCTTTCTATTTAAGCATTTCATGGAAAATACGA
Organism: Solanum sitiens; assembly: GCA_016801875.1. Classification (NCBI taxonomy): domain Eukaryota; kingdom Viridiplantae; phylum Streptophyta; class Magnoliopsida; order Solanales; family Solanaceae; genus Solanum; species Solanum sitiens. The sequence goes on along the minus strand of JABWTJ010000433.1, from coordinate 707,086 downwards.
GTTCCAAACAAGGCTAATAGCACTAATTTAAAATTTAATAGAATCTTTTCATCGAGATAAAACTATTAAATCACACCCAAAGTCAACTTCACACCACTTCCACATACCTCATGTCAACACTTAGGGAAATTCTTGGTCACTCAAATTAAAACTCAATATTTATAAAAATCGATGATAAACTCCTAGAAAGTTTGTACCGAACGAGTCCACATCTCACAATCATATCAAAATTCATAGGCAAAAATCAATACAACATTCAACTACACCTCATGAGTTTATACGAGAGGTTTTATTCTTTCACTTTTCTCAAATTTTTCCCATGATGAAAAATTCTAAATATCTCAACCCCTCAATATTTCAGACTTTTGTTTCTCTAGCTCGCTTACAGATCTCATATTTTTACCAACAACACGTGGCGTTTTAGTTCACATTCTCAAAACTCTGAGGGAAACCCTTCCTTAGATCCTTTAACAATCAAAAGTAACAAATTTTTCGAATTTAATCATGTGTAAGTTCTTTCAAATTCTCAATACTCGATGAAATCAATCCTTTATTATCCTACAAATTCATACTTTGAGAAGAAATATCACCAGAAATGCAGACTTATAATGAAAAATAAAATAAAATTGAATTATAAACCCAGCTATGTAACCCAATGCCCTTATATATATATCAACAATTGCTTATACTTTGAAGACTTTTATAATTCCTATATCTTAGCTTATCATTGATCATCTCTTCATCGACCTTACCATATTCATCACTAAAAATTCAACCATACTCATTACTAAATTCAACACTACAATAGAACTTATCATTCCACTTGAGTTGAATGTTTGTACATACATTTCATAAGTTTTATCCAATAGCTTTTAACATGTGACACTATTACCTTAACAAAGACAAAAATAGATAAAAACACGCGTCCCTGAACCTAGATATGCTCCAATAAGAATTTCTTTTTTCACCTCCCTGGAAGCCAAATTCTACCAGATTTTAAAATAGCAAGTCTTACAAAGTTATAGGCCTAGGACTTGACATCCATAGCCAAGAACACTCCCACATGTACCAAAGGTAGGATACCTATACACACTGTCTTTCAACCTAAGGCATCTACTACCACATTCATTTTGCCAAAATGATAAACGATAGTCATTCCATCATCCTTGAGAACTAATCATCTCCACTGTCTAAATTAAGATTCCTCTTATTTAATATTATACTAAAACACCTCATAATACACACTATAAATACAATGCCTATACAATTTTATCGCAAACATAGCTGCTATTTGGGACCTAAAAATGATCTTTCGAACATTCTAATCCAATCTGCACCGTTCAAAACGACCACCAGGATGTTAGTAATACGTAGTTCAAATTTTAGCCCGATCTAACGGTTAGTTAATTGAGAAACATTATCTGAAGGTTGCTGGTCGGAGAAAAGGTATGCAGCAAAATAAATTTTTTTCTTCTCTCTTCTCTCTTCTCTCTTGTTAAAAGCTCTCTCAAAACCACTCTTATGTCCTAATGTCTTTCAAGGAAAATACTAATGAGTAGTTCAATTTTTCTCTCAAGACCATCCTCTATTTATACAGTTGTGTTTTTCCTTACAAAGTCAAAATCAACTACAAATAGGATTACAATTCCAATCCTTTTCCTAATAGAATTTGAAACCAAATAAAGAGAATAATTTCAATCCTTTTTCAAGTAGGATTAGTCCTAGTGTCCAACTCTTAAGCAAATACTAAATTCGATATCAGAATCGCTGAAATACTTTCAAGACTTTGTTGCCACTAAAACTGATTCTAAATGAGAATTTTCGATACTAGTACATCAAACATAAATCATATATGTCATATATCACTTTCTCTTTTTACCATCATGCTTAGCTAAACCTTTTCATCATCAAGAAGTGAACCTTTTCCTCAACATTACACCTTAAACTCAGGTATACCAATCAAATTTAAGGGACTAACACAATTTTATATACATTTTCTTACTTTAAACTTCAATTTACTTCACCCAAGAATACTCACTAGGACTTTCTTTTCCTATAAGTTTGTCAATCTATCATCAATCTATCCTTTAAAGTTTAAAATAAAATCATAAGTCCTTATAGGTACATTTCATAACCTAATTGTATTAAAAATGTACCAAAAATTAACCACTAAAATTTTCCATAAAAATAATGTTCAATCCAAGCGCATGTGGTAATAGACTAGTTGGTTTTTCAAATGTGAAAGCAATACAGAATCTCATTATCTTAACATGTCATACAACTAATAACTTCTTAAGTAGATAGTAATCACACTTAACAATTGATGTGTTCATTTCCACGTAACACTAGTACCATACCGTAAAAGGACGTTAAATCCATCACTAGAACACAACATACTTATCGACAAGATCGTACCCAAATAGCCCACACAATCTATTCATTGAATAACTGCAAAACATTATCGAATCTGTTTTTTTTCTCTAGCCCAAGCAATTTGCTTTACTTCTTAGATCAAGTAAAAAAAAGAAAGTAATACAACTCATATGAGGTCTTGTATAACTTCTTATGCGGGACTCTATTAAGAATATAACATGCAGACAAGACTGCTTCTGCCCACATATTGTCAGATAGACCAGAGCTTAAAAGCATAGAGTTCATCATTTCTTTAAGGGTTCTATTTTTCCGTTCGGCTACACCATTTTGTTGGGGATTATATGGAGCACTAACCTCATGTATGATACCATTTTTCTCACAAAATCTTCTAGTGTTTTAGTACTATATTCACTGCGCCTATCAGATCTAAACCTCTTGATTTTTCTGTCTAATTGATTTTCCACTTCTGCTTTGAATTTCAAAAACATGTTTTTAGCCTCATCTTTAGACTTAAGAAGATATACCTTAGTGTATCTAGAAAAGTCATCAACAAAAGTAATGTAATACTTTTTTTCACCTTTGCTAACAGTGTTCTTGAAATCTGCTAAATCTGAATGTATTAGTTCAAGTAATTCAGTCTTCCTACTAATAGCAGATTTGAAAGGTTTCTTGGCATGCTTTGCTTCTACACACACAGAACATTTAGAAAATCATCAGTTTTTATCACAGTAATTAATTCCATTTTTCTAAGCCTTTTAATAGAAGCAATACTAACATGACCTAGTCTATCATGCCACAAATTAATAGACTCAACAATATAAGCAGAATTTAAAATGCTTGCATTATTGACAATCTCTTGAACTATGTTCAATACAAATAATCCTCCACTAAGATATCCCTCCACAACAAAGTCTCCTCTGCGAGAAATAATTATTTTATCAGCTTCAAAAACAAGTTTAAGGCCTACTTTGTTGAGAAGTGCTCTAGAAACTAAGTTTCTACGGAGGGAGGGATCATACAAAACATTGTTCAAGCATAATGTCTTTCCAGAAGTTAATTTAAGCAAAACTTTTTCTTTACCCATCACTACATCAGTAGTGGATTTACCCATATATACACACTCTCCATCAGTAGACTCTTCAAAGTCATGGAATAACTCTTTATTGGCACAGAAATGCCTTGAGGCGCCTGTGTCTAGCACCCAGTCAATTTTATTTGCCACTAGATTGGCCTCAACGACTACAGCAGCAATCACTTCATTACCCTCAGCAAGATTGGCTTGGACATCACTTTGTCCTTCCTGCTTTGAGTCTTGCCCTTTTCTTTGATAGCACTTGGCAGCTCTGTGACCAACTTTTCCACAAACAAAACAAGAGCCCTTAAATTTTTGAAATTGACTCTCCGTCTTGTTGAATTGATTTTTCTTCTTCATAAGTTCCTTTTTTAAGACTTTCTTTTGTTTGACTTTGAACCTGTCTTTCACAACAATACCAGAAGATTCAACAAGATTAGCTTTAAAAGAATTAAGAGAAAGTTCTTCCATCTTATCTTTGAGACGGTTCGCCTCTTCAGTCCTCATGTGACTAATAAGTTCTCGGAGGGTTAAATTCTTTTTCTTATGTTTCAATTGATTTCTATAATCACTCCAAGATGGTGGAAATTCTTAAAGCAGAACATTAGCCTGAAATATCTTAGATATCTTCATGTCCTCGTTGAGAACATCAGCAGTCAAGTTCTCATATTCGTGAACTTGTTCCATTATTGGCTTATTATCAACCATTGGAAATTTAATCCATTGACCGACAACATATTTTTTCTTTCCTGCATCATCAGCACCATATTTCTTTTCAAAACTATCCCATATTTCTTTGGCAGATTTATAGTAACAAATAAATCAAATAAAGGATTAGTCATGAGATTTAACAAATGCCCTCTCACAGTTCTGTTATCCTTTTCAAACTTCTTTTTAACAACATCATCAACAGTTATAACATTGCTAGAATTAGTAGTGGTGTTATAACCATTCAAAGAAGATTCTTTAAATAAAACATAATCAACTTCTAATTGTTCAAAGAAAATTAAAAGTTTTTGTGACCATCGCTTAAAATTATTTCCATCCAAAGGCTCAAGTTTTGACAAATCATTAAAAGTTTTGTTCAAAGAAATAGCCATTATCAATATTGTATGTTAGAAAATCGCTTTCAAATTGTTGGAAAAAATACTTCAATATTGATATTAGAATGGAATTATAAAATAGTAAATAACTTACCACAAACACTGTGTCATGGCAAGCCAATCCCTTGAAAGCGATTTCGGCCCGACTCCGGTGCAAATCGTAGTAGCCAGTCCTCCCCAAGGTTCCACAGTTCTCTCAAACACGTGCACTCGTGGCTGAGAGTTTGGAGGTTGCTCAAAACCAATTGCCCAAAATATTCTAAAGATAAGATGAGAAAAGGAAAATGTTTTGTTTTTCCCTTTTGTTGGATCATAGGTTAGCTTTCACAAAGGAAGTATTTATATAGGAAATTTCTATAGGAGATATTGTACAATGAAGAGTTAATTTGATAACGCAATGTGAATGTTAATGGCATTTAAGGCCATTACAACTCTTGTTTTATTTTGGAACGGAAAAATTTATTCTCTTTGTAACATATTTTATTTTATGTTCTTTGCATTACAATAAATGAATAAGTGAGAATTAATATCACAATCTTTACCTAAAACAAAATTTCCTAAACTAAATTCATACCTGAATTGATCCTTTCTCCTGTGCGGCTTATACACAATTTCCCTAACTCCCTTTTATATTCTTTATATCTAATGACTCCAAATTAATAAACCCTCCTTACTTCTTATTATAAATATAATAAAAGTGGCCCACTATTAATTTTAATGTTATTTTCTTTAACCACCAACTAAGTAAATTATTAAAACTACCCCAATAATTCCCTTATTGTAACTACAAATAGTCCAAAATACCCCTTTAGAACATATCGAAAAATATTTTATGCAATAAAAAAAATTCTAGTACTCAAAACGATCAAAGGGTCGTTACACGTATGTTGTAAATCTGTTCCTAAACTTATAAAGGAATCAGATTGTTCTGGTTTGTTAATAAGTCTAAGTTAGTTGTGTCCAACTGATTTAGTAGGCAACCTTGTGTGTTACTTAGTCAAATTCTAAGTCATCCGGTGTGTGGTGATTTAGTGGGCAACCTTGTGAGTTGCTTAGTTGAATCCTAAGTTGTCTAGTGGTGATAACTCAGTGGCCAGCGTGAAATCTTCTTAGGCTCTTCAAGCAGTAGAGTTTTGCTTGGTTGTGAGATTAATAGCTTTTTCTCACGTTGTTGTAATCGGTTGCACTTTTTCTCGAGAAGATTAGTGAAAATGGTTGAAAATCCTGTGTGACAGGTCGTGGTTTTACTCCCTTGAGCAAGGAGGTTTCTACGTAAACTGCTTGTGTCTTTGTCTGTGTTTTCTTACTCTTTGTTCTTACTTCGAGTGTGTCAAGGGACCTGGTCCGTTGACTGGTAGTGGACGCATATATTCTAACATTTGCCATATAAGTTCATTTATGCTGAATTCAACATATGAAGGTACAACGGTGAATATACTGCTAAAAATGTCATATACTCCTTCCATCCCATTTGCTATAGCAGTGTTTGATTAGTACAAGTTAAGGATGTACAATTGATTTGTGATTAATTAGTGTCGAATAATATCTAATTAAGAGTCAAAGAGTGATAGTTTGATCAATAAAATATCATACTTATCAGATTTCAAGTCTGAATAGTCATAAACATAGAATATTTAAGAAATTTCACATAGAATATTTAATCCGAATTGCAGCCGGTTGTTGAGAAATTTCAGAAAAAAATAGCGGACAAGATGACTATATACCAAGGGAGGGAAGATAAAAGTATTTATATAAACTCTCTTTAATATATCCACATGTTTTAAATATATTGTCTTTGCATGCTTGGAAGTGTTTCAACAATCTGGAGAGTTTTTATTGTAAGGGAAAACAAGGGAACGAGCTTCACCTAGTAGAGACACTATCCACCTATATTCAATGCTTTTAGAGTAAGTTGTGGAGATACTCTACGGACAAAAATGTGTAGGCTTCATGGATAATGCTATATCAACTAAATGTAATACTTTAACTTGTGGCAAGGTCAGAGCATAAATTATATTACTAGAAACAAATGAACGATAAAAGATAAAATACCAACAAAGTTACACCCATGTGATCGGGTTCAATTCCTCTTATCTTTAGGAAATTTATTAATATGTATAACATAATTGGAAATATATCTTATACCATTCAGAAAATGTTGAAACATCTGAACAATCAATGCATCTAACATGACATCCAACATGAGCACGCATGTTCGGTACTTTGCCAAAACTTCAATAATTGAGACACCCTTCTTATAACAACGACCATCCAAGCAAGACAATTTCCCAAACGCCAACAGTGCAAGCTCAAGAAAGTCCTGTCCACCAATTAAGCAAGAAACCAAACTATGAGAATGTATAAATGCTATGCTTGTGTCCAAGAAAATTATATATGCATAAATACTACAAAATTTGAACAATCAATAACATAGCAAAACAACTTCGTTAGAAGAAAGACTGGCAAGCAGTCTGATTTCCAATTTTGGGTAAATAGAACTGTACGAGTTGTACTTGCCTTAAGTATGATATCATTATATGGTTGGAGATGATATATGTGGTTTTCAAGGAACACTACTGAAGAGCATTGTCGTATCGAAAATCAAGAATCACATTAGTCTAGAGAAGTGAGACATTATGGCTTGGTCTCGTTCCAATTAAACTCATATTAACCTTAAGAAACATTTAATCAAACACTACATAGATATGACTTTGTAAGGAAAGAACTTATGTAAGAACAAGCACTCTCACCTTCTTCTTTTTCCTAATATGACGAGATGAATCAATTATGCAACTAAGGCACCTGCACATTCACAATTTATGTAAAATACTTATCAATCACTAATATTGTTTCACATTGATTAATTTATGAAATTTAAAATGTGACATAGTATCTTATCAACAAAAATGCTAGAAAGGAACTGTAAATAACTTGAAAATGAAGTATTAACTATTCATGCCTACTGTTTTTTTTCAATAAAAAGCAAAAGAAAAGTGTAACTCCCAACCACATTCTGAAAAGGGACGCTTGTTTGTTAGTAAATAAGGCATGCAACGAAAAGGGAAAGATCTCCAAAAGCTATCAGCTTGACGAACTTGTATTGCACACATCCAATTATGTTAATTCTCTGAAACATGTGACGATGTTGCAACCAAAGAACCTCAACTAGCTCCTGATAATAACAAATCCAAATCTCCCCAAAATCAGGATGAGCGATGACATCTTGCAACAGTAGCGATAAATATAGACGTGTAGCAAAGAGAAACATCATTCCTTAATATAAAAGTAACCATTTGCAGAACTATAGAAAGTACTAGATGTTACAATAAGGTTGTTCCAATTTTCCACTATATTAAAAAGAAAATCGTTTCTTAGATTTTTTCTGCAGTTTACTTTCGTATTCTAAATTATAAACTAATCATAAAGTTTTTATTTCTATCAAACTGTTCTAAGGTTTGCTTGCATGTGTTTGTCAACTGTATTTGTTGAGAGTTGAAATAACAAAGATTTAGAACGGCATAATTTCATTAGCTTCTTCATTCGTTTCTCCTCCTACCTTGCTACATCTACGTTCATGCTGCTGCTAGAAAATGTCATCGCTTTACAAGAATGATGAACCTTCATCAGTACGCTCAACCTTCTTCCCCTAAGCAGCATGGTCAGAGGATGGTTCACTGAGAGATTTGAATTTGTTATTATCAGAAGATGGTTAAGTTCTTTGGTTGTATCATCAGTATCTTTAACAAATAACCCTGCCAAGGAATGCCGTAACATCATTGGATCCGTACTATAAATGTTTCAACTCCCGGCCATATTCTGGAAGCTATTTGCTTGACGAACCATGCATTGCACAAAGAAATGCATGGTTGCATCCAAAGAAATCCAACTAGCTCCTGATAATAACAAATCCAAATCTCTCATAAGTCATTCCCAGATCATGCTGTAAGAGGCTGAAGATTAAGCGTCCGAATGAAGGTCCATCGACAACATCTTCCAGCAGCACCACTGATGAACCTGGATGTGTAGCAAGGTAGGAGGAGAAATGAACGAAAAAGCTATTGAAGTACCTGTGTTGTATGACTTTCTAGATCCTTGCTATTTCAACTCTCAACAAGTATTGTTGACAAACACATGCAAGCAACCAACAATAAACAAAAACAAAGGGAAAGGTGAGAGGGCGGCAATTTAAGTTATTGAATATTTTATATTTTATGCATTTGACTAAATTTTGAACTTTATGATAGAATTTAATATTCAAAATAGGAAAGTAAATTTGTTGAAAAGAATCTAAGAAATGATGTTCTTTTAATTTAGTTTTAAAATTGGACCAACCGTATTTGTTTGATCTTAAACATTAATAGAAGTATTTGTATAGATTTTATCGTATTGTTTGATGAAGTATCTATTATAGTCTCTTTTAATTTTAAACATAATTAAGTAAAAGCTAATTAAAGAACAAAAACCAAAAGTCGGCCAATCATTATAGGTGTAGGACTTAAGTTATATTTATATTTGAAAATATTATAAATATATTAATATGTTAAATTTAATATATTGTTAATATATAAATTATATTTACATATACATAAGATTATTCATTCCGGTTCGAGAATTTTTTGAATTTGATAAATTAAACAGACTATTTATATTGTTTTGGACTTCTATACATTTAAACACAAGTTAAGGATTTTATTTCAAAAATAATATAAATCGATTCGGTTAGGTTCGATCGATTTTTCATATTCTTTTAACACCCCAAGATGTGACTGCAGTTTCTGTTTCATGATGATATGTTGTATTTATGGCATGGTAGCTTTGTTTGATATTACTCTTGTAAATTTATCTAGTTGGACTTTTACTCTCTTGAATATTTGACACTATGTAGGATTTTCCCATTGTTAATGGAAGTAGCTTTTTTTGTCAATAAGATTTGTATTCCTTTGCATCTTTTATCAGGTATCATGTTTGAGTCTTAAGCACTGAGCTTTGTTTATTTGACAGAAGGGTGCAGTAGAAATTGAAGGAGAGGAATAAATTTTTGGTCTATAATTTTGACAAATGAGGACTTCTATTGGGAAATATCTTCTTGGTCGTCATCAAAGAAGTTGACATTTGGGGCTTCCTCTTTCCCTTTAAAATAAAAGTGGTGAATTCCATCTTAAAGTTCCAAATCTACATCCAACACTAGAGTTCCTAATGAGAACAAATTGTAAGGCGTTTGAGAGAAACCCTTAATAAAGATGTCAAGATGACAACCAACCATATACATTTGCCTAACAATATCCTTTTAACTTTATCATATTTTACCTTAAGAAAGGTCTCACCATTGGTTAACATCATTTTGAAAACATATATTCCCCTACTATTCATTTGATTGGAAGGTGGGGAAGAGGGTAGCAGGGAAAAACATTTTTCTATTAAAACATAAAGAAGCAGCTGCACCATTATCTTTCTCAAATATAAACTACAATCTTAGGCCCTCAAAAGGAGTCATATAGTTCCTACAATTCACAAAATATTTACCTACCTTCTGCAATTGACATCATAAATAAAGGGTAAATTAAATACTTCATAACTTTCGAAATGAGAACATTCATTTTAGTGTATTGATCAATTCTAAAATTGGGACAAAAAAGGAAAAACTGAAAAATCCAATTTTGTTGCCACCTAGAAACTCAGGGGTCCCACATATTAAAGGTTAAAGTGGTTGAGGAACAAAGCCTCGATCCAATTCAGAGATAATTTTGGTTAGGCGGGATTAACCAAAACCATTGCTATGAGTTTGAAGTATGTATAGATCTACAAAATTATTTCTAAAGTAATGCAAATATTATAAACTTAGTGATAATGATAGACATACATGTACACATAAGTTGCCTTACTTGTAAGCAGTTTTCACGAACAGGTTGAAAGACCCCATAGCGGTTTGTGTTGCCTTGCCTGTTTTCCACCTCCTTAGCAGTTGCGCACTTAATGATCATATTGTTATCATCCCATGCATCATTGATATCTCAAGAATAGAATACTCTGCATCCAAGATCATGTTATACATTGGCTTTAAGGTCATATTGTGGTAGAAACTCAACAGTATTGCATATGTCCACGAGCAAGAAATTAGGCTCTCGTGGATTTGCACTTACATAGACGCATATTTTTCTGTAAAATACTGTATTTTGTAAAGATGATATCAAACATAAGTGCATTACCGACTTCAATCTTGTATCAACTAAGTATTTACATAGTATCTCCATATCTAGTTTAGAGAGTCCCTTGGCCATATCATCGAACCTGAAGATCAACGAGTTATTAGAAATGATTAGTCCAAACTTATAATATCCTAACTGAAAAAGGAAATAGGTTAGACCTAATAGGCGTCAAATGAGTGTTTATATCAAATTTAGAATATACTGAAGTAAGTAAGATAAGAGAGAAAGAAAGCTAGTTAACGTCGATAAGCATTATCTCCACAGATTTATTCCGGCATTGCCTCCTTGGTGTAATTCCGTTCTATATAGATAGATATCATTTCTTTATAGTTCTTCCATTTAATACGATAGTAAGAATTTTTCTCTTTCATTGGTTTAACTGAACCATACTTTCTACTATATTAATCACATTCCTACAGTTCTTAGCATAATAAATCATAACCCTACACACTACAACAAAAAATGCTTTAAGTGGCATTATTTAGAGGCAATAAGTGAAATGCCACTAATAGATTAAATTCGCTACACTATTACCGGCATTTGATCTTTAGCTAGTAAAGGAGGGTAGAATGAAAGTCAATTTGTTATATTTTCTAATTTTGCCCCAATTCCTTTTTACTTTGAGTTTTTCCCATCGTCGCCCTTCAATGAAATCAGCACGACGGCGATAGAAATTGGCGCAACTACAGTGGAGTTTGGCACATATGCGGTGGAATCTGACACAATGGTGGTGGATTTTGACACAATGCGGTGGAATTTAGTGCATCAGTGCTATTGATGAGAAGAAAGACGAATCAAAGGCTTTGATGACTCTTCCAGAGCTCACCGTCAGCCATTTGTATTTGTGTAAGCAAATTCATCATCATCGATTGCCTCATATTCGGTCTGATTGAGTTAAAATTGTACGACCATGCCGTTTAGTGACTACTAATATCCATTTTAGTTGTTGGCCCATGTATGAGTGTATGTTCTAGAGTTCTATATATACAAGTAATTGGGCCCGCGCCCGCGCTTCTCGCGGTTATAACTTTCTTCTTTAAAATTTATTAGAATTGAACTTGTCTTGTATTTTGATGTTATATTATTTTTATATAAGTTTTTTAAGAGTATAGAGGCTATTTAATTCTAGTTTACAATCTTTTTATTAAAAGAAAAGGAAAAATTAAAATTCATAACACTATTTTTTCCTAGTATACATAATTTCATTTTACCATGGTTACATAGTGTCTATAATTAGAGAGTCACATGAATATTTTTCTGAATTTTCTTCTTTGCAAATTTCGTTGATATAAAACTATCAATTAAATTCAAAATATTAAATAGTTTTTTTAAAAATATATATATAACTAATGTGTTTATCAAGAGCAAAGGTTCCATAATCATATAAAGTACCAATAACTAATATGTAGTCATAATGTGTTTTCCAAAATCAAAATTTCATATGTAATATAGTTATGATAGTGTTTTATAATTGAAATTGTGCACAAACAAAACATTAAGGAATCCTTGAAAGAATTAAAGAGAAGTAAGGGATATGGGAAAAAGTTCAAAAAAAGTATTTTGGTGTGAGAGAATAGACATCATTTTGTATCATAAAATAATAATTAATTGCTAGTTCTAATTCTATCATTTGACTTTCTATTTTTTTTCACTCTTATTCAATTAACATTATTATGACAGCAACAGAAAATCATATAAATTTTTAGGCTTGATATATTGGAGAAGAAAAGATTTCTTTGGAGAATGTTGTAAATAAATGTATTATTTAAAAAAGTCAATCTTTGTAGGTGGATTTACGTATAGTATGTATTAACAGATACTTAAAACAATAAGTTTCTAGAAAGATAAACATAAACAACAAAGTTAAAACCATGCACTCAAAAACAACAATTATTATTATCATAAGTATAAAATAATGACAGTAAGAAAACATACCAAGATCTGCAACAATTCAATGAAATAGAAAAGAAAAATCGTGCTCATTGAATGCACAATATCTACTTGTTAGTGAGACACTCAATAGGAGAAAAGCACACAAATATTTAATTGTGCAGAAGAAGAAGTTCATAGTGAAGTATTTAACGAAGAAGAAGAAGAAGAAGAAGAAGTTCATAATGAAGTATTTAGAAGAAGAAGAAGAAGAAGAAGTTCATAATGAAGTATTTAACGAAGAAGAAGAAGAAGCAGTTCTAAAAAAAAAAAGTTTTAAAAAAAAATATTAAAGAATGAGTGCTTGCTAATTTTCTTTTTGTTCTTTTCTTTTTTGAAAAATAAAGAATGTGATGAGACACTCAAATCTTGACTACAATTGGTACCAACAGTTAGGATTGCAGGCAAATCTCTTATATATTTTTTTTCTAATTAAGATTGAATTCAAGGTAATTTCTACAGATTCAAGTGGTTCCTCAAATATACTTAAGAATCAACAAGATCCGTTCATCTTGCTTCAAACAAAGGTTTTGAATTGTATCAATCCTCATGTTTCAAATGCCCTCACGACAAAGACTAGTCCTATTTCACACATATTTGAAACATTTGATTATAGGACATTTTTCAAAGTGTACTCACAGTCACTAGAATGTTCAATGCACACAACTGTGATACCATATGCTTGACCCTTATGTAAATCTCCACTAATATGAGAACATTTGGAATGAGATCATGTAGGGCTTGTCATTGGCTTGTAACGTAGGCTTAGGGATGGGTGGGATATTTATTTGAGATAAAAGTGACTGAATTCCTCCTTGAGCGTCACACAGAATTTGTGCTCTTAATGATTGATACGCCTTTGGCGTTAGATCCTCTTCATTATTCTCCGCCCTCTCAAATTCTTTTGAATTCTCATCTTTAACGCTTTTCCCTTCCTCTTTTTTTTTCTTTTGAGTTCTCATTTTTGGGGGCTTTTCTCTTCTTCACTTTTTTTCTTTTTTCTTTTGAGTCCTTATTTCTTGGAGCTTTTCTTTTATTTACTTCTTTATAATAATATTTTTTCCCTTTTTTGTTGGAGTATTTTCCTTCCCACCTTTCATTGACCCTGTAAGGATATTTTTTACCTTTCTTTATTTCTTCCTTCCTTTCTCTCTTTTTCTCTAGAAGTCTTTGGTTCCTTGCTTTTGGGGAGACTCGATATCTTTGCTTTTGGAAATTTCAAACATGGATCTTCTCTTATAATTTGCACATTCTTGGTGCACTCAAAAAGGTTGGGCTAAGAGAGGATAGTGCTTGTAAGCACTCAAAAGGGTAGTGGTTAAGATGTGGTTGTCCAAAGAAAGGTTTTAGGCTCGAAGTGGGAAAACTAGGGATTAATGTAATTTGGTAGGCCTCGAAAAACATTCAGGTCAAGTTCTAGATCAACAGTGTAACACAATTGAACTTTGATCAAAAGCTCACCACACAATGCACATGAAACATAAGGTTAGTTTTATTCTTATCTTAATTGCATGCAAGAGAATTTTCAAGCATCACAAAAGTACAGATAAGAGGTACCACGAGAATCTATAGTTTACCGCAAAGTCAGTATTTTCTATCATATCAAATATGTTTACATGCTTTTAACTACATAGGTCCCGACCGAGCTGAATACATGACTCTTACATTATGTACAAGTAATTTTATTTTTTGAAAGAATGATTACCGAACCCGAGAAGGGCTGCCTACGTATCTCATTAAGATGAGAATCAGGTGTGCGTAGTTCATGTAGATATAACTTTGAAAATATTAACAAACTATTTTTTTTTTACTTTTTTTTTTTACTTTTGGAAAAATAATACCGAACCCAAGAAGGGTTGCCTACGTATATCATTAAAATGAGAATCAGGTACGCGTAGTTCGTCCAGATATGGCATAAAGCCTACAATTTGAACTACAAATGAATTTTTTGAAGGAAAAATAATGAAAATAAAAAAACCAATGAGCCACATTGAAAGGCTGGCAACCTAAATTTAACAAAAAATATTTTTTATTAATCAAAGAAAACTGAACAAGAACGAAGAAATCAGTGAATCACATTGAAGGGCGGACCACCCAAATTTAATAAAAGTAACAAAAATGACATAAGAAATTAATGAGTCAAATTGAAGGGCGGACTACCCAAAAAATATTATTTGTCAATAAAAAAAAATGAATGAGTTATATTGAAGGGCGGACAACCCAACTTAAAAAAAATCATTAAAACAATATTTTTAATGGAATGTAAGATAAATAAAAATCAAAGATATACAATGAATGTGACATTATGTACAAACATTATTGCAAAATATACAAACCAACTCGGAGTGAAGCCTCATAAATTCTAGGGTCTGTGTACAACCTTGGTGAAATTTTTTAGCACATTCCTAAAAAATATTTGCCCCTGTCAGCTTCATCAACCTCCGGTATTTAATCTTGTAACAACTATCTCCTTTGTAAACTTTTTGGAGACCTCCTCAAAAATTTTGCCCCAATTTCCGTTTTAAAATTTTTGGAAAGTTTGCGGGGAACATGACCGAGCTCTTATGGCGCCTACGGATCCCATTAAAACAGGAATCAGGTCAAACATAGTTCCAACAAATTATAACTTGAAATAAAACTAGCCTTGAATTATGAATATTCTAAAACTAGATTAGCAAGAGCGATTTTAAAATAATGGACTATCATACAACATATTCACGAATAACAAACATATTACATAACATACAAACAATGAATACATGTCTTATACAAATGTGCCTCGAGTTTTGTGTCATGCTTAATATGAGGTTTTGGCTTCGCTCTACATAAGATGACTAAGAGTGGGCTTTGTTTATTATGGATAGGTGGCCCAAGCGGACAACTTGGGTTGAGACAGTTAACGACCGTTGACTATCCAATAGCCAACTACATTCGTCAGGGTGTCCCGAGAAAAGTTTGGTTAACGAACGATTGCGAACCCACATAATCGTCCTTTAAGTAAAAAAATAAAATTAGATGTCATTTGACGGAATAAATATTGTGCATGCAATGACAATATACAATAAATAATGAATCAATACTGAGTACAATATGCAAATAATCAACAAAATATACAAGATATAATGAATAACACAATGAAAGAATAGTATCCGCAATTTGAAAAAATGAACCCATAATGGTTAGAACCTCTATGTCCCCAGCAGAGTCGCCATTCTGTTTACATCCCTACTCTATTCAAATAGGGCGAAACGTCGTGATGACTCAAAAAATAATGAATTGATTCAATTTAATGAATTTTAAAATAAACGAGTTTTAAAAAGAGTCGCCACCTAATTTTAGAAAAACTAGAAAAAACATTATGTGATCTACGAAACCAATTGATTCTTGGTAGGGGGTTCAAATTATTTCGAAGGGAAGGGGTTAGGCACCCTTCGAAATCCACAAGTGTGGGTCCCGACTGAATTCATTTTTTTTTCAAATTGAGGAAGAGATAATAATAATATACAAGTAATATAAATATGCAATATACACAAGTAATAAAATAAAATAATAACATAAGAAACGGCCTAAGGTTTACCTAACGTCGATATTTACATAATAATTAATAAAAATATAATTTGAGCTCTTCGAATAGCTTCAATGGAAGCAACTCTGTGTATCTGTAAAGACACTTAGTAAAAGTGTTAGTAATAAATAAATATGAATAAAATTGAATATAAGAAATAATAACTAAAAATAAAAACCCGTCTTATTAACATGAAAGGCCTTGGAAATCAAAGATAATTTCTTCATCGGCCATTTTAACAATTTTAACAAACAATTTATATGAACTTAACCTAAAAATTTCCGTCTTTTAATATTGAGCAGGCCTTCAAAACCGACGCAGAGTTTTTCATTGGCCAATTTAAGAAGTATATAATATAAACTTAACTAAATTTTCGTCTTTTAAAATGTGGAGGCGTCTAAACCCGACGGAGAGATTTATCATTGGTCAATTTCAACATAAAAAATATATAAACTTAAACTAAAATTCCGTCTTTTTAAAATGGGGAGGCCTCCAAAACCGACGGAGAGATTTTATCATTGGCCATTTTAACAATTTTAACAAACAAGTTATATGAACTTAAACTAAAAATTTCCGTCTTTTAATATTAGGTAGGCCTCCAAAACCGACGGAGAGTTTTTTCATTGGCCATTTTAACATTTTTCAAACATAAAATTAAGCTAAACTTATATAAATATAATTTAATGTTAACCTTAAATTATAATAACACAACAAAGTAATGATAATAAGAATTGATAATAATGACAGTTGAAAATTCATAACAAAACTATCTATAATTAACTGGGAAAGAGAGAAAAAAAATAATAATAATAAAAAACTATTAATAATAAATGGAAGCCAACCATTAAGGACAATAGAATTAGTAACAAACATGAGACTAAACATGTATAACACTAGATGACTAAAATAAATACATAATGAGTTATAAATAAAAATAATAATAAATAAATCCCAATAGTAGCTCAAAATAAAAAAAAAAGCATTCTAAATTATCTAAAGTAATGCCTAACAAATAATATAAAATAATATTCAAATAACTGATGTTCAACCGATAAAAACAAATGACTTAAACTTAAAATATAATATGAGTCACTCAATTTAACACAAAAATAAACCAAGTATACAAAAACAGTAGCATAAAAATATAACTTAAAATAAAAATAAACCACATTAGTTATATTCATGGCAAAGCAAACTTTATCTTTAAAAAACTCAACAAGAAATAATGATTCCAAAAATGTAAAAGGGAAAATAGACTTGAGTTACGTTGGAGTCTCTCGGATGAGTAGTACGTTGGAGCTTGCCTCCTTCTTGCTGGTTCGGAGCTATTGTTGTTGTTTTCACCGGTGGTGGGGTTTTGGCGGTGACTTGCTGCTCTCGCTCACAGTTGTTGCTTCCTTTGCCGGCTGGTGCTGCTGCTTTCGTCGAAAGAAGTAGAAAATGAGAAGAGAGGAAGAGCAGTAGCCTCGTTGCTGCTCGCGGAGAGAAAAGAGAAGAGGGGAAGAGGCGAGGGGAGAGAGAGAGGACACTGCCTCCGGTGGCTTTCGCCGGATTTCGGTGGTTTATAGAGGTCGGAGGGGAAGAAACAGGTGGGTTCGGGAATTATTGGTTAAGTTTCGCGGCTGTTCGTCGCCGGAATTTCACGATGGCTTGTTTCGCGGTTGAGATCTGATGGCTTTGAGGAGGCTGTTTGGGGTCGAAAAAATGGAGAGTAAGGGGGTCGTTTGGGTCTGGTTTGGGGGGGGGGGGATCGATGGTGGTCTGGTTTGGAGGCGGTTTTGATGGAACTTTCTGGTTTGTTTGGTGACGTTTTGGGTCTGATTTCTCCGGAAATGGCGTTGGGTCGGAGGTTGGTTTCAGGTAGAAGAATGGAGGTGGGGTTTTGGCGGTTCTCCGATGGGTTTGAGGAGGCTGGTTGGTTGTTGGAAAATGGGGGGTAACGGAGAAGATTGACGAGGAGAGGATTTGACCAGTGGGGGGTCTCTTTGGGTGGTGACTGGTCGGAGTTCCGACGAGAGTTCGTCGGAGATAAAAAAAATCAAGTTAAAAATCTGAAAAATTAAATTCTGAAATTTTGTATTCCCCACCCCAAAAATTATTCACCACCCTTTGGGCAAAATGTTCTATATATAGAAAATTATTAAAAATGGGCCTAAATTATGAGCTTGAAATAGTGGCCCAAAAATTATTTGTTGATAAAATATCCGTATATGCAAATTATCTTCGAATTTGAATGAATTTCTTAGACTGTACAGAATATCAAAAATGAATATTAACAATGTAACAAAAAAATAATGAATATGAAAAAATGTAATGAACGTAATCAATTACATGTAAAGATGCAATTTTAAAATTAAATAAGAAATTCTAAATTCTAATAAATGAAGATAGTTATCGATAAACTTATTAAAAAATTATAAAAAAAAATATTTTTGAACTATTAAATAAATATACTTAAAAATTACGAATTTTTAAAATGTTAGGCCAAAATTGGGTGTCAACAACAACTTTTCAATCAAAGTCACAATTTTTCATAAAAGTCACGACTTTTCATGAAAGAAAGAGGTTAATTTTGGAATTAAATAAATTAAAAGAAAGTTCTTGTTTGTGGTAGCGCCATGTAGGCGGGCTTAGGGTTCTCTTTTATATATATACTAGGGAATGAACCCGTGCTTTGCGCAGGACTTAGGTGGGGGATATTAGACTATATAATATGTTAAATTTTGGTAGTGTTTTAAAGTGTGGCATTATTTGACCTATTTTTGAAGTGTTTTAATGTGATTCCCTCTTTAGTCATCAAGCATTTTTTTTATTGCCCTGTAGCGTTTGAGTATCAGTTAGATGTCTACGTATAATGGGACGTATGTATGCAGGGTGTACAGGCAATCTTACATATTTGGTGAGAGTACATGAATCATATAATATTAAGTTTGTAAATGAAAACACCTATTTGTGCTACATTTTTAAATGGTAAGCTGGACATTCAGTTCTTATTTTTTTCTTTTAAATTCCGCGGTTTCTGTGATGGTCCTCTATCATAGTTCCTCTCATAAGGAATGTAATCTGTACTATTAAATTCCATAGGCAGCTGCACTGGTTTCTATTTTATTTGTTTAGCCTGACGGCAAGTGTTGCATTACATACTGGCCCTTTGGTGGTTGAATTCTGCCCAAACCCATTCCCTACGATAGTAATCTCCCATGGACCATCAAACTTCCCTTATGTCATTTTCTCTTTCTGTCCACATGTTATGCATTCCACCTCCATCATGATTCCTCTGTTGTATGGATGTTTATCTGTACATCGGTCATTTCGAGAAGGTTGTTAGGCCATAATTTTGTGTAATGTATATATAATATAATTGTCATTCCAAACGGTTAATTGCTAAGACATATATACCTCCTCAGGTTGCACTATTCTTGGGCCTACGTTCTGGAATATTTCCTCGTAAACAATATTTTTATGAATGTAGGGTCATTTGTGTCCTCGTCCGCATTGAAAATGTAAATCCTTCTCTTGTTGTTACACGTGATACTGCGACATACAATTGGTCATGTGTAAATACTTGTTTTGGCAGATTGAACCCTACTCTTTGCAGAGTTTGTCCCTGACTCTTGTTGATGGTCATAGCATAACAGGTTGCTAAAGGAAGTTGGCGCCTGTTGAGCTTGAACGACCACTTCGAATCGTTTGGAGACATGATAATTCTGGGTATTGTGACTCTCGAACCGATGTTCTTTCCTAAGATTATGTTAGCAGTAACAGGCCAAATACCTAGATGCGTTATTATTAATCTTGTACCATTGCATAGCCCTTCACTTTGAACTAGATTTCTATGAAGCATAACCGGACTTCTTTCTTTCAAGTGAATGTCATGGTTTGGGACGTAAGTTATTTAGGAATTCTGTTGGGTACAATATATCCTCCTCATTAGTATTCACACTTGCTTCGCACACATTGTCTGAGCTATAATAAGTTCTTCCTTCCCCAGGTATCAGCTTCATGATTTTCTGATTGAGTTCCTGGACCATTTCAATTTTTGGTGCGAGTATGGCTATTTCTTTCAAGTACGATGAGTCTTTATAATTTTGTAGCCGGGACGGATATACTACCTCCATTATGGATTCTATGTGATTGTTTGATGTTGGAATGTATACATCAGCAGGCACATGAATGAGGTCTTTCTTATTATCAGCATAAACGGATCCATCTCCAATCTGCAAAAGTCATTTATCAAAGTTTCTATTTCCCGTGCTTCAGAACCCATTACTTTTCCACTGGTTAGTCGCATGTTCTCTGTCAATTCAAAAACAGAGAAGTATGGCCACAAGTGTGAGTAGTTCAGCGATGCATTCACAATATCACCTCTTGTTCCCTTTGGAATAACCGACAGTATTTGTCAGAAATCGGCACCACATACGGAAGTTATTCCCCCAAAAGGTTTCATGAAATTTGGAACAACCGTTAGGTGCAGGCATTGTGTTTAGCAAGAGATGTTAGGAAGCAGTACATTCTTTGAGAATAGCATTGTTTTAAAAGTGGTTTGCAACCTTTCGGATGAGATTCAATTTTTTGGAAGCACAATTTCGAAGAGGCGCAATTTGGAAAACTGGGTGATACGTAAATTGTCCATCAAATTGTCTTGCTTCTTAAATGAATGGCCACTGTCAAAAGTTGGGAAACATTTCAGTAATATAATATACTATAATGGATTAAATTTCTATAGTTTATTGATTCAGCCTCAGACCACATAAAAATTTACTTTTAAATTGTGGGATCTAGCGTGCAATTATTTTTCATTAATACTCTGTTTTGTTTAATATTTGTAGATCAATGAATTTTGATTATACATATTTTATAAATGTGGATGATCTTATTTTAAGTTGGAGTCGGCCCGGTAACCATTTTAAAGCATACAATTTTGTAATTTCAATTTTACAGAGTTTTAAGATGCGGTAACAAATGGTATTTTTTGAAAATAAACGTGGAGTTTTACATGCCCACGTAAGTTATGGTTGAATGGTTACGTCACCAATTTTGTTGGATTCTGATATTGGAAGATATCCTTAAAGATGTTTCCAAAACATATTTTATAGCCTTGTGTTTTAATTGAAAATAATACAAATTTGATTAAATAAGCAGCCAGTCCGATTAAATTATGAGGGATACAAGTGTGTTACATAATAAAGATATGTGTATTTTAACTCTCATAGCACTTATGCAAGTTTCATGAGGGCAATCAAATAAAACATGATAGTGATTGTTCTTCGGTATAAGGTTTGAGTGTATTTAGCGTGCCAAATGACCATTTAGTGAGCATGTTTAGGTAAAATAATGTTAATGAAGGAATCTGATAAGCTTTCAGATAAGGAGTCGTCCTCATCCTTGTTCAGGTTATCCATTTCACTAAAAGATGTAATGTCTGTAGTTTTTAGTGACTTGAACAAATATGGAGGTGCAATATTCATGATATATGTCCTTTCATCACCAAGTTTGAGATCGTCCAGGACTTCTCTACATATCCCACACTTCTTTCCAATCACACACTGAGATGAAATCCTTGTAAGAGATCTTTTCTTTATTGACTATGGTATGGTGCCCTTCCCAAAATTCATAACTAATAGAGAAACCACCTCTGACTAATATAATTTTTACTAAAAGTATGTTCCATCAATCTATCTTCTTCTCATATTATATAACAAATTCAAGTTATACACACCGACATTAGTATATGCCTAGTAATGTGTTTGGTTAATGAACACACATCTTAGAGTAGAGGGTGGACAGGCTCCAAAAGTAATAATCACTTTTCAAGATAAGTCACTCGAATTAGCTATGGAAGAAGTTTTCCCATGTTCAAGTCATTTCTATGTGGTTCCATGTACTGGAAAGGATCACGGAAATACTTGTTCATGTACAAAAGCTGCATGTCAAATTTATGAAAAAATT
This sequence comes from Solanum sitiens, assembly GCA_016801875.1. NCBI lineage: Eukaryota > Viridiplantae > Streptophyta > Magnoliopsida > Solanales > Solanaceae > Solanum > Solanum sitiens. The sequence goes on along the minus strand of JABWTJ010000433.1, from coordinate 684,889 downwards.
CAGCAAGTGTATATTTAAGTCAGTAACTGATGAGCAATTTGATTTAAGAGTGTGGAAGATGGTTAGCCGATTTGATCAGAAAAAGAATGAATGGATTCAGACACTGTATGAGGCCCGCAAAAAATGAATTCCAGCTTACATGAGAGGCAATTTTATGGATGGAATGTCAATAACTCAACGGTCGTAGAGCATAAGCTCCTTCTTTGACAAACATTCATAAGAAAATCAGGCTCAAAGAGTTTTATGAGACAATATGGAATGATTTTGCATATTAAATCTGAACATGAAGCAATAGCAGACATTTATACGTTGCACAAACAACCCGCTTTGAAATCACCTTCAACGTGGGGAAAGCAGATGTCAACAATTTATAATTTAATTCACAGCAGAACAAAGTTGGTGATTAACATATCATTTATGCAACCTGTGTGAAGAAGCGATCCAAAAATAAAATGAACAGAGTAGCATACTTCCATAAGAAAGTCAAACTTTGATATGTTATCCGGCAACAACACTGTCAATAATAAGAATTTTCAGGGGTACGGGCTGGGAACTGGTAGGTAAGGGTAACAATGTGGTGACGCATATGTGAAGGAACTTATTTAAAGTCAAATTTCCCTATGAAGCCTATTTTGTGCTTAGAAATTTGTAGTTGCAGTTGTAGAAAGTTTTATAATCCAACCAAGCTTGGAATGGTACGCGCACTAATGTGAACTTTGAAAGGCTCACGTCAATGAACAGTATAATGGTAGCGACAGATTATTCATCAACATATTATAAAGCTGGCTAACGTTCATATGTACATTATCTATACTTGATTTAATAAATTGGCATACGGATTTTGATAAAATGATGTTGGTGAAAGTACATAAGTGTGATACATTAATTTTATAAGCATGTAATGAGCATTGTGACACTGTGTACGGGTAAAATGATTTTCATGAAGGAACAAAAGATCTACCAAAGGATATATATCATTGTAAATCAAGTTCTAACATAATACAAATATAATAGGAAGTTAATAGTTCAAAATAAATTGTCATTGTGAACACACTGTCAATGTTAACTAAGTTAGTGGGTTAGGACAGGTATGGGAAGTAATAGGGCAGCGGGTAGACAGGAGATAAAAATGTATTAAAACGTAAGGCATTGGTGCTGCAACAATTGTTAATTAGCTCCTGAGGGTTCTTGTAGGTTTGTGGAATTAATGAAGGCCCTAATGTGGGCGTGTTTTCTCTGATTCTCAATTTTGTTAGGTCCGCGTATGCCCATTCCACGGCAGTTGGAGGTAGTTCTGTTTAAGAATAAGAAGAAGACAATATTGATTGTGACCAACAATAAAGAAGTAGAAATATAGAAGCAAAAGTTATAATGTGGGAGTTACATGGAAGTTCTGTAGGAGGGGTTAGATTTGAAGGAGCGGGTGCAGTTCTTTCAGCATTTGTTATATTTCTGCATGTGTATATATTTCTGAATCTGCTTTACCATTTAAGGGATGAATGAAATCGTGGAAAAGGTCCGACGGTGAATGATGCAAGGGCTAAACTTATGTATGTATACCTGCATTGCCCGGGTTTTTTGGTATGTTCCGTTGCATCTATAGCAGTCAGTTGATGTGCGTCCATATCCTGGTTATCGACAAAGTGGAATAATATTGTTGTTAAAAATTAGAGAAACTGGTTTACGGTATAAGGGGTGAATGAAATTCAGGGGAAGGGTGTGATGGTGAGACATCCAATCAATGAAGCAAGTGTTAAACTTATGTATGTATACCTCGATTGGACATGGTTTTTTGAATGTTCTGTTGGGTGAACTGGAATACTGAAATGAGTTGTCTAAAAGTCCAGCTTCTGAAACAACACTATTAGAGGGACCAGGTGCAAAAAAAAAAAAAAAAAGGAAAATAGCAGCCCTGAAGGTTCAACATACAGGTTGGGTTGTACAGCATGCTGAACATTAAGAGAAGATTCTGAAAATCTCATGCTTAGGGATATGCTTTATTCACTCTACTCTTTCAATCCCTTCCTTCCAAGTCATCCCTTCTTTCCCTAAATTCTTGTGTCAATCTTCATTCCTCTATTTAATTGAAATTCAGTAGGCATTGTTCTGGTTTTCATTTGTAATCATACTTGCAATGCTTTGATGGTTGATCTTTTGTTTATGGATGAAAAACGTCGTGTTTCTACTGTCTTGTCTCATTAATTTATGCCTTTTCACTCATGCTTAGTGTTGCCCAAGTGGCCATGAATTTGCTGGAACTATATTTCTGTCAACTTGGTTTACTGCTTTAACCCTTTTTTATGATGTCAAAAGGGGGAAAGTTGTTAAGGTAAGGTATGAGATCAATAGTGTTATCACTGCTGGAAGAAGACATGGGTCATGCCGATAGGGGGAATAAATGCTATCTACTTGAAGAGGAAATGATTCTGCCGACAGGGGGAATCAATGATATCTACTTGAAGAGGACCTGGTCCTACCGACAGGGGGAAGAAGTTGAACAAGTTTGTCATCATCAAAAAGGGGGAAAATGATGTTGATGTTTTGATGAGTTGACAAACTTTGGGATGATGAAACTCCAGTTACCCTAAGAATTCTTGTTGATAGGGGGAATTGGTGAATATGTTTGTCAACATCAAAAAGAGGGAAAAAACTATATTGATGTTTTGATGATTTGAATACCTTTGGGGTTGATTAAACTCCAATTACCCCAAGAATCCTTGTTGATAGGGGGAACTGTTGAATAGGTATGTTATCATTAAAAAGGGGGGAAATGTTAGTTCGGAGCTGATTTGAGATGTTAGCTCGAACTTGATATGAAGTTTTGATGATTTAACAAACTTATCGATCTAATAAGGAACCAGATCCGAACTGCTCACAGTGAGATTAATGATAAACTCAATGTGAGGTATATTTGTTTGTTATCATCAAAAAAGGGGGGAAATGTTATATTAAGGGATTTTGATGATCCTCACAAATGCGGGGACCTGGTCCCTGGCAGAGTGCTCTCGTCCAGATACAAATGGGGTACAACAAACGGTGAGCTGTCATGTCAGGTTGTAGGTGAAAAGTGCATTGTCCTACACCAATAGGAAGAACGGACGAGATTGTATGTTACAGTATATCACAAATGCAGGGACATGGTCCCAAGCAGAGTTTCCTCCATCATATACATAATTGGTTACAGCTGTAAAGATGTCACGTCAGAGGTTGGTGAGGCGTCAGAGTACTACACCAATCAGAATGGAGGAGGGTGTTTGTCCAACGGATAATAACTCTTTATGTTTGATATTTTTAGCATGACAAACACCATATTATATTCATTCATCCAAAGAAGGAAGTCAGCCAACAAGCATTTTCAAGATTTCACAAAGAAGTTTGCATGGGACCTGGTCCCCGCAAGACTGCGACGTGAAAAGGTAAAAAGACAACTATAAAAAAAGATGCCACCTCTGATGCGGTAGGTGCACAACTTTTCCAACAACACTGCTTCAGCCAATGGGATGGCTTCAACGAATTTGTGGGGAATTATATTATCTCTTTCCAACAAACACAAATTCAAGATTTGGTAAACTAAACTTGGATTTTCTCTGAAAATTCAAAGGCTTGAAAAGTGAAGGCCATATTCAATAAAGAACACTGCTCATATCAACAAGGGACCAGATGGAGTGCTAAAGAGTCTTGTTGTATTTAGGGTTTAGTGTCTTATGTGCTTACATTGTAAATCTGATCCTAATCTATAAAGGATTCAGATCTTGTTTCGATTTGTAAAAGTCTAAGTGATCTAGAGTTAGGTGATTTAGTGGGCAACATTGTTGTTGCTTAGTCAAAGTCAAAATCGTCCAAAGAGTGGGGGTTTAGTGGGCATTGTTGTATCCGCTTAGGAAAATCTATATTAATTAGTGAGGGTTAGTATAGTGGGTAGTGTTGTATCTACTCTGGCTCAGCTATGTGATAGAAAGTATTGCTTAGTCTGGAGATTAGCAGGCTAATCTTATTTTGTAACTGGCTTTTACTTTTGCTTGGTGAAGATTAGTGGAAGTAGTTTGAAAAGTCCTGTTGAGAACAGGTCGTGGTTTTCCTCCCTTGATAAGGAGGTTTGCACGTAAAGTTGCTTGTCAATAATTACTTTTAGCACTTATTTTACTGTCTGTTATTGTAACTGTGCTGAGGACCTGGTCCCATCGAAACAGGTGGATGCAATTTTTAGTTACTGTTCTTGCTGAGTCAAGGAACCTGGTCCTTGACTGATTGGTGGGTGCATACATTAAAACAATTGGTATCAGAGCGTTGGATTCTCTATATGGCTAACACCAAGAGAATAGATCCTGAAGGAATGCCGTCCTCACCAAGTCTATAAGAATGTAAATCTACCATATGTCCTCCTCGTTTAAATCGTAAGTGCTATCGGTGGTGGAAGACCAGACTGCACAATTATATCACGTAGAAAGACAGTGAGCTGCGGGACTTGGTTCTTGATGGTCCTTACATTCCCATCAAGAATGTGAAGAAAAGAGATTTACATCAGGAGGTTCCCAAGTGTAGAAGAGTGTATGATAAAACATACATGAAAAAGGAGAAGTCAGTAGCATTAAAGGTTTCTCAAAATGATGCTTCTGAAGACGAAGAAAAGATGAGGTATTTTACTGAAAGGTTTCAAAAAATAGTCAAAAACATAGAAGGTTTCAAGAAGAAGGAAACTCCAACAGAACAAAAATTTCAAATGACATGTGTTTCAAGTGTGGTTAATTACGCCACTTCATTAGAGACTGCCCTATGCACAAGGGTGAGCATCAGAAATGTGTCAAGTCTGGAGGAGACAAGAACAAAAACAGGGACCAGGTCCCTCACAAGTCAAGAAGAACGGAAACTGTTGACTATGATGTGAAGGAGGCTCTTGTTGTCAAGAGTGATTCGTCAAGTGACTCAGAAGAGTCAGAACATCCTAAAGACGTATTCATGCTTGCAGTCAAAGGTGATGAAGATGTGTTTGATTCCACATTTGCTCTGATGATGAAAAAGCTGATGAAGAGGTAACCCATTATGATATTAAACAAAACTTGCACGTTTACTGTGTTAAGAAGTTAAGAAGTCTAGCTGCTATTTTGATTGACTCTTTCATTTAGTTAACAACTGATAAAGATCTGGTGAACAATAGCCTATATATCCTTCATGAAGAAAAGGTAGCCTTGGTTGACCAAATGTCTATTGTGGAAGAACGAGTGAGAGTTCTAGAAGTTGAAAATCTAGAACTCAAGGGAAAATTAAAGATGTTGAGTAAGAGATGTGGCAGCGGTATGGGGGAGGTCAATAGCTTGCAAATCGAGCTAGAAACCAGTTTAAATACTGCTGAAACAAAACTTGCTATGGCCTTAGAGAGAAATAATCAGTTAGAGAGGGACCTGGTCCACGTCAAAGAAGAACTGAATAAATCTCTCAAGTGGACTAACTCTTCAAACTTGCTTGTCAATCTTACCAGTTAGGGTCAAAATGGTATGAAAGGGTTAGGATATTCAAGCAAAAGTTCTTCTTGCAATCTTTATAGCAAACATGTGTCTATGTCTGGCAAATTGTTGTGCTTTCATTGTGATCGTGATGACCATTTGAAGAAGGACTGTCCAACTTTGAAAAGGATTCAAGATAACCTCTCAAAATATTTTTAATAGAGAAATAGAAAAAAGAAGGGACCTGGTCAACAGAAGAACTGGCAGAAGAAGGGACCGAGTCAAACAAAGAACTTGCAGAAGAAGGATCCTGGTCATGCTAGTCAACAGAAGAACTTTCAGAAGAAGGGACCTTGTTGTGCTTCTGTTCCTAAGTTAGAAAAAGTCAATCTGCCTCACTGGTCAAAGAATTCTCTTATCACTCCTTTATCTGCTTACTGGTAACTCCAACTAAAGTGGGTTTCCAAGGATAACACGTGATATGGTTTTCTTGTGAGAGGAAGTGGCAGCAACCAGTGTTGATTCATGAATGGCGGATGCTCAAGCATTGCAAAACTGAAAAACTTACTCTCTCTCAAGGCACTTCAAGGTGGAGGTGTATTATTTGGTGTTGGCAAGAAATGAAAGAGATGCAAGAACATGAATATTGCTGATCTGTTTACTGCTCGTTATGACAGTCTCACTAACCTTAATACTCGAGGTGAGAATATTGAGGTATAATTCAAGAGACGTGCTCATAAGTGTTGCTTTGCTGCACAAACCTGTGTCGGGGACCTTGTCCCAGTTTGCATAAAATGATATTTGCAGATGACAAAGGTTGTGACGATGGTGTTAAAGAGAAGCAGATCAGACCATCCTTCAGGTAGAATAAGCAGACTCTTAGTCTTCCAAAGAACTTCCAACAGAAGTGTTGAATACTACATGTTCTATGACCAAAATGATGATATTGAGAAGTTGATCTCAATATTGATGAAAAAATAGTTTTGGTACACTCTTCCTCCAGCAAGGCTTATCAGGGGTATAAAAAAAATATATGGTCATTTGTTTTTTGATGAGTTTGGAAGAGTTTAGAAATTGCAACAAAAAGAAGCTTTTGAGATGGAAGGGTTGCTTCACAATAAATAGATGGTCTAAATAGTGAGCTTGTTGAAGAACTTTCTCTTCATGAATACAACAATCTCAAGGAAGTTGATGCAGATGATTAACCTGATGAGGGACCCGGTCCTTTAGACAACGTTGAACAAAGATGATGCAGTTCAACTGATAATGTGAATTTTGAAGGTGAGAATGAAGAAGCTGATCAAGCTCAGTTTGAAATATGCAAAGTATGACAGTCGGTTCCCAAACAAGATGATCGGGTTGTCCAAGTTGCTCCTCAATAATGGCTTCAAGAGAGGTAACATTGTCAAAAACCCTCTCTTTGAATTCACTATGAAAGGAATTGCTGATTATTCAGGTACATATTGATGATGTCATCTTTGAGGCAATGTTTGAGGAGTTATGTGAAGATTTTATTTCACTCATTAATAGTGAGTGTTAAAATAAGAATAATGGAAGAATCAAATCTCTTCTTGGAGCTATAGATCAAGCAAATCTCAAAAGGTACATTTGGTGGTCAAGAAAAGTACATTTGTGATGCTCAAATGGCTTAACATACTTGAAGTCAAGACAATGAGAAAAAAGGGTGATGTCATCATGGAGTTTTGCAAAATGGAGCATCAAGTGGCTGACATCTTCACCTTAGGCTTAAGTAAGGACCAGCTTGTCAAGAATATGTATGTACTCATTGGCTTAGCTGAAAGGAAGAAGATAGCACAACATGATCAGGGCAATTGCTGTCTGAACATAGAAAGGGACCTGGTACCAGTTCAAAGAAGCTGATGAAAAGGTTTCATGTTTTAGGTGCCTCGACAATTCATACTTTCTTGGGCACTAACTTGAAGCTGAATGCTAATGAACCGGGTTCAAAGACTCTACCCATGTACAAAGAAATCAATTTTGAAGGTTGCTGAGAAAATCTTAAGTCATTTGAAGAAGACAGAGGACCTGGTCCTATTCTGTCCATCAGGAGTCTTTTTGTTTTGGAGTACATAGTGTTGTTGATTATGCTGGGTATAAAGTTAATAGAAAGAGTACCTCAAGAATGGATTATGTTATGTGCTAATCTCTCACTCATGTGGAGTTAAAAGGAAAGATTCAATTGCTCTTTCATCAACTGAGGCGATAAATGTAGCAAGTGCAGCTTGATGGACTCAACTCTTGTGGAACAAGCAGCAACCTGAAGTTCACAAAAACTTGGCTGAAATAACCATGCTGATGATGGAAATGCTAAAACCTTCCTGAATGGATCCTGCCCGAAGCAATCAACTCTTTCATGACTATGCAAAGGGAGCAGGTATCCTTGCTTTTCAGTTATATATGTTTTACAAAGTTCAATTTCATACCTTTTGTAGGAATACACACATGGAAAAGGGGATGAAGGAAATGGGAGGTCAGGACAGATCTAGGCAATGACATTCAAACTACAGAGAGGGACCTGGTCCTTTCTCGAAGGTTAGCAATCTTAACATTGCAGTTTGAATTATGCATGAGAACCATTGCAATTGCCACATGTCTTTCATTCAGGAATCTGATTGTTGTCTCATCTTTTGAGTACCAAAATGATACTTCCTTTCTCTTTCTTTATATTACATATTTCTTTCTATTTCCCTAGAAAAATCAATTTACCTTCCAAATATCAGGGTGTTTCGAAATTCTCTTTTCTCTTCTCTCCAAACACACTTCAAATTGTTAACCCTTTTATTCTTGCTGGAGAATTTTCTGATGAAAAAGTTTTAAGTGTAAAGAGGGACTTGGTCCTTCAAGAAAATTAAAGAAGTGGAAAAGATGATGTTCAAAAAGGGCGAAGTTGATATTTTGAGAACTCAATTCTGAAGAGGAAGGTGTCTGAGTAAAAAAAAAAAAAAAAAAAATTGGTTCCTCAATTGTTGGTCTACTCATCTCGGACGCCTTGAGTTGTTTGAGTTACCAATATTTCTATTATGAGAAACTCAGGCTGATGTTGGAAGCTATGACAGTTGCTCGTGTTAATTGGAATACTGAAATGACTTGTCTAAAAGTCCAGCTTCTGAAACAATACTATTAGAGAGACCAGGTGCCAAAAAAAAAACGGAAAATGGTAGCCCTGAAGGTTCAACATACATGTTGGGTTTTACAGCATGCTGAACATTAAGAGAAGATTCTGAAAATCTCATGCTTAGGGATATGCTTTATTCACTCTACTCTTTCAATCCCTTCCTTCCAAGTCATCCCTTCTTTCCCTAAATTCTTGTGTCAATCTTCATTCCTCTATTTAATTGAAATTCAGTAGGCATTGTTCTGGTTTTCATTTGTAATCATACTTGCAATGCTTTGATGGCTGATCTTTTGTTTATGGATGAAAAATGTCTTGTTTCTACTGACTTGTCTCATTAATTTATGCCTTTCAACTCATGCTTAGTGTTGCCCAAGTGGCCATGAATTTGCTGGAACTATATTTCTGTCAACTTGGTTTACTGCTTTAACCCTTTTTTATGATGCCAAAAGGGGGAAAGTTGTTAAGGTAAGGTATGAGATCAATGGTGTTATCACTGCTGGAAGAAGACATGGGTCATGCCGATAGAGGGAATAAATGCTATCTACTTGAAGAGGAAATGATTCTGCCGACAGGGGGAATCAATGATATCTACCTGAAGAGGACCTGGTCCTACCGACAGGGGGAAGAAGTTGAACAAGTTTGTCATCATCAAAAAGGGGGAAAATGATGTTGATGTTTTGATGAGTTGACAAACTTTGGGATGATGAAACTCCAGTTACCCTAAGAATTCTTGTTGATAGGGGGAATTGGTGAATATGTTTGTCAACATCAAAAAGAGGGAAAAAACTATATTGATGTTTTGATGATTTGAATACCTTTGGGGTTGATTAAACTCCAATTACCCCAAGAATCCTTGTTGATAGGGGGAATTGTTGAATAAGTATGTTATCATCAAAAAGGGGGGAAATGTTAGTTCGGAGCTGATTTGAGATGTTAGCTCGAACTTGATATGAAGTTTTGATGATTTCACAAACTTTTCGATCTAACAAGGAAGTAGATCCGAACTGCTCACAGTGAGATTAATGATAAACTCAATGTGAGGTATATTTGTTTGTTATCATCAAAAACGGGGGAAATGTTATTTTCAAGGTATTTGATGATCCTCACAAATGCGGGGACCTGGTCCCTGGCAGATGCTCTCGTCCAGATACAAATGGGGTACAACCGTAAAAGCTGTCATGTCAGGTGGTAGGTGAAAAGTGCAGTGTCCTACACCAATAGGACGAACGGACGAGATTGTATGTTTCAGTATCTCACAAATGCAGGGACCTGGTCCCAAGCAGAGTTTCCTCCATCATATACATAATTGGTTAGAGCTGTAAAGATGTCACGTCAGAGGTTGGTGAGGCGTCAGCGTACTACACCAATCAGAATGGAGGAGGGTGTTTGTCCAATGGATAATAACTCTTTATGTTTGATATTTTTAGCATGACAAACACCATATTATATTCATTCATCCAAAGAAGGAAGTCAGCCAACAAGTAATTTCAAGATCTCACAAAGAAGTTTGCATGGGACCTGGTCCCTGCAAGACTGCGACGTGAAAAGGTAAAAAGACAACTATCAAAAAAGATGCCACCTCTGATGCGGTAGGTGCACAACTTTTCCAACAACACGTCTTCAGCCAATGGGATGGCTTCAATGAATTTGTGGGGAATTATATTATCTCTTTCCAACAAACAAAAATTCAAGATTTGGCAAACTAAACTTGGATTTTCTCTGAAAATTCAAAGGCTTGAAAAGTGAAGGCCATCTTCAATGAAGAACACTGCTCATATCAACAAGGGACCAGATGGAGTGCTAAAGAGTATTGTTGTATTTAGGGTTTAGTGTCTTATGTGCTTACATTGTAAATCTTATCCTAATCTATAAAGAATTCAGATCTTGTTTCGATTTGTAAAAGGCTAAGTGATCTAGAGTTAGGTGATTTAGTGGGCAACATTGTTGTTGCTTAGTCAAAGTCAAAATCATCCAAAGAGTGGGGGTTTAATGGGCGGTGTTGTATCCGCTTAGGAAAATCTATATTAATCAGTGAGGGTTAGTATAGTGGGTAGTGTTGTATCTACTCTGGCTCAGCTATGTGATAGGAAGTATTGCTTAGTGTGGAGATTAGCAGGCTAATCTCATTTTGTAAACTGGCTTTTACTTTTGCTTGGGGAAGATTAGTGGAAGCAGTTTGACAAGTCCTGTTGAGAACATGTCGTGGTTTTCCTCCCTTGAGCAAGGAGGTTTCCACGTAAAGTTGCTTGTTAATGTTTACTTTCAGCACTTATTTAACTGTCTGTTATTGTAACTGTGCTGAGGACCTAGTCCCATTGAAACAGTTGGACGCAATTTTTAGTTACTGTTCTTGCTGAGTCAAGGAACCTGGTCCTTGACTGATTGGTGGGTGTATACATTCCAACACAATCTGTTACAAATTAGTTCTTTGCATTCATACAAGGAGCTAGTACAGTTGTGGACATATAGGGAGGCCTGGTACGAGACAATTTAAAATAGTACAGGAGTTTGTTTACTGATAAAACAGGGGGTGAAAATATGTAGGGCGAGAGGAAGAACAATTGTACAAAGTAACGTTAAGGCGAGCGAACCGTGATAATTGAAAAACTAAGAAAGTTTACATGGTTTGAGGGGGGATTTGCCCGTAATAATTTGGGTCGATGGCACCAGGCAGTGAAATTGCATGAATATTCGCAGAGGGGGTGGATTGAGTGAAGAGTTTGGGAGCAATTGAGGGAATTATAGGCTGTGTGCAGGCGGATTTACAGCAGTGGTAGGAGGGGCTTTTTGTTTACGCGTTATTTTTAATACTGTGGTAATGGTACAGAAGAGGCGTGTTGGTAAGGCAAGGGGGATGTCGGTTGGTTAGGGGTATGACTGTTTGAAGGGAAAGGGTATTTTTGGTATTTAAAAAGTTCAAGGTGAATTAAGGCTTGTGGTTGCGCCAAGTCACCGGGTTGTGGATTTTCCTTTATATATATATATATATATATATATATATATATATATATATATATTATATGATATTTACATATATACTAAACTAACTTTAAAATACTTACTTTAAAAATCGAAACTTGACATTTGAAATTTCAAGTTTAAATTACATTAAAATATTTAAAGTACAAATTTAAATTTCTCAAATTTCTCAAATTTGAAATTTGAAATTGAAACTTGAAATTTGAAACATGAAGCTTGAAATGTGAAAATTTAATTTGAAATTTGAAACTTGAAACTTGAAAATTTAATTTGAAATTTGAAATTTGAAATTTGAAAGTTAAAAGTAAATTTGAAATTTATTAGCTAAAAATATATAGTTTCAATACAAATAAATAAGTATATAAAAAATAAAAAATCCCCCGTCCCGTCCCGCCAAACCTCATCCCATCCCGTATATATAGTGGGACGGGATGGGACATATTTTTGTGTACCCAATCCGTTCCCCTAATCCCGCGACCGGCCAAATCGCCCAATCGCCGTCCCCCATCCCGTCCCGCCCCCAGTCCCCGTCCCCATCCCCTTGCCAGCCCAACTCTTGATAAAATATTCTAGTTAATAAAAATTGGTATAAACTGATCTAGCGGTATATTATGTCACTACTTTTAACTGGATACTATGTGACATATGCAAGATCACAGAGAAAAACTTCATAGATTAGATGTCTATAATGCTAGCAGCGCAAGACTAGCATAAGAAACAAATTGATAGCAGTTGATCAATCTCATATCCGTTCAATAATAAATGCTTTACCATATCTACATGATTTTCTTATATTGCAACGTGGATATTAGTTGATCTATGTTGATGTTTTGAGTTAACATGTAATCCATGTTTAAATAGAATCCCAATTGTATAGGAATTCAAATATGGGATAGTGTTTTGCTGCTATAGCTTCCCATAATGTGGTGTCACGATTTATATATGTTATTGATGGACTAAATAATCAAAAACTCATGTAACACTTGGCCTATCAAATTTTTTAATTAATTTTAAATGACATTTATTGAGATTGTCATACCTGATAAATGTATGTTACATCCATGACTGAGAAGCACCATTACAGGTTCTCCGTGCCCTTTTGATGCTGCTATATGCTGATGCAATGCAAAGAGAGCATAGATGTTGACAAACTCGGATAGAACAAGTATATTAATAGAATAAGTATAGGAAAATATTGAGATTGAGCTCTAAATTGACACATTTGGAAGATCACTAATGAACCTGAAGGAAGTTCTTCATCATGGTGATGTTATCCTCCTGCCTGCTCTTCATTTCTTCTATCAAAGAACTAACTATACATAAACACAACATGCAGTTTTAGTTAGTTTCACGTGCTCTGGCTCGAAAAAATCTGTCCGCGCTCAAAAAACAGTAGTGCGAGGCTAAACAGGGACTGGTAAGCATGGGTGACCACCTTCATTTATCCAATTGGCTGAAAAATAGTGCAAAACTAAACTAGAAATACGATACGAGTTAAAGATTTAAAATGGTAACATGGTCGATAAAATCACCAAGCATGAAGCCATAAGCATCCACAATACATATATTCCATGAATATGCATTCAAGTATAGATACATCCTTAAAAGTATGACACCTAGAAATGAGACAAATAAATCATTTCTTTTCTCTTACTCTTCTATTTGTTTACTCCATTTTCCATTTCAAGAAAAATTAACTACCTTAATCAATTACATGAATTTTTTTTCAAAAAGCACCATCAAAAGCACTAGATACAAGGCATACAACCTCAACCACTATCATACACACTGGGATACAACAATTTGTGATGCTGTATGATTGAGCTCTGAATTAACAACATTTGGATAATCACTAAGTAGCTACGAATGAACCTGAATGAAGTTCTTCATCATGGTGATGTTATCATAGTTACTGAAAAATTGAATTTTATACGAATAAATAAGGTTTCAATTAGCTACTAAGTTTAGTTGTTTACCTTCAAATAGGAGATCAAAAATCAAACTCCACAACAGCTAATTTGGTTGTTATTTGCAGTTCTGCACCAATTTTATTGGACACAAGATATGATATAGAAACACATGCATCAATTCAAACAATATATAGAAAACATAGAACTCTAGAACATACACTCATACATGTCCCAACAACTAAAATGGATATTAGTAGTCACTAAACGGAATGGTCGTACAATCCAACTCAATCCGACCGAATATGAGGCAATCGACGATGATGAATTTACTTACACAAATACAAATGGCTGACGGTGAGCTCTGGAAGAGACATCAAAGGCTTTGATTTGTCTTTCTTCTCATCAATAGCACTGATGCACTAAATTCCACCGCATTGTGTCAACCTCCACCACCGTTGTCAGATTCCACTGCCGATGTGCCGAACTCCACTGTACTTGCACCGATTTCTATCACCGTCGTGCTGATTTCATTGAAGGGCGAAGATGGGAAAAACTCAAAGTAAAAAGGAATTGGGGGAAAATTATAAAACATAACAAATTGACTTTCATTGTACCCTCCTTTACTGGTTAAAGATTAAATGCCAGTAATATTGTAGCTAATTTAATGTATTAGTGGCATTTAACTTTTTGACACTAAATAAATGTCACTTAAAGAATTTTTTGTTGTAGTGTGTAGGGTTATGATTTATTATGCTAAGAAATGCAGGAATTGTGATTAATATAGTAGAAAGGTTGGTTCAGTTAAACCAATGAAGAGAAAAATTCTTACAATCGTATTAAATGGAAGAACTATAAAGAAATGATATCTATCTATTTAGAATGGAATTACACCAAGGAGGCAATGCCGGAACAAATCTGTGGAGATAATGCTTATCGACGTTAACTAGCTTTCTTTCTCTGTTACCTTACTTGGTTCATTATATTGTAGATTTGATATAAACACTCATTTGCCGCCTATTAGGTCTAACCTATTTCCTATTTCAGTTAGGATCTTATAAGTTTGGACTAATCATTTCTAATAACTCGTTGATCTTCATGTTCAATGATATGGCCAAGGGACTCCCTAAACTAGATATGGAGATACTATGTCTACACTTAGTAGCTTAATTCCTTGCTCATGGGCATATGCAATACTGTGGAGTTTCTACCACAATATGATCTTAAAGCCAATGTATAACATGATCTTGAATGCAGAGTCTTCCATTCTTGAGATATCAATGATGCATGGGATGATAACAATATGATCATTAAGTGGGCAACTGTTAAGGAGGTGGAAAACAAGCAAGGCAACACAAACCGCTATGGGGTCTTTAAACTTGTTCGTGAAAAATGTTTACAAGTAAGGCAACTTATGTGTAACTCTTTATCAGTAAGTTTATAATATTTGCATGTCTACTTTAGAAATAATTTTCTAGATCTATACATACATCAAACTCATAGCAATAGATTTGGTTAATCCCGCCTAACCAAATTTATCTGAGAATAGGAGTCGAGGCTTTGTTCCTTAACCACTTTAACCTTTTAATACGTGCGACCCGTGAGTTTCTAGTTGACAACAAAATTGATTTCTCAGTTTTTCCTTTTTTTGTCCCAATTTTAGAATTGATCAATACACTAAAGTGAATGTTCTCATTTCGAAAGTTATGTGAAGTATTTAATTTACCCTTTATTTATGGTGTCAATTGCAGAAGGTACGTAAATATATTGTAAATTGTAGGAACTAGATGACTCCTTTTGTGGGCCTAAGATTGTAGTTTATATTTGAGAAAGATAATGGTGCAGCTTCTTCTTTATGTTTTAATAGAAAAATGTTTTTTCCCTTCTACCCTCTTCCCCACCTTCCAATCAAATGAATAGTAGGGGAATATATGTTTTCAAAATTATGTTAACCAATGGTGAGACCTTTCTTAAGGTAAAATACGATAAGTTAAAAGGATATTGTTAAGCAAATGTATATGGTTGGTTGTCATCTTGACATATTTCTTAAGGGTTTCTTTCAATGCCTTACAATTTGTTCTCATTTGGAACTCTGGTGTTAAATGTAGATTTGGAACTTTAAGATGGAATTTACCACTTTTATTTTAAAGGGAAAGAGGAAGACCAAATGTCAACTTCTTTGATGACGACCAAGAAGATATTTCCCAATAGAAGTCCTCATTTGTCAAAATTATAGACCAAGCATTTATTCCTCTCTTTCAAGTTCTACTGTACCCTTCCGTCAAATAAACCAAGCTCAATGCTTAAGACACAAACATGATACCTGATTAAAGATGCAAAGGAATACAAATCTTATGAACAAAAAAAGCTAATTCCAATAACATTGGAAAAATCCTACATATTCTCAAATATTCAAGAGAGTAAAATCCAACTAGATAAATTTACAAGAGTAATATCAAACAAAGCTACCATGTCATAAATACAACATATCATCGTGAAAAAGAAATTGCACTCACACCTTGGGGTGTGAAAAGAATATGAAAAATCGATCAAGCCTAACCAAATCGATTTATATTATTTTTTAAATAAAATCGTGAATTTGTATTTAAATGTATAACAGTCCAAATGTCACATTCGGGGGAACCCCCTAGAAGTAACACGGCGTACTCGACCTCTCGGAGGTCTTATACAAGCCCATAGTTATCATTCATCGCATTAACATAGTAAAAGAAGACAACTTCATTTATATCAAGTAAGACCTTCACCATATATTTAACATGATCAACATCATGCATAGAGACTCATATCATGCACATCTTCATGACAAATAGACAAATACTACAGTGTCATACATAAAGGACATATACTTAGTAACATGCATTAGAATACCTTCCTAAGACTTCCCTCAAGAGTCACTTGTGCAATGCATAGGTGAAGTCCCATACCCCCACCTACACTAAGTAACTACCCTTAGGTTATCCTAGTTGGGGTTCTTCCATTGTTCATTTTACTTTAGGGAAACCATTGCCTTAACTGACATAGAGCATGAGTTATAATCATGGAATCCAGTGTCATAAAATCCCACACCGAAAGAAGGTGATCTACCGGCCAAAGTAGAACCAAACATAACATAGCTTTCTAGGTGGATCCACTAGCTAGTATCCTATGGTGGCAACATAGTTTATGGAACTTGGGGGATTCATGGAAATATCAACTCTACACCCTATGTTGGGTCATGAGCCTATCCACCCCATGATATTTATAGTAGACCTACCTTCCCACATTGGAAAGGGACACACACTCATACACAAGTTCACTTGGTGCTAAGCTAAGTTCCCTTTATTGAAAAAGCCTTCGTTAACATTTATTTAAAAAAACATAGGCTTAGGAGAATAATCCCCTCATATGCTTTAGCTCATAGGTCATAGATGAAAGTTCATCGACCTAAATCATGTGAGAAGATCCTTTCCCATGGACATAGCATATGTATTAGCACTATCTTGTCTAGGATACACTTGAGCACACGTTTCAAGGCTCCTCTATTGACTAGATCATCATTCATATGTATGAGTGTATACATAGATGTGAGAAAACCTTTCACATAACCCATAATGTCACACATGTTCATATATCAATGCATGAGTCTATAGGCATAACTATATGAGCAATCCTTTCATATAAACCCACTAAGACACTATGCACATTCATACTTCATCATTTCATATACATCATATTCATAACATGTTCATATATTCATCTTTCATATACATAGAAACCAAACCTAGGAACTATCCTATCAAGGTACACATGTGCAATGCATAGACAAGGTCCCATACCTTTGCCCATACTAGTACACCTATCAAGTCATCCTAGTAAGAGAATACATATCATACTTTCATAAACATCACCTTAATATGCATAGTAGTAGACACTAGTGAATATGAGAACTACCTTTCATTGAGACACAATGACCTATACTACTTGTATCATGTATATAAGTGAGAGTGTGTGTACATTGGTCAATCATGATCACATATTGGCTATCAAAACACATTAAGACAGTCACCCTCTTAGATCATAATACACTTTCAAGCATAGACCACACAACACAGAATAACATAGGAGACAAGACAACTTCATAATACACTTAAGACTCCTAACTTGTCTATTCATGCATTCACATTAGGGGTACATAAGTAAGGGATTATTAACCCTTTTAACACATCAATGGCAGCACCTATAATTTATCCTAACACGAATATACACATGCTTATACAATAGCCATACAACCTAGATCACAACTAGAAAAGGAAAGTAGGTATAAGCTTCTCATAGTATCATCTTAAGCATATGTTCATAAGTTCATCAATTCGTCTTCAAGGCCATGTTCAACACATATATAAGGAGAATAAAGTAAACACCGCCACCATAAGTAGACCATACCATACAATGCCATACAAGGCCTCATCAACATTATTATAGAAGAATAGAGAAGTAGAAGAGTAGAGGGAATAAGCATTCTTACCAACTCCTCAACCTTTGATCCTCATAGATCAATACACCTTGTTTATCAATAAATTCATATATATGGCAGTAGCTAAATGTACTTTAAACATATAATAAACCATGTACAAGTCGCTACAAGATATACTATAACATAATACAACACATCACATACTAGGAAAGTAGAATAACATAGATCATTAGCTAACTTCCCTTGCATTGATTTTAGATCATATTTCATACATATTATAAGACTAAGGCAGTATATAAACCTACATTTAACCATATTGAAATCATAATTACATACCTTCAAGATTAAGGTTACAACATAGGCATTTAGGCTTATCGATTTGCTAGAGTATAGAAAACTTTACCAATACTATGAACTCCCTAAGGCTTTGATCGTCTTTCATATTTTATCAACAATACACTCATTAGGCAGTATCTAATTAGATAAGAAATCAAGACGAAATCATGCTTCATCTAATCACAATTCGAGATCCATCACACACTTAGCTTTTTGACTTCATAGCCTAAAGGAATCTAGATCAATTCATGCAAGCCTTTCTTAATTTGATCATTAAGGATTTATACCTACAAAATTCATCCATTATATCACCCTAAAACAGTAACTACAGCAGTTCATACATAACCAAAACTCTACACAACCGATCTCACAATCGACTTCAAGGCAACATGTAGAAACATAGGCTATTCATGTTCAAATCTTCATATATTTATCATCATGGACTGATCATCATCAATTCACCATCAATTAGTGTAAATAACAATACACATAAGCAATTCAACGTAAGAGAATCACCATTTAATCAAGAGCAAGCCATAATCACAAAGCCCATGCAAGAGCTAAACCAATTTTGGAAGGAACATGGGTTTATCATGCAATTGGAGTGAAATCACGTTCCAATCACTGTATTAACTTCAATTCATCATGATTTAATCATTAAAAATATTTTTGAGAAAGAACCCATGGCTAGATTGGAAGATTGGGAACTTGATCATAAGATTTCTTTGAAAAACATTGAGAAGAACTCTCCAAGTGAAAGATTACTTGAAAATGAAGGATTGAGATACCTTTTATTAGTTGAAAACCTCTTAAACTTGATGATTCATCCATGGAAAACGCATCTTGAATCTGTTCTTGAGCTTCACCAACAATGGTGGTTTCTAGAGAGTATTTTGGAGAAAAGAGCTCAAAACATGTGAGTTGATTTTAGAATGGGTTGATAACGTTTTTGATGACTTATATACACCCCAAATTACTTAAATAAACCCATAACAGTCAGTTTAGGACGTGGGGTGAATTTACCATTCACCCCTTTAATTAACAGCACGCAGGCTACCAGTTGCAGGCCACCCTCGACGATGATAATGACGGGGCGTCGAGGCCATGATGGGCCGTGCTTGGCCTCCGTCGCCTGACACTTAGCCAAAAGTTGGCTTAAGACCTGACCAAGCCATGTGTCCCTTGACGAGACCTGCTCGACGGGCCTTTGGTGGACCAACGATCCGTCGTTGGGTCCGTCAATGGACACTGCCCAGGCAGTGTCTTAGGCAGCTTTGGGTCTTTCTTTTGGGGCCTCTTGTGGTGACCTTTAGAAGTCTTACCCGGACGTTTCCAATGCGATTATAAACCTTAACAAGTTATAGACCTTCCACATAAATTTCATCCAAAACAAACACCTACAAGACGTCCATACAGGCCAAGCCCCACCATCACACACGATGAACGTTTTAAGGACTATCTTTTGAACGCCTTGGACGTTCTTGGTCGTTTGACCTCCAAACTTCTCGAAACTTCATATAAGAACATTAAACATCATTATAAACCATTAAAGACTTCATAATCTCATGAATCACACATTATAACATAGAACCACATACGAGGCATTTAGGTGACTTAGTCGTCGAACGTCTTAGTCGTCCCTTGACGTTCGACTTCCAATACCTCTAATATTTTAGCTACTGCCTATATACCATATTTTAAGCATATATAGGACATTATAAATTTAAGGAAAACATGTTGGGATCTAGACACCTTATCTCATTTTCGTGGTCTTACAATATCACCCACTTGAGAACATTCGCCCTCGAATGACACTTAGGACACTTTAACCAACAACAAGGACTCAAAGCATCATAGAGCAGTTCATAACATTTAAAATATCATCAAATCATTTTAGCACTCAATGCACACAAGCAAGCAAAACTAGTACTCACTCACTCTTTAATGCATCAAACACAAAGGTCCTTCTCATGTTCATAGGAGAACATGCTTCTCCTAACCAAAACATGATAATTACATCTTAATTCATTACAAGAAAATCTTGAAAAGCTACTCATTGGCAGATCATAACCCATACTCAAAGTTGCTTAAGCACTCATACTTCAATGCACATAAACTTGAGTTAGTTAAATCACGAAGATCTTCATTAGTTAAATCTAGTACCATGATGGTCATACTCAACCATACCATGCTTAGTGGTGTACATGGAGGAATGTCTTGCTCCTCAACACACTTGCATGTATCATGAGTTTACACCTTAGGAAAGTACAAAGTCAATTTCTTTAAAAATGAGAAATCTCAACTTTCAAGCCAAGACATGCATATATTTTTCTTCTTAGTGAAGTCTAAATGGCAATTCACACCAAGTACCTCACAACAAAATAGGAAGCCATTCCACAAATTTCTTTTCTTAACATAATACTCACCCTTTTAGTAAACCTCATTTAGGAAAAATAACACAAATTATAGGCACACACATGGACACTTAGCTAAGCATGCTTTCACCTTGCAAGAATGAGCCTACAATTTTTGTATTCCAAATCATCAAGTCACTTAATTTTTTTCAAGAGAGTCAAACATATTTCATTGTAAAAGAGACTAAACTTCCATTACAAGGCTAAACAATTTACCCTACAAGTGACTATTACCAAGTTCCTTGTCTTACCTCATGAAGTCAACTTCACAATTAGCACATCAAGATGTAATTCAACATGAGAAAACATGGATTTTTATCAAAAATTTTCCTTCATACACTTTGGAACATTCATAATGTCTTCGAGATGATGCCAATCAATACACACCAAACATATAAAGGTCATGCAATTCATACTTTATGCAAGACTATATTCATAGACAAGCTTACTAAGAATTCATTATTTTCAAATTCAAGTAAGAATAGAAGGACAAGGTAGATAATATTTACTACCTTACCATTTCATCACCATCCCCCACTTAGGGTAAACCTAATTAAGAGCAACTTATCCCAACTGAAAAGGACCTTAACTTAACAACCTTCATTTTCATCACTTAAAAGTGATTACAACTTTGGAAGGATTTACAGTAAGTTAACATAGGAACACCAAGGTACTCAAAGTCTTATCACCTAGGCAATTTATCCACAATTATCAAGTTAGGTCATCTCATTCAACCACTTAAGATTTTCATACAATACAATAGACACCAAGGTCATACATCATTAGGGGAATACAACAAGGGGACTTAGTCATAAGGACTCTTTCTTTTGTTTCAACATTAAAGTAAGGTAAGTTCTAGGTCAATCAAACCCATATCATTACCCTACAAATATGAGAATACTACCCTAAATTGTAGGGGAAACATCAATTCCACACACATTCCAACAACATCAAATCAAAGAACAACCTAGTTGGTTCTCCAAAAATGTTACAGTAATTTGCCTAGCTTTACAATAAGCATGCTTCCAAATATCCAACAATGCAACATTTAGACAATTGAGGGGACAAGCATGGCAATATAAGATACAAAGCTTTACTAACTCATCCTTCATAAGCATGCATACTATCATCACAACTAGGATCAAGTCTTTACAAAAGACTCCAATTTATACTAGCAACTCATCAAGTACCACTTATATACAAAGGAAAACAAAGCACACTTTTAAACACATATTCTTAGGGTAGCATACTCCCATAGGTAATCACTACACATCTCAAGTTCAAATAATAATATTAGGCTACCAACATATAATGTCATATAGTAATACAACACTCCAAAAGAATTCACTTTAACCATAATAACTTTTAACATGCTTTAACTATATCATGACATACATTTCTCAATATAATATGTTATTTCACATAAGTTTCATATCTAGACATAATTGGCATCACATCATCAAATAAGCCAAAAGTCACCTTCACACATACTCATTCAAACCATAAAACAAAGATAAACATTTAAACTCACCTTTTCTCCCTCAACAATAGAGAACAATCTCATCCAAGCAAACACATCTAAAAGACCACCGGACAAGAAAACATAAGAGAGAGATCTTATAGAGCTAAGTACTATGGCACAATATGAGAATGATGAAGAAGGGAAACTCTATCGTCCTATAGCCTCTCGTACCATTTGATGTGTCGCGACTCACCACCAATGATACAAGACTCTACTAGACGTGGCAATATGAGACTCTTAGAACCTAAGACCACTTTATAAACCTGATGCTCTGATACCACGTTTGTCATATCCGGGGGAACCCCCTAGAAGTAACACGGCGTACTCGACCTCTCGGAGGTCTTATACAAGCCCATAATTATCATTCATTGCATTAACATAGTAAAGAAGACAACTTCATTTATATCAAGTAAGACCTTCACCATATAGTTAACAAGATCAACATCATGCATAGAGACTCATATCATGCACTTCTTCATGACAAATAGACAAATACTACAGTGTCATACATAAAGGACATATACTTAGTAACATGCATTAGAACACCTTCCTAAGACTTCCCTCAAGAGTCACTTGTGCAATGCATAGGTGAAGTCCCATACCCCCACCTACACTAAGTAACTACCCTTAGGTTATCCTAGTTAGGGTTCTTCCATCGTTCATTTTACTTTAGGAAAACCATTGCCTTAACCGACATAGACCATGGGTTCTAATCATTGAATCCGGTGTCATAAAACCCCACACCGAAAGAAGGTGGTCTATCGGCCAAAGTAGAACCAAACATAACATAGCTTTCTAGGTGGATCCACTAGCTAGTATCCTATGGTGGCAACATAGTTTATGGAACTTGGGGGATTCATGGAAATATCAACTCTACACCCTATGTTGGGTCATGAGGCTATCCGCCCCATGATACTTATAGTAGACCTACCTTCCTACATTGGAAAGGGACACACACTCATATACAAGTTCACTCGGTGCTAAGCTAAGTTCCCTTTATTGAAAAAGCCTTCATTAACATTTATTTATAAAAACATAGGCTTAGGAGAATAATCCCCTCATATGCTTTAGCTCATAGGTCATAGATGAAAGTTCATCGACCTAAATCATGTGAGAAGATCCTTTCACATGGACATAGCATATGTATTAGCACTATCTAGTCTAGGATACACTTGAGCACACCTTTCAAGGCTCCTCTATTGACTAGATCATCATTCATATGTATGAGTGTATACATAGATGTGAGCAAACCTTTCACATAACCCATAATGTCACTCATGTTCATATATCAATGCATGAGTCTATAGGCATAACTATATGAGCAATCCTTTAATATAAACTCACTAAGACACTATGCACATTCATACTTCATCATTTTATATACATCATATTCATAACATGTTCATATATTCATCTTTCATATACATAGAAACCAAACCTAGGAACTATCCTATCAAGGTACACATGTGCAATGCATAGACAAGGTCCCATACCCTTGACCATACTAGTACACCTATCAATTCATCCTAGTAAGGGAATACGAATCATACTTTCCTAAACATCACCTTAATATGCATAGTAGTAGACACTAGTGAATATGAGAACTACCTTTCATTTAGACACAATGACCTATACTACTTGTATCATGCATGTAAGTGAGAGTGTGTGTACATTGGTCAATCATGATCACATAATGGCTATCAAAACACATTAAGGAAGTCACACTCTTAGATCATAATACACTTTCAAGCATAGACCACATAACACACAATAACATAGGAGACAAGCCAACTTCATAATACACTTAAGACTCCTAACTTGTCTATTCATGCATTCACATTAGGGGTACATAGGTAAGGGATTATTAACCCTTTTAACACATCAATGGCAGCACCTATAACTTACCCTAACACGAATATACACATGCTTATACAATAGCCATAAAACCTAGATCACAACTAGAATAGGAAAGTAGACATAAGCTTCTCATAGTATCATCTTAAGCACATGTTCATAAGTTCATCAATTCGTATTCAAGGCCATGTTCAACACATATATAAGGAGAATAAAGTAAACACCGCCACCATAACTAGACCATACCATACAATGCCATACAAGGCCTCATCCACATTATTATAGAAGAATAGAGAAGTAGAAGAGTAGAGGGAATAAGCATTCTTACCAACTCCTCAACCTTTGATCCTCATAGATCAATACACCTTGTTTATCAATAAATTCATATATATGGCAGTAGCTAAATGTACTTTAAACATATAAGAAACCATGTACAAGTCGCTACAAGATTATACTATAACATAATACAACACATCACATACTAGGAAAGTAGAATAACATAGATCATTAGCTAACTTCCCTTGCTTTGATTTTAGATCATATTTCATACATATTATAAGCCTAAGGAAGTATCTAAACCTACATTTAACCATATTGAAATCATAATTACATACCTTCAAGATTAAGGTCACAACATAGGCATTTAGGCTTATCGATTTGCTAGAGTATAGAAGACTTTACCAATACTATGAACTCTCTAAGGCTTTGGTTCTCTTTCATATTTTATCAACAATACACTCATTAGGCAGTATCTAATTAGATAAGAAATCAAGACGAAATCATGCTTCATCTAATCACAATTCGAGATCCATCACACACTTAGCTTTTTGACTTCATAGCCTAAAGGAATCTAGATCAATTCATGCAAGCCTTTCTTAATTTGATCATTAAGGATTTATACCTACAAAATTCATCCATTATGTCACCCTAAAACAGTAGCTACAACAGTTCATACCTAACCAAAACTCTACACAACTCGATCTCATAATCGACTTCAAGGCAACATGTAGAAACACAGGCTATTCATGTTTAAATATTCATATATTTATCATCATGGACTGATCATCATCAATTCACCATCAATTAGCGTAAATAACAATAAACACAAGCAATTCTACGTAAGAGAATCACTATTTATTCAAGAGCAAGCCATAATCACAAAGCCCATGCAAGAGCTAAACCAATTTTGGAAGAAACATGGGTTCATCATGAAATTGGAGTGAAATCACGTTCAAATCACAGTATTAACTTCAATTCATCATGATTTAATCATTAAAAAAATTTTTGAACAAGAACCCATGGCTAGATTGGAAGATTTGGAACTTGATCATAAGATTTCTTTGAAAAACATTGAGAAGAACTCTCCAAGTGAAAGGTTACTTGAAAATGAAGGATTGCGATACCTTTTATTAGTTGAAAACCTCTTAAACTTGATGATTCATCCATGGAAAACCCAGCTTGAATCTGTTCTTGAGCTTCACCAACCGTGGTGGTTTCTAGAGAGAGTATTTTGGGAGGAAAGAGCTCAAAACATGTGAGTTGATTTTAGAATGGGTTGATCACGTTTTTGATAACTTATATAAACCCCAAATTACTTAAATAAACCCATAACAATCAGTTTAGGACGTGGGGTGAATTTCCCATTCACCCCTTTAATTAACAGCACGCAGGCTGCCAGTTGCAGGCCACCCTCGACAATGGTAATGACGGGGCGTCGAGGTCATGATGGGCCGTGCTTGGCCTCCGTCGCCTGAACCTTGGCCAAAAATTGGCTTAATACCTGCTCAAGCCATGTGTCCCTCGACGAGACCTGCTCGACGGGCCGTTGGTGGACCAACGATCCGTCGTTGGGTCCGTCAATGGACACTGCCCAGGCAGTGTCTTAGGCAGCTTTGGGTCCTTCTTTTGGGGCCTCTTGTGGGGACCTTTAAAAGTCGTACCCGGATGTTTCCAATGCGATTATAAACCTTAACAAGTTATAGACCTTCCACATAAATTTCATCCAAAATAAACACCTACAAGACGTCCATACAGGCCAAGCCCCACCATGACACACGATGAACGTTTTAAGGGCTATCTTTTGAACGCCTTGGACGTTCTTGGTCGTTTGACCTCCAAACTTCTCAAAACTTCGTATAACAACATTAAACATCATTATAAACCATTTAAAGACTTCATAATCTCATGAATCACACATAATCACATAGAACCACATACGAGGCATTTAGGTGACTTAGTCGTCGAACGTCTTAGTCGTCCCTTGATGTTCGACTTCTAATACCTCTAATATTTTAGCTACTGCATATATACCATATCTTAAGCATATTTTGGACATTAGAAATTTAAGGAAAATATGTTAGGCTCTAGACACCTTATCTCATTTTCGGGGTCTTACACCAAAACAATAGAAATGGTCTGTTCAGTTTATCAAATTAAACAAATTCCCGAACCGGAATGAATAATCTTATGTATATGTAAATATAAGTTATATATTAACAATATATTAAATTTAATGTATAAATATATTTTATAATATTTTTCAAATATAAATATAACTTAATTCCTACGCCTATAATGATTGGCCGACTTTAGATTTTTGTTCTTTAATTATCATTTACTTAATTATGTTCAAAATTAAAAGAGACTATAATAGATACTTCATCAAAGAATACGATAAAATCTATACAAATACTTCTATTAAATGTTTAAGATCAAACAATATGGCAACAAGGTTTTACATTTTTGACTTATTGGTGAAGAATATAATTGAAGTGCTTCTTCAAGAACATACTTGCAAAGAAATATTTTGATAATAGTATAGTTTTAGGTGATATTTAAAAAAATAAAAATTAAATGAGACGGACCGATACGGAAGAGAAATCGATATGTTGGTATGATTTTAAGAAATGTAATTTTGTTATACATTATAAAGTACTAAAATAATAGGATATTTATTTTTAAAATAACCAACCGATCCGTCTCATTGACACCTCTACTCACACCACCATCTATACAAAATTTAAATAATAGGATTATCTCAATAAATTTAGTCAATATTAGTTCAAACAAGTGTTGTGATGCGATGTATATGATTCATCAATCGTTAATTAGATGTCTTGAACTTTAAAAAAAATCTTAATAGGCTTCATTCTGTAATCCACACTAATTGAGAATTTAATATAAAATATCATACATTGAGTGAAAAACACAGTAAATATAATTTGCAATTTATTTTACATTCCATTGATATTGTTTTATTTAGAAGAATACTTTTTCTATCATAAAAACTTCCATCGAAATTATTTTATTTAGAAAATAATAAATTTCTATAATAAAATTTATCACACTTTATATGCCATTAAAATCTGTTTGATTTTTTTTTACCTTTCATTGTTAATTACAACACCTATTGAAATATGTATGCAATGAAAGTAAACGTTTTTCCAATTTAACAGTCAAAAAAAAATCCAATAGAAAAAGAAGAAAAAGAAATAAAAGTTTGAGTTTTGCCGTTAAAGTGTGTCTGCAATAAAAGTAACTGTTTTCCAATTTTAGACGTTATACAAACAGAAAATGATCACCATTCAAGTAATTTAAGTTCACTGTTTGAAGGATAAAAGAGTCCAACATATAAAGTGCGTCTCTTTTTCTTTGTCTTAAAAAGGCAATTTCTTGAAACAAAGAATTTGGTGTTTAGAGAGCCACGTAGAGTGCAAATGCCAAAATTAAGCAACCTATACACGAGTAAAGCACAACCACCCTGAAAAAAGTTGTGACAAAAAAATGCAATTAACGTGAGTGGTTTATGTATGCCAATTTTGTCCCTAAATTTGTATATAAATACCATTTGTTGCATTATCTTTCTCATCTTGTTTAAATATAAAGTACTAGTTTTATCTGTATGTTTTTGTGCCCTATTATTTTAGATTGGTTTTATGAACTTTTTAGGGAAAGGGTTGTTTGTTAGATAAATTTGATGCCTGGTTTTCCTTATGTATCAAGATGCATTTTTGTCTGTAAATTGAAGCTTTTTGTTCTTAATCTGTGTGTTTCTTCCTCTTTTTATGTCCTAACATATTAGACAGATTTTATCTTGTTAACAGTACAAACTTTTTAGGAGAAGTGTTGTTTGTTAGATAAATTGCTTTGTCATAAATTTCTGAATATGAATAATTCATCACCCTCAGTTATGATGTCAATTATAGAATTATTTAAACGTTTTTTCAATTGTAGGAACTAGATAACTCCTTTAAAGAAATACTTTGCTCTGTTTGAATCATACTGGCTTACATTGGACCCCCAATTAACTGGAATGGATAGAGAAGACGGAATAGATATGTCCAGGTTTATTTGTTGTTGGAAGATGTCGTCGCTCTACAAGAATATGATGTACCTGCATCCATAGAAACATTTCATTTTTTATATATAAAACTAATCATCTGAAAGAATGTTTTAAAGTACAAAATGTTATTCTCTTAATAATGCAATGGGGTTGGTCCAATTTTAAAACTATTTTAAAAAGAACATCATTTCTTAGATTCTTTTCAGCAATTTTACTTTCCTATTTTAAATCTTAATTCTATCATAAAGTTCAAAGTCAAATGCATAAATACCAAATATTCAATAACTTAAATTGTTTCCCTCTCACCTTTTCCTTTGTTTTTATTTACTGTTTTAGGCTGCTTACATGTGTTTGTCAACTATACTTGTTGAGAGTTGAAATAGCAAGGATCTAGAAAGTCATAAAACAGAGGTACTTCATTAGCTTTTTCGGTCGTTTCTCCTCCTACCTTGATACACATCCAGGTTCATCAGTGTTGCTGCTGGAAGATGTTGTCGCTATACAAGAATGTGATGGACCTTCATTCGAACGCTTAATCTTCATCCTCTTACAGCCTGATATGGGAATGACTTATGAGAGATATGGATTTGTTATTCTCAGGAGCTAGTTGGATTGCATAGTTCGTCAAGAAAATAACTTTCAAAATATAGCGGGAGTTGAAACTTTTATAGTACAGATCCAATGATGGTACGACATTCCTTCGAAGGGTTATTTGTTAAAGAGAGTGATGATACATCCAAAGAACTTAACCATCTTCTGATAATAACAAATTCAAATCTCATAGTGAACCATCCTCAGACCATGCTGCTTAGGGGTAGAAGGTTGAGCGTACGGATAAAGGTTCATCATTGTTGCAGAGAGATGACATCTTCTAGTAGCAGCGATAAACCTAGACACGTAGCAAGGTAGGAGGAGAAACGAACGAAGAAGCTAATGAAATACCTTTGTTTTATGCCTTTCTAAATCTTTGTTATTTCAACTCTCAACAAGTACAATTGACAAACACATGCAAGCAAACCTTAGCACAGTTTAATAGAAATAAAGGAGAGGGTGGAGAGAGATAATTTAAGCAATTGAATACTAGTTATTTTGTGCATTATACTAAATTTTAAACGTTATGATTAGTTTATAATTTAGAATAGGAAAGTAAATTCAGAAGAAAAAATCTAAGAAATGATGTTTTTTTAAATATAGTGGAAAATTGGAACAACCTTATTGTAACTTCTAGTGTTTGAATGTATGCGTCTACTTATATAGATGGAAAAGTCCTCAATACAGTAAAGTCATATAGTAAAGAACAAATACAGAAATGTAAAGATTTACAAGCAACTTTACGTGGAAACCTCCTTGCTCAAGGGAGGAAAACCACGACCTGTTCTCAAAAGGACTTTTCAAACCACTTTCACTGATCTTCAACAAGCAAAAGTAAAAGTTGGTTACAACAAGAAATTAGTCTGCTAATCTCCCCCACTAAGTCATACTCCCTATCACTTAGCTGATCCTGAGCAGATACAACACTACTCTCTATACTAATCCTACTTTATTAATATAGACTTAGAGTAAGAACCTAAGTTACCCTTAACCTAGTTCTTACATTGATTCACCCGAGTTTGAAACATTTTTCTTACAAATGAAACGAATCTTACAATGTAAGAACGATTACAAGAAACTTAATACAACAAATACAAAAAGCAATAATTGCACTTCTATCAATTCCCTTTGTTGTTCTTGAAGATTGAAATTTCTCTCTTTGAATGAATGAATGAATTTTGTTGTTGGTTGTTTTATATATACCAAGAAAAGTTATTACCCGTCAAACAAACAACCTGGTCGTCCCTGATTGGTGAAGTACTCTGCTGATTCACCAACTTTCCTAACGCAGACAGCTTTTACAGCTGTCTAGCACTATGAAGCCTGGACGAGTTTTATACTCTGCAGAAGACCAGGTCCTTGCACTTGTGAGAACATCATCAAAACATATAAGAGAATAATCACTTATAAGTTTCCACCGTTTTGATTATGACATACAACCTGCATAACTCCACACGTGAGTGTACAACCATTCATTCATATGGCCATAAACAGTAAGCATTATTCATATGGCCGATGAACTCTCCTTCAGTCAATCAAGTCCTTTATTGAGTTGAACAAAGTTCTTCCTTGAAGATGACTTTCTCTTTGTAAGGTTATGAATTTTCATAGAATATAAAATCCAAATTTAGTTTGCCAAATCTTGAGTTTGTGTTTTGGTGAGAAGACTATATGAAATACACAAGAATTCCTTGGGACCCCCCATTGGCTGAGAGCCTGCCTTTCTGGAAGGACGTGCACTTACCACATCACCTTGTCGTCCTTTCACATACGCAGTTTTGAGGGACCAGGTCCCTTTCAAACTTCTTTATGAATTCTTGAAAGACTTGCTGGCTGACTTTCTTCTTTTAATGAATGAATTTAATATGATGTTTGTCATGCTAAAAATATCAAACATAAAGAGTTAATATCCGTTGGACAAACACCTTTGTCCATTCTGATTGGTTTAGCACGCTGACGCCTCACCAACCTTAGACACGACAGCTTTACAGTTGTAACCCATTATAGATCTGGACGAGTGAACTCAGACAGGGACCAGGTCCTTCATTTGTGAGGATCATCAAAACATCTATAATAAAACATTTCCCCCCTTTTTGATGATAACACACAAATATATCTCACATTGCGTTTTTCATTCATTTCACTGTCAGCTGACCTAATATCAAGGATCTGGTTCCTTGTTAGATGTTTAAGTTTGTTAAATCATCAAAACATAATATCAGCTCCGAACTAACATTTCCCCCTTTTTGATGATAATAGACTTATTCACCAATTCCCCTTATCAACAAGAACTCTTGGGGTAACTGGAGTTTCATCATCAAACTTATTCACTAGTTCCCCCTATCAACAAGAACTCTTGGGGTAACTGGAGTTTCATCATCTTGAAGTTTGTCAACTCATCAAAACATCAACATTGCATTTCCCCCCTTTTTGATGATGAGAAACTTGTTCAACTTCTTCCTCCTGTTGGCAGGACCAGGTCCTCTTCAGGTAGCTAGCATTGATTCCCCCTGTCGGCATAACCATTTCCTCTTCAGGTAGCTAGCATTGATTCTACCTGTTGGCAGAACCATTTCCGCTTCAAGTAGCAAGCATTGATCCCACTACCGACATAACCCATGTATTCTTCAAATAGCTAACATCATTGATCTCATACCTTAACAGATACCAATTTTCCCCCTTTTGACATCATAAAAAAGGGTTAAAGTAGTAAACCAAGTTGACAGAAATGTAGTTCCAGCAAATTCATGGCCACTTGGGCAACACTTAGCATGAGCAAAAACTGCGTAAAGTATTGAGACAATCCAGTAGAAGCAATACATTCTTCATTCAAAAATAAAAGATCAGCTATCAAAGTATTGCAAATATCATTAAGAATGAGAACCAAGACAATGCCTACTGAGTTTCAATTAAATAGAGGAATGAAGATTGACACAAGAATTTAGGGGAAGAAGGGATGACTTGGAAGCAAGAGACTGAAAGAATAGAATTAATAGAGCATATCCCTTAGCATGAGATTTTCATAATATTCTCTTACCGTTCAACATGTTGTGCTCTCCAACCTTTATGTTGAATCATCAGGGCTGCCATTTTTTTTCAACCTGGTCCCTCGGATAGTTCTGTTTAAGAAGCTGAGCCTTTAGGCAAACCATTTTAGTAACTCTATTAGCTATAAAACTATCATAGCTTCAAACATTGGCATTAGTATCTCATCACAGAATGATTGGTAAAACAAACTCACTCAAGGCCTCCGAGATGAATAGATCAACAATTGAGGAACCAAAAAGAAAATCTCTTTTTTAAAAAAAAAATTATTTTTGAAAATCAGACACCTTCTTATTCAGAACAACTTTGAGTTATCAAAGTATCAACTTCTCCCTTTTCGGACATCATCTTTTCTACTTCTTTATATTTCATGGGGTACCTGGTCCCTCTTCATACTTAAAACATCTTTATGAGAGAATTCTACAGTAATAGCAAAGGGTTTAACATCTTAAAGTGTGTTTTGAGAGAGGAGAAAAGAGAATTTATAAACGAACTCTGATATTTTGAAGGTAAATTGATTTTTCTGAGGAAATAGAAAGAAATATGGAATATAAAGAAAGAGAAAGAAAGTATCATTTTGGCAATCAAAAGGTGAGACAACAGTCAGATTACTGAATGAGAGACATGTGGCAATTGCAATGGTTCTCATGCATAATTGAAACTACAATGTTAAGAGTGCTAACCTTCGAGAAAGGATCGGGTCCCTCTCTGTAGTTTGAATGTGATTGCCTAGATCTGTCCTGACTTCCCCTTTCCTTCAGCCCTTTTTCCATGTGTGTATACCTACAAAAGGTATGAAACTGAACTTGCTAAACGTACATAACTGAAAAGCATGGATACCTGCTCCCTTTGCATAGTCATGAAAGAGTTGATTACTTCAGGAAGGATCCATTAAAGAGAGATTTAGCGTTTCCATCATCATCTTGATTATTTCAGCAAGATTTTAAAGAGCTTCAGGCTGCTGGTTGGTCCGCAAAAGTTGAGTACATCAAACTGCACTTGCTAAATTTTCTGCCTCAGTTATTGAAAGAGTGATTGAATCTTGCCTTTTAGTTCCCCATGATTGACAGATCAACCTGTAACATCAGCTACTCCTGAGGTACTTCTTCATTAACTTGATACCCAGCATAATCAGCATCATTATGTACTTCAAATCAAAAAGTCTCCTGATGCACAAAATGGAACTAGGTCCCTGTTTTCTTCAAGTGTCTTTGGATTCTCTCAGAAGCCATTGTTGAAGAGTAGCTTGGACAACCTATCAGCTTGTTTGTGAACCAAGTGTTATACTGTGCTTCTTAAAAACTGAGTTTGATCAGCTTCTTCATTCTCGCCTAATCAATTCACATCATCAGTTTGAACTGCATCATCTTTTTTCAGCACTGTCTAGAGGACCGAGTCATTCATCAGGTTCATCATCTGCATCAACTTCCTTGAGATTGCTGGATTCATGAAGAGAATGTTCTTCAGCAAACTCACTATTTAGACCGTCTCTCTAAATCTAAAGTAGCTCCGCCATCTAAGAATCATCTTTCTTTTATCAAGAATTACATGAACATTTTTTTCAATGCACATATTTTTATATATCGGATAAGCCTTGCTGGAGGAAGAATATCTCACAAATATACTTTCAACATTATTGAGATAAAACTTCTCAATATCATCATTTTTGTCAAAACATGTACCATTCACCACTTCAGCCTGAAAGTTCTGTTAAATATTAAAAAATCTGCATATTTAACCTGAAGTATAGTTTGATATGTTTATCCTTAACATCATCGTCACAACCTTTGTCATCTGTAAATATCATTTTATGCAGACTGGGACCAGGTCCCCTGACACAGGTTTGTGCAGCAAAGCAACACTTACGAGCACGTCTCTTGAATCATACCTCAGCATTCTCACTCGAGCATTAAGGTTAGCGAGACTGTCATAACGACCAGTAAACAGATCAGCAATATTCATGTTCTTGCATCTCTTTTCTGTCAAGATCATCGCATGAGAGAGCAAGTTTATGACAAATCAGTTATCTTATAAGAGCTTAGCTTCATTTCATTCATTACAAATCTACACCAAGAATGTAACATTTCTTGCCATTCGCCAAAAGGGACACCTCCACCTTGAAGTGCCTTAAGAGAGAGGAAGTTTTGTAACCTTCTTAGTCATGTGTTTTGAGCATCTGCTATTGATGAACCAACATTGATTGCTTTCTCTCTTCTGGACAAGAATTACTTGTTAGACTTGGGAACCCACTTCAAACGGAGTTCCCAGTAGATGTCAAAAGACTTAAGAAAAAACTTTCCTTTCCAAGGTGCAATGTGTCCTTGCTAAAACGATAGCGAGGACCAGGTCCTTTGCACTCCTTTTTCACATTTCTGTCGGATCTGACTAGTTTAGCACGAGAAATAGGTCCCCATTCTTTCTTTTCTTGATCATTTTCAGATCAGACAAACTTTACATGCCTTTCTTTAGCTCTTTTCAGACTCTTACACTTTTCTTTCATGTGACCATTTCTACCACAGTGTGTGCATAAAATATTATCAACTACAGACACATATTTGCTATGAGGATTATAAGGAGGTTCTATTGGTCTATATCCCAACCCCTTCTTGCCATTGAAACTCTGCCAGATAAGTTAGAGAGAATTTTGGAGGAGTCAGTCCACTTCAAAGATTGATTTAATTCTTCCCTTAACTTCATCAGATCTTTCCTCAGTTGAACATTTGTTTCAAGAAAGGTGACCAACTTAGACTCAGAAGTCTTAAGTTTTTTCTTCCAGTTCCTCTTTAAAAACACTAAGCTTTTGCTTTCCACCCTTAGAGGTACCAGGTCCCTCATTGTGTTCTGGACTATTAGTCTCAAGGATACCTATCCTGACACTCAATTCAGATATTTGAGATTTAAGAGCGAATTCTCATCTCCACACAAACTTAATTTTTCATTCAACATTAAGTTTTTGGTGGTTCGTTCATCAACAAAGTCAATAAGCAGGGCAACAAGTTTCCTCAAATTTATAACGGGAAGAGTATCTAGATCATCTTTAAGATCAAAAAGAGTTACCTCATTTAGATCTTCTTCATCATCAGATTTTGCCATTAATGTGAAAATTGAGTTGAAGAAATTTTCATCTTGTTCAACGCCCATCATTGAGACATCCTCATGGTTTTCTGCATCTTCTTTTGACTCGCTTGAATTATTTCCCCAGACCTCAAAGGCCTTTTTACCAACTGATCAATGTGATCCTTCCTTTAAACAATGTTTGGGACCAAGTCCTTCTTATGCAATTTGGTTTCATGAGATTCTTTTGTTTGACTAGGACATCCTCTCATGAAATGGCCAGCTTGCCATATTTATGGCAGAGATTGTTTGCAATCGCAGTTGTGTTGGTAGATGATTTCTTTTGAAAACCTCCAAGTTTCTTTATAATCTTCTGAAATCGCTTAGTAATGTAAGCCATTTCGTCCTCCTCCTGAACAACTTCATTTTTGGAGAAGGTCCTTAAAGAAATGGACTTCTCCTTCTTTCCTTCCTTCGTTGTAGTTCCCTATTTTCTATTTAACACATAGGTTTGCAGATATGCAATCAACTCGTCCATAGGAAGAGTCATCAAATCCTTCGCTTCTGTGATTGCATCCACCTTGCTTTCCCACATTTTTGGAAGAACTTTAAGAACCTTGTGAACTTGCTTGTAAATTGGAATGTGTTCTCCCAATCCTCTGAGTTCATTAATGATAGCAGTAAAATGAGAGTTCATCTCAAAAATGGTTTCACCTTCTTTCATCACAAAGTTCTCATTTTGAGTAGTTAACATGTCAACTTTTTACTCCTTCACATTTTTAGTCCCTTCATGAGCAGTTTTAAGACAGTCCCAAATTTCGTTGGCAGACTCACAAGCAGAAATTCGATTGTATTCATCAGCTTTGATTCCACATACCAAGATCTTCTTGGCTTTATAGTTCTTTTCTATCTTTTTAATGTCATCTTCATTGTACTCTTTACAAGTGTTAGCACAGTTGTGGTTAACTCCCCATCCTTCACGTCCTTGGTCGAAATATAAGGACCATCCAGAATAACAACCCATAGTTGGGTGTCCTCGGCATTGATGTAGTCGTGCATTCTATTTTTTCACCACCCATAGTTCTGTCCGTTGAAGGGAGGTGGCCTGGTTGACGATTGTCCTTCTTCCATATTTGGTGGTGCAGCCATTCCGTCAGGATCTTTCCTTTTCTTGGTGTTAACCAAAGTGAAAAGTCAAGCTCTGATAGCAATTGTTGGAATGTATGCGTCCACTTATATAGATAGGACCAGGTCCTCAATACAGTAAAGTCAAATAGTAAATAACAAATGCAAAAACGTAAAGATTGACAAGCAACATTACGTGGAAACCTCCTTGCTCAAGGGAGGAAAAGCACGACCTGTTATCAACAGGACTTTTCAAACCACTTTCACTAATCTTCAACAAGCAAAAATAAAAATCGGTTACAAAAAGTGATTAGCTTGCTAATCTCCCCCACTAAGCAATACACCCTATCACTCTCCGAAGATACAACAATGCTCTCTATACTAATCCTACCTGATTAATATAGACTTAGAGTAAGAACCTAAGTTACCCTTAACCTAGCCCTTACATTGATTCATCCGGGTTTGAAACGTTTCTCTCGCAAATGAAACGAATTCTACAATGTAAGAACGATTAAAAGCAACTTAATACAGCAAATACAAAAAGCAATAAATGCACTTCTATCAATTCCCTTTGCTGTTCTTGAAGCTTGAAATTTCTCTCTTTGAATGAATGAATGAATTTTTTTGTTGTTTGTTTGATATATACCAAGAAAAGTTATTACCCATCAAACAAACAACCTGGTCGTCCCTGATTGGTGAAGTACTTTGATGCTTCACCAACTTTCCTGACACAGATATCTTTTACATATGTCCAATATTTTGAAGCATGGACGAGTTTCATACTCTCCCTTCACTTGTGAGAAGATCATCAAAATATCTAAGAGCATAAACACTTATCAATTTACACCGTTTAATGGTGATATACAACCTGCATAACTCCTCACGCGAGTGCACAATCATTCATTCATATGGACATAAACAGTAAGAATTATTCATATGGCAAATGAACTATATTCACTCTATCAAGTCCCTTTATTGAATTGAACAGAGTTCTTCCTTAAAGATGGTTTTCTTTTTGTAAGCTTATGAATTTTCAGAGAAAAGAAAATCCAAATTAGTTTGCCAAATCTTGAATTTGTCTTTTGGTGAGAAGACTATATGAAATAAACACAAACTCCTTGGGACCGCCAATTGGCTGTGAGCCTGCCTTTCTAGAAGGACGTGCACTTACCACATCAGAAGTGAGCTTTTCTGACAGTTGTCTTGTCATCCTTTCACATACGCAGTCTTGTCCTTTTCAAACTTCTTTCTGAATTCTTGTAAGGCTTGTTGGCTGATATTCTTCTTTGAATGAATGAATTTAATATGATGTTTGTCATGCTAAAAATATCAAACATAAAAATTTATTATCCGTTGGACAAACACCCTCGTCCATTCTGATTGGTGTAGTACGCTGACTCCTCACTAACCTCTGACACGTCAACTTTACAGTTGTACCCCATTATAGATCTGGACGAGCGAACTAAGACAGGGACCAGGTCCCTTCATTTGTGAGGATCATCAAAACACCTAGAATATAACATCTAGTACCTTCTATAGTTCTGCAAATGGTTACTTTTATATTTAGGAATGATGTTTCTTTGCTACACGTCTATATTTATCGCTACTGCTGAAAGATGTCATCGCTCAGCCTGATTTTGTGGAGATTTGGATTTGTTATTATCAGGAACTAGTTGAGGATCTTTACTTGCAACATCGTCACTCCCTTAAACAAGAAACCATGCAATGCCGATATACAGATTTCAGAGAATTAACATAATTGGATGTGTGCAATACAAGTTCGTCAAGCTGATAGCTTTTGGAGATCTTTCCCTTTTCGTTGCAAGCCTTATTTATTGACAAACAAGCCTCCCTTTTCAGAATGTGGTTGGGAGTTACTCTTTTCTTTTGCTTTTAATTGAAAAAAAAGTAGGCATGAATAGTTAATACTTTATTTTCAAGTTATTTACAATTCCATTCTAGCATTTTTGTTGATAAGATACTATGTCACATTTTAAATTTCATAAATTATCAATGTGAAACAATATTACTGATTGATAAGTATTTTACATAAATTGTGAATGTGCAGGTGCCTTGGTTGCATAATTGATTCATCTTGTCATATTAGGACAAAGAGGAAGGTGAGAGTGCTTGTTCTTATATAAGTTCTTTCCTTACGAAGTCATGTCTATGAAATGTTTGATTAAATGTTTCTTAAGGTTAATGTGAGTTTATTTGGAACGGGGCCAAGCCATAATTTCCCACTTCTCTAGACTAATGTGATTCTTGATTTTGGATACAGCAAAGCTCTTCAGTAGTGTTCCTTGAAAACCACATATGTCAGCTCCAACCATTGGAGTTCTAAACAATCCAAAGTTTAAGATAGAAGGAATAGAATATGCCAAATCGTTCCAGGAAGCACCATTGTCTCCAGTCCAGTGTGATGTGTATTTGCCAGAGTCCAGAAAATTTAGGCTTGCAAGAATAAATGGCCTTTTCCCAATGCTGTCATCTAGCAAATAAAAAATAGTGCTTCCGTGATTTTAAATTTTAAAGTGTTTTAATATAACTGTACAAAATGTGTAACTGCTATGATTATGATAAAGTTAAAATGTTGAAACCTTAATGCGAACTCTTATAAATAGCAACCAAGGGTTAGTAATCTTGTTTTAACGAGGCATATCATAAATGGTAACTGTACAAAGGATTACTAATTGCCAGAGGTGGGCATAATTAATAAACGTTCAATTGACTGAAATAACTTAAAGAAAATGAAAATAATGAATTAAGTTATAAGTTTTAGGTGACTGTTTCCTGCTTCATCGTTGTATAATACTATTGAATGAATTGTGGCATGTCTCCTCTCTTATCCCTTCATTACCCTCGTTTTCTTATTCAAGGTATCCTTGTGACTTTAGTGAGGAGAATGTTGAGACTCACTGAGTACCACTAGTGGTATACTAACATCCTCTTCGTGAAACCTCCATTGTCCTATGTTAATGTAGACGCAGGTGTAATAGACGAGCAGATTATGAGATAGGTTGCTTTATTCTAGAAGTTTATTTGGGGAGCCCTGTCATTGACCGTGGAGCTTCTTCTCTTTCAGTTACACAATTTTATTCTTTTATCCAAGCATTTTGATTGATCTTATCCATACAAGTTTGTCTTTTGTACAGAAGATTAAAGCTTTCCTCAGCTTATTGTTTCATTGATTGTCTTTGTATGTTAAGGATTTAATATGCTGAAAACTGTTGCAAATGTGA
The DNA here is from genome assembly GCA_016801875.1 of Solanum sitiens. Taxonomy (NCBI): domain Eukaryota; kingdom Viridiplantae; phylum Streptophyta; class Magnoliopsida; order Solanales; family Solanaceae; genus Solanum; species Solanum sitiens. The sequence continues at coordinate 645,427 of JABWTJ010000433.1, read as the reverse complement.
TTAATATAACAGAAGAGATGATTTTTTATAACAATGATGACAAAAAATTCTTACTATTTTGTAAACTGGAAGAAGCTATAAAGAAATTATGTATATCAATTCAGAACGGAATTGCGCTAAGGATGAAATGCCAGACCAAATTTGTGGAGATATCATGCTTATCGACCTTGTGTAGCCGGGAATTGTAAAATTTTAAGTTAACTAGCTTTCTCTCTCTTACCTTTATTAGTTCAGTATATTTTCTATTTGATATAAACACTCTTTGCTGCTTAATCAATAGGTCAAAACTATTTGTTTAGCTCGCTGCCTTTTCATATTTCTGTATAGGATTTGATACGTTTGGACTAGTCATTCTAATAAGATATTCAGGGACGGTGATATGGCATAGGGATTCTCTGAACCAGATACGGAATGCTGTGACTATACTCAGTAGCTACAAGATTAAATCCTCAAGAGCATAATTCCTTGCTACAATCTTGAGATGCAAAGTCTGTCAATCTTGAGATACAACATGATCATTATATGGGCAACCACTAAGGAGATGGAACACAGTCAATACAAATCGTGATGTGGTCTTTCCACCTGTTCGCTGTTTATAAGAAAGGCAACTGTTATGGTCCCCTGATATGGATCTGGTTATGGGGCGTTGTAGTGTCAAATCAAATATTTTCTTCCTACGACCTATGGTGCTGGTTCGTTAAGAGAGAACCTGCGATCTCTTGAGTTTGAAGTAATCAAAGACTTAATAATTTTCTGCTTAACATTTCATTGAATTCAAATAACTTAAATAAAACATTGGTGATTAACCACCCACCTAATAACAAGGAAATAACTTCCCACTATTACTGAAATGATAAAGTGGAGGAATAACCTTCTTAGTGCTAATAACTACTACACAGAAAACAACTATTACATGGAAAGGGAAAACACTATTACAGAACATATTACAACATATTACAGAGAAAACAGAAAAAAACATAATTAAATATAATTAATAGCTACTGATTTAATTTTCATGCATAAAACTGTTGGTAGACTAACAGGGTACTAACATTACTCCCCTCCTTCAAATCGCGCGTGTCCTCAAGCGTTAAGTGCTAAGTGTGGAAAGTAATTCTTCTTCATCGTTAATGAAATCCATCCAGAATAACTTCTTGCACTGATGACCCCGAGTGAATAATTCATCGCAATTGAAACAAAGTCCCTTAAGTCGTCTTTCATCTATTTCAGATCTTGTCGATTTCTTCACAAATCTAGTGGGTTGTTGCGGTGAATAATCTGTTGTCTTTGATTTAAAGGCGTCTAACAATTGCGAACCAAGGTTCTTTGCGTTCATGAAGTCGGGAAATACTCATAGCCATAGCCAACTCTGGAGGATTGTGCTACTGTACTTCAATTGCTATATAATTAGCAAGACCACTAATGTAAAGTTCAATTTTTTGCGCTTGTGTAAGAGTACCAGCCCGTGAAATCACTTGTTCAAACTTTTCTTGGTAATCTGCCACAGATCAAATTTGGCATAACTTAGCCAATTCTCCCGACTTTTGACTTCTAATTGGTGGTCCAAAACGAAGGTTGCATTGATGTTTGAACTCATCCCAAACTGCATTGAGGCATATCTTTCTCTAGTTGAAGAAACTAGAGTTGTGCAATTCCTTCCAAATGAAAAGAAGAGAGCCAAATTCTTTCTTCTTCTAGTGTATATTAGTGTCGAAAGAAATGCTCACACCTATTCAGCCTTCCCAAGGGGTCTTCGTGGCCACGAAATCGTGAAAAATACAATTTTGTGTATTTAGAAATCATGGAATTCCCACCTAATTCTGATCCCGAGCCTGCAACCACTTCTTTACCTTTCCAACCGCGATTGTGACTGCCATTTTCAGTTGCTTCAACATCTACGTTTGAATTTGCTAAATCCTTCGTTAGTGCATCCAAGCGAGCATTTATGGCTTCCTGCTTTGCTAAATTGGTTGCACGCTCTTCATGGAAAAAAGTCAATAATTGTGCTAATTGCTGTTGGATTAGATCTTCCATAACTTCCGGCTCTGATACCAACTTGTTATGGTCCCCTGATATGGATCTGGTTATGGGGCGTTGTAGTGTAAAATCAAATGTTTACTTTATAAGACCTATGGTGCTGGTTCGTTAAGAGAGAACCTGCGATCTATTGAGTTTGAAGTACTGAAAGACTTAGTAATTTTTTGCTTAACATTTCATTGAATTCAAATAACTTAAATACAACATTGGTGATTAACCACCCACCTAATAACAAGGAAATAACTTCCCACTATTACTAAAATGAGAAAGTGAAGGAATAACCTCCTTACTTCTGATAACTACTACACAGAAAACAACTGTTACACTGTTACAGAATATATTACAACATATTACAGAGAAAACAGAAAAAACATAATTAAATATAATTAATAGCTACTAATTTGATTTCCATGCATAAAGATGTTGGTAGACTAACAGGGTACTAACAACTTATGTGTACATGCATGTGAGTATTATATTTGCTATCGTAAGTTTATTATATATGCATATCCATGTACAAGATATTTTTGTAGATTTATACATGCTTCAAATTCGAAGTGATGGTTTTGGCTAACCCACCTAAATAAATTTGTCTATGAATAGGAGCCGAGGCTCTGTTCCTTGACCTTTTTATACCTTTTAATACGGGGGACCCTCTCAGTTCTAGGTAGCGACATAATTGTTTTACTCAGTTCTCCTTTCATATTCACTTTTTAGAATAAAATCTTTTATTCACATACGCACATTTCAATTCAATGGGTTGTAACAATTCTGATGACATTCCACTATTCTATTTCAAAAGACCCGGTGCAAGTATATTTTGGTATTCAGATACCGAATGACAGATTACAGTACAAAATCTAGTTTTCTTCTTCGATAACATTTCCTATTAGAAGTCCTGAAGTTTAGAGAGAATTAGTATCGTAAGTCACTTATAAATTATTTTAGTTTTATCGTCTTTCTATAGAAATCTTCATTTTTACACTTATAGAAATATTGGAAAGTCATTTTCTTCTATTCAATTTGTAGCCAAGAGATCTCATTTTTTTAAATAAATAAAAGGTTGATATAGTTACTCCCATAAACATTACTCTATCCAGTTCAAAATAAAAATGAATGGTCTAAAACTGATCGCTTCATATTGTTATCATCGTCTTTATATTTCTTTTGACCTTTGGGTGTATTCGTTCATAGCAGATGTGTCCAAGAAACAACAAAAAGGTCAAAGATGAAGTTAATTTAATATTTTATCTTTTTATTTTATTTTTATTTTTATCAAAAGGATTACTGTAATCTAAGAAGAACATTTATAAGTATACCCTTGGAAGCGAATTCCCTTTATTGAAAACAATTTTAAGAGGGAAACCTGAAAATTACGCAGTTAAGGCGGCATAAATTATACTCACACTTTGAAATAATTTCCGTAACTGCCCAAAGAGTTAATTCGTAATGCCTCAAATTTTCATATAATCCCTCTTTTCTCTCTTGTCCTTTTGTTCAAGTACTGGTGATTACTTTTGGGCTTTTGAAACTTAAATCTTTGTTTTAAAGTTGCTGTGAGAAAAGGAAACGGTTTCCCCTCTCGTGTTTCGGTTTCTGAGGAGGAACACAACAAAAGCCTTCTTGAAGTTGGGAATGAGCTGCTTCAGCAGCCCCCATCTTCTAAAGAGGAGATTTTAGAGAAACTTGATGTGAGAATGTTCTCTTTTCTCTTTCCATCTGCTTAAACCTACGAAAGTGAAAAGTACATAGTAGCCAAGGGGGCTCGATTTTATCTATGAGATTCTGAAAAATTATAACTGACTTCCTAAAATAGTTGAAATTTTTTTCTGGTTCTGGTCAACAATTGTTAGTTAATCCTAGGATAAAATAATCACGTTATTTGAAAAACGATTAGTAGTTTAGTTGGTTTATTGCCTAATTTTTCAACTTAGAAGTGAGGTTTTGATCCCCATGTTGTAAAAAATGATCCTTTTTTATATAATGTACAATGATCTTGATTTGCATATGGTGAAATTCCTATAAGAAATTCTAGCGAAAGATCATCTCCTATAAGAGGTCTATTTTTCTTTACGGGCATTCTAGTAATTAAAAGATCTTTCTATGATTGCATCACTTGTGATATCTACAATCATCACTTGTACATGTTCCCTGCATATAACTTGGGATTTCCTTGTGTCATTTCTTATTTACTGGTCTTGGAAGTCAATTATCTATGTCTCTGTTTACTTTTAAATGTGTAAAGGACATAATCAGGCTTTGTGATGGATGAAAGGAAATAAATTTGTGGAGAGAAAGAGAGATATTTTACCTTGTGATGCAGTTTCGAACTTTATTCTTTATTTTCTATAAGATATCCTGATCTAGACTTCATTTGTTATCTAGAGAAATATTTCCAATGTATTTGACATGGTTCAATCACTTCTTTTTGAATTTTGGTATATGAAATTTTTAGAAGTTAGAGCATCTTTCATCACTGGTGCAGCAAATCCCCTCGATATCGACACGAGACGCTTTTCGGCCTACAATGTAAGCATTAGTTGCAGATGAACTTCTACGACATTCTGATATGGATGTGAAGGTGTCAGTTGCATCTTTCATCAGTGAGATCATAAGAATTACATGTCCTGATCAACCATATAATGATAGCATACTTAAGGCAAGTTCAACTCGTACAATTTTCTTTGCCCAAAATTGGAAATCAGACTTGTTGCCAGTCTTTCTTCTAACGAAGCTGTTTTTCTATGTAATTGATAGTTCAGATTCTGTAGTATTTATGCATATATAATTTTCTTGGACACATGCATAGTGTTTATACATTCTCATAGTTTGGTTTCTTGCTTAATTGGTGGACATGACTTTTTTGAGCTTGCAGTGTTGGCATTTGGGAAATTGTCTTGCTTGGATGGTCGCAGTTATTCGAAGGTTGTCTCAATTATTGAAGTTCTGGCGAAGTACCGAACATGCGTGCTCATGTTGGATGTCATGTTAGATGCATTGATTGTTAAGATGTTTCAACATTTTCTGAATGGTATAAGGTATATTTCCAATTATGTTATACATATTAATAAATTTCCTAAAGATAAGAGGAATTGAATCCGATCACATGGGTGTAACTTTGCTGGTATTTTATATTTTATTGTTCATTTGTTTCTAGTAATATAATGTATGTTCTGCCCTTGACACAAGTTAAAGTATTACATTTAGTCGATATAACCTTAACCATGATGCCTGCACATTTTTGTCCGTAGAGTATCTCCACAACTTACTTTAAAAGCATTGTATATAGGTGGATAGTGTCTCTACTAGATAAAGCTCGTATTTCCCTTGTTTTCCCTTACAATAAAAACTCTACAAATTGTTGAAACACTTCCAAGCATGCAAAGACAATAGATTTAAAACATGTGGATATATTAAAGAGAGTTTATATAAATACTGTTATCTTCCCTCCCTTGGTATATATTCATCTTGTCCGCTGTTCTTTTGTGGAATTTCTCAACAACCGGCTACTATTCAGATTAAATATTCTATGTGAAATTTCTTAAACCTTCTATGTTTATGACTATTCAGATTTGAAATCTGATAAGTATGATACTTTATTTATCAAACTATCACTCTTTGACTAGTAATTAGATATTAATCGACTATCTCTAATTAATCACAAATCAATTGTACATCCTTAACTTGTACTAATCAAACACTGCTATAGCAAATGGGATGGAAGGAGTATATGACAGTTTTAGCAGTATATTCACCGTTGTACCTTCATACGTTGAATTCAGCATAAATGAACTTATATGATAAGGTACATATATAGATGTCAAAATCTACCAGATTCATTTTCCTTCATAAATTTGAAAGACTAACAGTTTCTTTGTACGACAATTTTTTCTTCTCGAGAATGTCTGACAACTGTTTTGTCTCTTCCCCTATTTTAAGGCCGAAACACCCTGATAAAGTATTCACGGACATCAAGGAAATAATGACCATGATAATAAAAGAGAGTGAAAACATTCCAATGCAATTTTTGAGCATACTTGCGAACATCCTCATAAATAGTGTTAAGAAGGAAAATCAGGTATTGCTTTTCCTCTACAACTTTATTCATCTATCTTTCTCATTGTTTTTAATTACGTCTTATTTTGGTTTAGAATGTTTCGCCTCATTCTTATGTGATGGGAGAGGAAGTTCTTCAAGAAAGTGCTGTCAAACTTTATCCATATCTTCCAAAAGCAGTGGTGGCCCTCAACATTTCCTTTAAAAACTATTTCGAAGTTGTGAATTAACATGGAGAGAGGCAATGAAATGTAAAGCTACGGTGGGTCTATCTGATAATTCAAATTGATTGCAGCATTTATTTGTAAAATGCATGATTTTTTATCTGATAATTCAAAATTTCATGTCTAATTTACAATGAAATGGAAACTGATAAACATGCAATGTTCATTTTACGATAGACCATCTTTGCTATGACTTTCAACTTCTGTATTCTGTTAATTTATCCACTTTTCTTGGTTATGTTCGAATACATCACAGGTGGAAAATGCTCCCGAAGATCTTGCAGCACATGCTTCACCGAAAAGAGTTGTTCTGTTCTTAGATCAACCACATAACTTTCTGGGGAAAGATAATCATCAGCGTAAGGACGGTGATGTCGTTGTAGAGACAGATACAACTTTAATGGAATCAGAACGTGAAAATACGATGAAGCAGCAGAAAAGTACAAATTCAAGGACCACGTCGCGACCTGAAAACTTGGGTTTCACGAATACAGTTGAAAAGGCTCTATATCCAAAAGCTACTCAAACTTCAGAGAAAAGAGGTTGAAAACCTAGTTTTTTGAACAAACTAGACGAAGGATATGATGATGCTTGGATAAGTGGAAAAAGGAGATCAAAAGCCCATATTCTCTCTAAGGGTCGTGGGAAAGATGCTAAAAATAGGGAAAGCAGTTCACCTAAATGTGCAATCTCCAATGGTGAATAAGGAGCTGAGGATCGTGATAAAATATGGCGGTCTTCAGTTGGTGAATCAGGAGCTGAGGTAAATCAAACAGTTATTGCTAATTGACTCAACTCTTTTAGGAAGTTGTGTATTTAAGTATAGCATTTATTTCTGCAACTTAGTTCTGTACTTATTATATGCATAATTTAATTGTGCGAGCATTGGGCTCAGCCTTTTCAATCACCAAAGAAAACAATTTTGCCAAAGCCTCTAAAGAACAATATTTGCCATCAGAAGAAATGGTCAACATTTATTGCAGTATCATCTATTAGAGCCTTACAAGAGAATATCTCCCCCTTAGACATTTTACCTTATAGGGATGCTCATGCAGATAGATGCATCAGCTGATTTAAATGTAAATTGAAATTGTAAATTAACCAATCTATAACTTCTATAAAGATATTGAATTATACTGTTATTTGAAGTTTAGATGATTTGACAAAGTAAGGGACCTTATGAAGGAACCTGGTTTTTTGCTCAATATACTTTTCACTGCCAGCTAGAGAAAGTACAAAAAGTTGGTGCGCAGTCTCCAACAGTGACAGAAATGGCAAACGCAGCAGAAACCTTAGCCAATGACATTGCTTTAAGGATTGACACTATCTCATATATAAAACATATCCAATAGTCACAATCCTAGTTTTTGCAACTTGAAAAAGCATCTCAAGAACTCTTGCAAAGGCTGAGAAATCTGATAGAAAGAAATATTTCGAAGAGGAACTCAAAAAACAGTGCTGGAAGTGTAGTTGTCTTAGAAGTATTTCTTTTTATCTTAAATTGTAATCTGGTTCTAAAACATATAAAGGATTCAGTTTGTTTTGATCTTTGAATTCTAAGTTAGTTAAGTTAAACTAATTTAGTGGGCAACCTGTGTGTTGCTTAGAAAAGTCTAGATCATGAGTTGTGTGGGGATTTAGTGGGAAACATGTGTGTTGCTTAGTGAATACTAAGTTGTCTAGTGGTGATAGCTTAGTGGGCAGAGTTATAGACTTGTTGCTTGGCTGTGATATTAATAATTTTTTCTCACTCTTTTGTAATCGGTTTCACTTTTGCTTGAGAAGATTAGTTGAAATGATTTGAAAATCTTGTGTGACAGGTCGTGGTTTTATTCCCTTAAGCAAGGAGGTTTCCACATAAACTTTGTTGATATTTTGTCTTTATTTACAGTTGTTCTTACTCTGAGTGTGTCAAGGGACCTGGTCTATTGACTGTGAGTGGACGCACGTATTCTAACAATTGGTATTGAAGCAGGTTCTCTCTATCTGGTTAACACCAAGAGAGTGGTTCCTGCTTTAGAATGACTTCTCCACTTAACCTAGAAGAAGGTCAATCCTCAACTCGACCACCTCGTTTCAATGGCCAGTTCTATAGCTGGTCGAAAACTAGAATGCATGACTTCCTTATGGGTGAAGATAATGAGCTATGTGATATTGTCTTGGATGGACCTTTTATTCCAACCTCTGAAGTAAAGGATGGTGAGATAACTCGAGTTATTCCCGAGACTCGTCGACAACACAGTGAAGCTGACAGAAATAAGATTGAGAAGGGCTACACAGCCAAGAAGTTGCTGGTTTGTGGTATAGGTGCTGATGAATTCAACTGTATTTTGAGCCTGTGAATCAGGAAAGGAGATCTGGGACTGTTTAAGAACCTCTCATGAAGGGACTGAGCAAGTGAAGGAGTCAACAATATACATGCTCACTTCTCAATATGAAAATTTCAAAATGAAGGAAGGAGAAACTATTCATGACATCTATACCAAACTCTCCTCCATAACCAATGAGTTGCGAAGTCTTGGGGAGCCAATCAGCATGAGCAACCAAGTTAGGAAAGTTCTTCGAATTCTTCCTAGGTCTTGGGAAAGCAAGGTAGATGTTATCACTAAAGCCAAAGATCTGAAAGTTCTAACCATGGATGCACTCATTGGAAATCTTAAGACGCATGAGATGAAGAAAAGTCAAGATTTCTCAAAGAAGGATACCAAGAAGGACAAGTCTTTAATGCTCAAGTTTACTCAAGAAGAGGGGCCTAGTGAAGATGATGATATGGCTTACCTTACCAAGATATTTCAGAAGATTGTAAGGAAAAACAGAGGCTTTAAAAGGGGAGGGAATCCTTCTCTATCTGCAACTGCTAGTGACACTTGTCACAAGTGTGTAAAGGCTGGGCACTTTATAAGAGATTGTCCATTACTCAAAGCTGAAAACAAAGAGTATCAAAGGCCAAGAGGTGAAAAGGACAAATGAAGGGACCTGGTACTTAACAAAAGTGACATAAAGGCTGCAGCTGATTATGTAGTAAAGAAAGATCTTGCTGCATGGGGAGACTTCTTAAGTGAGTCAGAAGACTCGGAAGAACCTGGAGATGCATCAATGTTGGTGATTCAAGATGAGGCTAATGTATTCAATGAAATGTTCGATCTCATGGCTCAGTCAGATGATGAAGATGATGAAGATAAGGTAACTCTTCTCGACTATAAGCAAAATCTGAATACATACTCTCTTAAAAGATAGAGAAAGTTAGGAAATGTCATGATTGACTCTGTAATAGAGTTAACTTTTGAAAGGGACTCTATGAACGCTGAATTTGATAATCTTACTGAAAAAAGAGAGAAGATGGGTGTGAAAATGGCAGTCATTGAGGAACAAATGGTTGTTCTAGAATCTGAAAAACTAGAACTCAAAAACCAATTGGACTTAATGATTGAAAAATCTGGAAAAAGAAAAGGCAAATCTACTAGTCTACAAATTGAATTAGAAGAAAATTTAAAAACCACTGAGACTAAACTTGCCTTAGCACTGGAAAGGAATATCACTTAGAAAGGGACCTGGTCTAGCTTAAGGATGAACTAACAAATTCTCTTAAGTAGACAAAGTCTTCAAAATTGCTTTTAATGTAACCAGTCAAAGCAACTACAACAAAAAGGGTCTACGTAGTTTAAATATCACTCCTCCTTACAATCCTCACAACAACTATGTGTATGTGTCTGATAATTTGTTGTGTCTTCACCGTGGTAGAAATGGACATTTGAAAAAGGTATGTGAGGCTTGGAAAGAATCACGAGAAAGGTTCTCGATTTATACCAGACAGAAAAGGGTACCAAAAGGGGGACCTAGTCCTGTACTCAAGCCATTGATAAAGAAAGACTTCAAATTACCTCACTGGAAAGAAACACTCTGATTGCTCCTTTATTTGCCTTTTGGGAACTCAAGTTGAAATGGGTTCGCCAAGTCTAACAAGTGATGTTTGTTGTTGGTGAGTGAGAAGAGTAACAATCAATGCTGGTACATGGATAGCGGCTGGTCAAACAATATGACTGGGAACCCAAAAAACTTCCTCTCACTCAAGGCACTTCAAGGAGGAGGTGTGTCTTTTGGTGATGGAAAGAAGGGGTATATATTAGGTGTTGGCAGAGTTGGCAAATCTGTTAAGGAATCCATTGAATATATTTATCGTGTGAGTGGATTAAAGTACAACCTTCTCACCGTATCTCATATCTGTGATAAGGTAAATGAAGTCAAGTTTACTTCTGAAAGTTGTATTGTAACTAACCTAACTTCCAAGAAGGTGGTTCGTACTGCTCAAAGATGTAAAAATATGTATGTGGCAAATCAAGAAGCATCTCATGTAGACGATCTAACATGCCTGAGTGCTCAGAGTGATAATGCTGACTTATGGCATCGAAGGCTAGGTCATGTGAGTTCGTCTTTTCTGAATAAACTTGTTTCTAGGGACCTGGTCCGAGGTCTACCAAAATTGAAGTTCAATGAAAGTAAGGTTTGTGAAGCATGTGTCAAAGGCAAGCAAACTAGATCATCCTTCAAGTCAAAGAAGCAAGTGAGTTCTTCAAGAACTTTGGAACTGTTACACATGGATCTGTGTGGGCCTCTGAAAATTCAAAATAGAAGCGGAAAGAAGTACATTATGGTTATTGTTGATGATTACTCAAGGTAAACATGGACAAGATTTTTAGAATCAAAAGCCGAGACACCTAACGTGCTGATTATCTTTTTAAAAATGATCCAAACCAAATTGCATCTCTCGATAGCTGGGCTTAGGTCCTATCATGGAATTGAGTTTGAAAACGTAAATATTGATGTGTTCTGCTCAGATAATGGCATAAGTCAAAACTTCTCAGTTCCAAGAACTCCTCAGCAAAAGGGGGTGGTAGAAAGAAAGAACAGAACATTAGTGAACATTGCTAGAACCATGCTCATTGAGTCCAATCTACCTCAAAATTTCTGGGCTGAAGCAGTCAACACAACATGCTATGTGACTAATGGATGCTTGATATGGTCGCTACTGAACAAAACTCCCTATGAATTACTCAACAACAAGAAACCTAAGTTGAGTTATTTAAGGTCTTTTGAATGCAAGTGTTTTGTTTTGAATAATGAACAGGATGATCTTGGAAAGTTTGATCCTCGGAGTGCTGAAGGGATATTTGTAGGATACTCTTCATCAAACAAGGCCTACAGATTCAACAAAAAAACTCAATACATCAAAGAAAGTGTTCATGTGGTATTTGATGAAGATAGTGATATGAAAAAACTGAAATTGCAAGATGAATATGATTTGTATGAACTATTCCAAGCTTAGAAAAGTGAAGGAAGCAGGGCTGAAGTACTTGAAAACTTGAAGACTGATGATGTTGATCCAGACTCTGAGAAGACTGAAGAAAATGACTAGTCTGAAGAAGGACCTGATCCCATACAAAATGTAAATCAAGCAGAAACTCATCCTCAAGAAAATGATGACTCTGAAGATGAAGAATATCAGACAGATCAACTTCAACCATTAGTGTCAAGGCCAACTTGGAAGCAAAACTCATATCATCCACTTGATAATATTATTTCACCATTAAATTCTGGAATGCAAACTAGATAAAAAACAAGAAATCTGGTTTCTTTTTCACCTTTCATCTCAATCATAGAGCCTAAAAATGTGAAAGAGGCTCTGAATTATGGCAGACTGGGTCAACTCAATGCAGGATGAATAGCACCAGTTTGAGAGAAGTAATGCATGGCACCTGGTCGCAAGACCTGCCGACAGAACCATCATAGGGACTAGATGGGTGTTCAGAAACAAGCTTGATGAAAATGGTATAATCACAAGGAACAAGTACAGATTGGTTGTCCAAGGTTACAATCAAGAAGAAGGTATAGATTATGACGATACATTTGCTCCTATTGCTCGTATGGAGGCTATTAGAATTCTTATAGCCTTTGATGCTTTTATGGTGTTCAAACTTCACCAAATAGATGTCAAGAGTGCCTTCTTGAATGGAGATTTAAAGGAAGAGGTATATGTTAAACAACCACCTGGGTTTGAAGATGTCGAGCGACCAAATCATGTGTTCAAATTAAACAAGTCTTTGTACGGGCTGAAACAAGCTCCTAGAGCTTGGTATGAGAAGTTGTCCAAATTTCTGCTGAAGAATGGGTTCAAAAGGGGGGAAATTGACAACACCTTGTTTCTAATGAAAAAGGAACAAGAACTTCTCATTATACTAGTGTATGTGGATGATATCATCTTTGGAGCTACATCAGAACATTTATGTGATGAATTTGCTATCATAATGGGTAACAAGTTTGAGATGAGCATGATGGGGGAACTAACATTCTTTTTGGGGCTGCAGATTAAACAAACACAAGATGGAACCTCAATCAGTCAAGAAAAGTATACAAAGGAGCTGCTGAAGAAGTTCAACATGGTAGATTCAAAACCTGTAGATACTCCTATGGAACGAACTCCAAACTAGGAGTAGATGAACCTGATTCACTTGTAAATCAAACAATGTATAGAGGTATTATTGGCTCCTTGTTGTACTTAACTGCTAGCAGATTGACATTGTGTTCAGTGTTGGAATGTGTGCCAAATTTCAAGCATGTCCCAGGGATTCTCATCTAAAAGTTGTCAAACGGATACTAAGATACCTGAAGAAAACATGGTCCTGGTCCTATTCTACCCAACTGGTGATTCTTTTAATATGGTTGGTTTTGCTGATGCTGACTTTGCAGGCTATCAAGTAGAAAGGAAGAGTACCTCAGGCATGGCACACTTTCTTGGATCCTCTCTCATCTCTTGGAGAACTAAAAAGCAAAATTCAATGGCTCTTTCGATAGCTGAAGCTGAATATATGGTTGTTTCCTCTTGTTGTGCTTAACTTTTGTGGATTAAGCAACAACTGGAAGATTTTGGAGTCTGTATACACTTATGCGTGACAACACTAGTGCTATTAGTATGGGGAAGAATCCAGTTCAACATAAGAGAACAAAACATATTGATGTGAGACATCATTTATAATGTTGAAAAAGGGAATATTGTCTTGAAGTGTTGCAGAACGGAGGATCAGATTGCAGACATCTTCACCAAAGCTCTCAGCAAAGATCAATTTGAGAGTAACAGGCAGAAGTTGGGAATGATGAACCCAAATTGACCTGACCTCATCCAAAGGCACTCAATTCCCTTGATGGCTATGATTTGCTGTACATGTATCCTTATTACTAGTAATAAACTGTTTGAGTAATTCAATCTTGTACCTATTGCAGGTGTACATTCATGAAAAATTACAAAAGAAAAGTATGGCCAGAACCACTTAGGAATGGGATTCCACTTGCAGTAAAGGACCTGTTCCTTCTCAAGGTTAGCACTCTTTACATTGTTTTTAAATTGATTTATAGAAAACTATTGAAATGGCCACATGTCAGTCATTGGCCATTCTGATCGTGGTCCCATCGCTTAAAATCCAAGCGACACATCTAATCCTAGGGACCTGACACCACTTCTCTTCTTTTTATTCAACCCTCTAATCTCTCACTTTCTTGATTTTCATCTCTTAAGTCTCTCTAAGAAAACCCTAAATTTCCCCTCTTCTTCTCTCTTTCTTTCTTGCTGCATAACTTCATTTCTCTCCACAAAATGTCTGAACCTTCATCATCTTCGAAGAATATGCTTGCATCTCTAAATGAAATTGATCCTGTATCTCTCTACACACCTTCATCGGCTGATTCTCCGTCCAAAGTGTAGACTATCTCTCCAGTCGACATTGCTCTAGATAGTTCTCCAAACCCTTCATCCCCTCTTGATCTAAACAACCCAGTTCTCTCCCCTAAACCTGGTCCTCATTTTGATATGCTATCTGACCATCTATTTGAGGGAGATCTTCCAGAAAGCAAAACGTCTGAGTCCAACATTTTGGCTGCCAGTGAAAGTTTAGTTATAGAGAGTCTAACCTTGATGAGGGAAGAAGCCTTGCTTTAAGGATATGGAAATTTTATGGATGATGAGTTAAGAGAAACCCAACCTATGTTTGATAAAACACCAAATTTTGATAGATATTCTTCTTCTTACTCTACAGACACTGATGACGACAATCGTCCTATTCAGTGGCTACTAAAAATAAGAGACGTTGCCTTTTCAGAAAAGGGAAAGGAAAAGGTTATTGAAGTTGAGTCCAAAAGATACCTTTTAACAGGTCTGATTCCAGAAAGATGATGTCTGATTCTATGAAAGCAAACGTAGCCTCCACTGCTGATAATCGAAAGAAGAGAACTTTTAAAGTGTCTCGATTTCAAATGCCACTATCTAATGTGGTGGAGGTTTCTGGTGCAGAATTTGAATAGGGACCTGATAAAGAAGTATCCCATGACTTGAAACAACTTTGAAAGAAAAAAGGTGATAGAAAGAAAACTAAAGGTGCATCGAAAGCTTTGGCAAGAAGAACACTGATGGTACTAAGGGAAAAAGAAAAAGGAAGAGAGAAATTCATGAAGTGGATCGTGAAGTGTCTGAACAGGTACCTGGTCCACAGGTAAATGTGAATGATGAAGAAATCAACAAGCAAAAATGTTTCGACAATCTGCGTGTACAAAGTGTTTTGGGAGGTAGAGTTTTTTATGAATATCATTAGGCGGCCGGGAATAGATGCGCTGCATGACATTGTGCTTATTCAGTCATGGATGCACCTATTCGACACTAAGTCTCATGTTCTCAATGAGGAAGAAGTGCATGAGTTCTATTACAATATTGAGTTCCAGGAAGATGGAATTATCAAAACCAGGGTATGGAACACGAAAATCTGTCTTGACGAGGACTTACATGTAAAATTTTTTGGGGTACCTATTGAGTCTTCTGTTCTCAATGAGGAAGAAGTGCATGAGTTCTATTACAATAGTCCCTTTTGTGGTCTCCCCTGTTTTTTTGTTGTGTGGCATATTTGCACAATCTCTTAACTAAGTTTATATTTAATGTATTGACTGCTATTTTTTCGCAATGAATCTGATTCCTATTTTGTTCTGTATAATATCTATTGTCTGATGTTTTTTTTGTGTTTGATTGCCACAAGGCTATGATCTTACCTAACTGTCTTATTAGTATTGTTGGTTTACTGTGCTTCCTTTTTATAATGCCAAAAGGGGGAATCATAGAGATGCTTGGGGTATGAGTGTCAGGTGTCAGAGGGACGGTGTGAGTGTCATGGAGATGCTTATGGTGTGAGTGTCAGGGGGAAGGTGATGAATGTGGTGTGACTGGTATCATGAAGGGCAATAGGAGTGTGCATTTTTGACAGGGGGAAGAAAAAGCAAGGCGCATTCGTGTATTGTTTGTCATCATAAAAAAATGGGGAAATGTTATTTGTAGTTTTGATGATTTGAAAAACCTAGAGACCTTATGGAGGAACCTGGTTCTTGGCTCAATATAGTTTTCACTGCCAGCTGGAGAAAGTACAGGTGCACAGTCTCCAACAGTGACAGAAATGGCAGACGCGGCAAAAACCTTAGCCAATGACATTGCTTTAAGAATTGTGACTATCTCATATAAAAAACATATCCAATAGTCACAATCCTAGTTTTTCCAACTTGAAAAAGCATCTCAAGAACTCTTGCAAAGGCTGAGAAATCTGAAAGAAAGAAATATTTTGAAAAGCAACTCAAAAAACAGTGTTGGAAGTGTAGTTGTCTTAGAAGTATTTATTTTTTATCTGAAATTGTAATCTGGTCCTAAAACATATATAGGATTTAGTTTGTTTTGATCTTTGTATTCTAAGTTAGTTAAGTTAAACTAATTCAGTGGGCAACCTGTGTGTTGCTTAGAAAAGTCTAGATCATCAGTTGTGTGGTGATTCAGTGGGAAACCTGTGTGTTGCTTAGTGAATCCTAAGTTGTCTAGTGTAGATAGCTTAGTAGGCAGAGTTATATCTTCTTAGGCTCTTCAAGCAATAGAGTTGTTGCTTGGCTGTGAGATTAATAACTTTTTCTCACTCTTTTGTAATTGGTTTCTCTTTTGGTTGAGAAGATTAGTGGAAACTATTTGAAAATCCTGTGTGACAGGTCGTGGTTTTACTCCCTTGAGCAAGGAGGTTTCCACGTAAAGTGCCTGTGTTGATATTCTATCTTTATTTACAATTGTTCTTACTTTGAGTGTGTCAAGGGACCTGGTCCATTGAATGTGAGTGGACGCACATATTCTAACAGATACCATGACCATAGTCCATACAAGTTGGGCTAATATCATTTATGTAAAGGTTACTTACTCGTGCATTTCGATGCCCAACTTCATGAACGCAATCTCTCCTTTTTTGTGTTGCATTTAAAGAAGTGATCTAGAGTGTGGAATTCTATGTGATTTTCTGCAGTTGGGATTCTCCAAGCATTTTGAGTAATCTTATACATACAAGTTTGTTTTTGTACATAACTAATGATTGCATTACTTATACACTCTATTGTGCATTGAAAAATGTATTACTAATACCATGGATTTCTAGGTACTAGTAATACAAGGGATTTTATATATTAATTAGCATGGTTAAAGACTCAATTACCCCTAGTGTAGATTGGTCATGGTTTGCATCAGGTGAAATTCTTATAAGCACCCCTAGTGAAATATCATTCCTATAAGAGGTATATTTCTTTATCAGGACATTCTAGTAATTAAAAACTTGTCCATGTATAATTAACTTAGCAAAGAAGGGCAAAGTCCAGATAAGGGATGCGGTAGGTTGATTCACTGATTCTCTCAATGGGGCTGAAATTGCAGAAGGATATATCATACAGCTGACACCCTCTAGTTTTGGATTGAATTGCAGGGCTTGTACATCTAGATAATGTGATACCTTATCGTTCAATTAATACTATAGCACATCAGATGGTTCTTAAGTTTTTTAACTTTGTTGGTTGTTCGTTGGGTTACTTTCTGATCTTTTAAGGGTAAATGTTTTTATCTAACCTAAAAGTTGGACCTAGATTGTGATATCTACTATTATCTACATGTTCATTGCAGATAACTAGGGATTAAGGATCAGTCAACATGATCCATCTTGTAGTATGTTTATTCTGAAGGAACATGGCCTACATTTCTTTCTTGTGCTTCAACTTAGGTTTTATCATAGATTAGGAATTCCATATGACATGTCTTATTTATTATCGAAGTGAATGTTTTCATTTCGAAAGTTATGTCGACTCAATTAAATTATTTAATGTACCCCTTAATTTGGACTTTCTCTGCAGGCACTGGGTTCTGTCTCAAACACCAAAGAAATTAATTTCCCCAGAGCCTGTAAAAAACAACTTAAACAACGTAAAAGCAAGTACTTTCTATCACAAGGAGAGGTAAACATTTGTTATCATTAATTTGATTTAGCTTTCAACTATTAACGTTAGCCTACTTTCTGTAAGTGCTAAGTGAAGTGAATGAATGTATTTGTTTTGGAATATTATGTCAATTCAAGTAAACTCTTTGTTCTACCCCTTGTATTTACTCAACCTTGTTGGATGCTCAAACTGATTCTAAATGTGAGTTCTTTATTAATTTATGATAATTGGTTCTTGTTATATCCTTTTAAATTAGTCTTTTTCACCCTGCTCGACAACCACTTTGGTCTCAAAGTGTTCAATGTGTCATTGTGAATGGCAAATTGCCGAAGAAGTTTAGATGAGAAAGTAAACCTATAAAGCATGCTTGGCGAAGTGATAGAAATCAAAAAACATAATCATAGTATTGATTTCATAACACTTGTCTATACTCAAAAATTTGGCAAGGGGAAGCAATTGATGATCTGACTCCACCAACAACGTAATTTTTGTTTATATCGCATTTAGGCCCCCTTTGCATTGTAATGAATGTAATTCGAGCTGAACGAATTATTTTTTTGGTAGGACCATGCAACATAATTTAACTCCAAAAGGAGTGCACGAAAATAAAGGGGTCAGGGTTTATGTGCATGGCTATAAAGTAAAAGTGAGCAGTGGTCCCAATGACAAGAAAACATCCTACTATTGTATTAAGTGTAAGAAGATATAAAGAAATTAAATCTATCTATTTTGAATGGAATTGTGCCAAGGAGTCAACGCAGGACCAAATCGGAGGAGAAAATTACACTTATCAACCTTGTATAGCCGAGGGATGTAAAACCAAAAGTTAACTAGATTTCTTCTCTTTTAGTTTACTGATTTCAGTATACTCTAGATTTGATATAAACACTCATTTTGGGCCTATTATGTCTAACCTATTTTCTTAGCCCGCTACCTTCATATATCAGTATAGGATCTAATATGTTTGTGTTAGCATGATGTAAATCTAAGTAATTGTATATATTAATGTAATTAGATCGTGATATAAATTAGCATGATCATATAGATTTGTTGTAGAATCAAAGGAATAAATATTGTGATAGAATAGCGGATTTGGAGGGATTGAGTAGCATATTCTTAGAGATAGAATAATTGATCTTTAGGGATAGAAATGACGGATCTTTATGGATGTGTAATCTTTATTCTCTCTATATAATGGAAAGACTCTCACTTTGAGAGACATTGCGCAGAAAATTGACATGGTATTAGAGCCTTCTCTTGGTTGTCTTGTTTCATAGAGTCTCTGTGGTTCCTTCTAATTTTTTTTTAACATCTTGGTTTTTGTTGACTGTTTGTCAACAATCAGTCCTTCCACCTAGGACTTTTTGCTCTTGGTCATTCTAGTTGCTTTCCTGAGTCTTTGTAGTTTTCATAGCTACTCAAAAGCAAGAATTCACATCACTTTGAATCCTTAGGTGTTCGTTTCACTTGAAAAAATTATTCTTCTTGGGAGTTTCAGTTTCAGTTATTTGTCACCGGCAAAGAACTGTGGGGCCATATAGATGGAAGTGATCATGCTCCTACTGATATAACAAAGCTACGTGAATGGAAGATTAAAGATACTCGGGTGACGACATGGATTTTAGGGTCAATTGACCCTCTTATTGTTCTTAATCTCAGGCCGTATAAGACAGCCAAGGCCATGTGGGATTACTTACAAAAGGTTTACAAACAAGATAATAGCGCAAGACGCTTTCAGTTATAGTATGAAATTGCTAATTACTCTCAAGGAGGTCTTTCTGTTCAGGATTATTTTTCTGGATTTCAGAATTTATGGGCTAAATTTACGGATATTGTCTATGCCAAAATACCTACTGAATCTCTATGAGTGATTCAGGGAGTTCATGAGCAAAGCAAGCGAGACCAATTATTGATGAAATTACGCTCTGACTTTGAGAGTGTTCACTCTAACTTGATGAATCGTGACCCGTATCCCTCTTTGGATATTTTCATTAGGGAATTACTTCGTGAAGAGCAACGTTTTGTCACACAAAATGCTTTCAAGAAGGAAAATGATGTCACTTTTGCATTTGCTGCTCAAGGTAAAGGAAAGGGCAAGGATATGAGTAGAGCTCAAAGCTACAGTTGCAAGGAATATGGGCATATTTCTAGCAATTGTAGCAAGAAGTTCTGTAATTATTGTAAACAACAATGACACATTATCAAAGAGTGTCCCACACGCCCTTAAAATCGTAGGGTCAACGCTTTTCAAGCTGGGATAAATGTTTCCACTATTGATAAATCATCTTCAGGACAAGTTCTTACTCCTGAAATGGTTCAACAAATGATCGTGCCAGCCTTTTCAGCATTGGGATTACAAGGTAATGATGTTACACCTAATTTTTGGATTGTTGATTCAGGTTCTTCCAATCATATGCCCAACTCAACGAGCATCCTAAAATATGTTCGTAAGTATCAAGGTCCATCACAAATACAGATTTCCAATGGTAGTAATTTACCCATTACCAAGGTTGGGGATATTACTCCAACTTTCAAGAATGTTTTTGTTTCACCAAAGCTCTCAACTAGTCTTATTTCAGTTGGACAATTGGTAGATAACAATTGTGATGTGAATTTTTCTCGTAATGGTTGTCTCGTGCAGGATCAGGTGTCGGGGACGATAATCGCGAAGGGGCCTAAAGTTGAACAATTTTTTCCTATAAACTTTTTCATTCCTCCTGTTCTATCTTTTGCTTATACTTCTACTACTAGTAAGACTGAGATTTGGCATAAGCGTCTAGGACATCCAAATTCTTTTGTGTTATCTCATTTATAAAATTCTAATTTATTGGGAAATAAAAATCAATTTTCAGTTGCTTCCGTTGATTGTTCTACTTGTAAATTAGGCAAAAGTAAAACTCTTCATTTTCCTAATTTTGGTAGTCGTACTACAAAGTGTTTTGATGTCATTCATAGTGATGTTTGGGGTATTTTGCCAATTATTTCTCATGCTCATTTCAAATACTTTGTGACGTTCATAGATGATTATAGTCGGTATACGTGAGTGTATTTTCTTCGATCTAAATCTGAGGTATTTTCCATGTTTAAGACATTTTTGGCTTACATTGAGACTCAATTTTCTACGTGCATCAAATTATTAAGATCTGATTCTTGTGGAGAATATATGTCTTATTAATTCAAAAAATTCTTACTTGACAAAGGAATTGTCTCACAACGCTCTTGGCCATATTCACCATAATAAAATGGAGTTGCTGAACGTAAAATACATCATCTTTTAGATGTCTTTCATACTTTGTTGATTGAGTCCTCTGTACCATCTAAATAGTGGGTGGAAGCTTTGTCTACTACTGTCTATTTAATTAATAGATTTCCATCTAAAGTGCTAAATCTTGAGTCTCCATATTTTCGGCTTTATCACCCAAATCCTAACTATAATGAGTTTCATACATTTGGTTGTGTTTGTTTTGTGCATTTGTCTCCTTCGCAGCGTAATCAACTTTCTTTACAATCTACTAAATGTGCTTTTATGGGTTATAGTACTTCGCAAAAAGGTTTTATTTGCTATGATCCATGTTCTGACAAATTTCGTATTTCTAGAAATGTTGTTTTCTTTGAGAATCAGTATTTCTTTCCTATGATTGTCGATTCATCTTCTGCTTCTCCTGTTCTTCCTACTTTTGAAGATTTATCATCTTCTTTTAAGAGGTTCAAACCTGGATTTGTGTATGAACGACATCGCCCACCTTTATCCTATCCCGACACTGATCCGCTGCCTGAAACTGTACCACAACTACAATTTGAGAATTCTTCAAGATCTGGTCCTCTTGAGCCTACTAGACGCTCTACCAAAGTAACGCATACTCCCAATTAGTATGGATTTTCCTCTACTTTATCTAACATTTCTGTTCCAACTTGTTACTCACAAGCTTCCAAGAATGACTGTTGGCAGAAAGCAATGGAGGAAGAACTTTTGGCTCATAAAGAAAATTACACATGGGACATTGTTTCATGTCATTCAATTGTTCGCCCTATTGGATGTAAATGGGTTTATTCAATCAAACTCCATTCTGATGGAACTCTTGATCGATACAAAGCTCGATTGGCTATTCTTTGTAACAGACAAAAGTATGGGGTGGACTATAAGGAGACTTTTACACCCGTAGCAAAAATGACTACGGTGCGAACTATTATTGCTATTGCTGCTTCACATAACTAGTCTCTTTATCAAATGGATGTCAAAAATGCTTTTCTCCATGGTGATCTCAAAGAATATATTTATATGAAACCTCCACATGGTTTGTTCTTATCGCCTACATCAGATGTATGCAAGTTGAAGCGGTCTTTGTATGGATTGAAACAAGCTCCAAGAGCTTGGTTTGATAAGTTCCGATCTACTTTGCTACAGTTTTCTTTTGAGCAGAGCAAATATGACTCATCTTTGTTTCTTCAAAAAACATCTGCAGGTTGTGTTCCTCTTTTGGTGTATGTAGATGACATTATTATCACAGGAACCGATTCTTCACTAATCACTAGCCTCCAACAACAACTTAAAGATTCTTTTCATATGAAAGATCTTGGTAATCTTACATATTTTTTGGGTTTGGAAGTTCATAATGTTGCTTCAGGTGTGTTTCTAAACCAACACAAATATGCTTAGGAACTGATTTCTTTGGCTGGTCTTCAAGATTCCTCCTCCGTAGATACTCCATTGGAATTGAATGTGAAGTATCATCGTGAGGAAGGAGATATTCTTCCTGATCAACCTATGTTTCGACAATTAGTTGGGAGTCTAAATTACCTTACTATTACTTGGCCTGGTATCTCTTTTGCAATTCAACAAGTTAGTCAGTTTATGCAACCTCCTCGTCATCTCCACTTGGTGGCTGTTCGTCGCATCATTTGATATCTTCTAGGCACATCAACTCGTGGATTTTTCTTTCCAAGTGGTTCTCCTATTTGTCTTAATGCTTTTAGTAATTCTGACTGGGCGGGATGTTCTGATACTCGTCGTTCAGTCACTGGTTGGTCCATGTTTCTTGGAGAGTCATTGATATCTTGGAAGAGTAAAAAGCAAGATCGTGTGTCAAAATCTTTAACAGATGCTGAATGTCGATCAATGTCTACTGCTTGCTCTAAGGTTGTATGGCTTCGTGGATTACTTGTTGAGATTGGATTTCCTCAATCTCATCCTACTCCTCTCCATGCTGATAATACAAGTGCTATTCATATTGCTACTAATACAGTTTTTCATGAGAGGACCAAACACATCAAAGTAGATTGTCATTATATACGAGAAGTTGTAGATAAAGAAGTCATTACTCTTCCAGGTGTATCCAATGATCTTCAAATAGCTGATGCGTTTACAAAATCTATGGCAGGACAACGCCATCAGTTTCTAGTAGGCAAATTGATGTTTCTTGATCCACCGGCATCAATTTGAGGGGGGATGTTAGCATGATGGAAATCTAAATAATTATATATATTATTGTAAGTAGATAGTGATATAAATTAGCATGATCATATAGATTTGTTGTAGAATCAAAGTAATAAATATTGTGATAGAATAGCGGATTTGCAGGGATTGAATAGCAGATTTGTAGAGATAGAATAACTGATCTTTAGGGATAGAAATGATGGATCTTTAGGGATGTGTAATCTTTATTCTCTCTATATAATGGAAAGACTCTCACTTTGAGAGATATTGAGCGGAAAATTGACAGTTTGGAGTAATCATTTCTAATTATTTACTTATCTTCAGGGTCGATTATATGGCCTTAGGACTCTCTGAACCAGATATAGAATGTTATGTCTATACTCGATAGCTTCAAGATTTAACCCGACACAGTACCTGTGTCTGATGCTCTCTTTACGAAGTACAAAGATGTTTTAACCAATTGTATGTCTATTCAAGTGCAAATCCACAACAGTATTGCTCAGGGTCATATGCAATACTGTTGAGTTTCTACAACTGAAATAGCAAATTCAATATTTGGGACTGTTCAAATTTGGATTCTGATAAGTTGATATGGCTATGAAGTAGAAGTTAGCAGTGCTCCCATATTGACTACCATTTTTTCCATGTATGGTGACATTGCAGTCAATTGTCAATACAAATCATTGCCTTCCAGAGCTTCTCTTCTTGATCTAATTTGTGATGTTGTAAAGAGGCTGAAAGCTGGTGATGTTGGTTCTCATCAAACAAACAGATGAAATCTTTTGTTTCTACTGTCGTGGAAGTCGAGCTTGATATGATGTAGTGTGGCTACAACAGTATCTGGATGAGATTAAAAAAGAAGAGGATATGGATAAAAGGTTGCATATGGATATTGATATCCTTCTTTGTTGAATTGTGGAGCAAGACATCAATTTCTCTTTGGAATGAGTTTATTAACATTCGTTTTATCAAACATATAACGTTTTTGTTAACGATCCTTTGTTCCAACAATATTTAGGATTCTTCAAACAATCTGATTGATATCTTGTGTTGGTATGAATTAACGTACATGTAAATTGCATTGCGACACACATTAAAATTGTTTGGACTCATCATCACTTGAAAATTTTCCTACATTTAATGTGAGTTTAATGTGCTGAATCTTTCCTTTGTCTCCTGATTATGCTCACTCAACTCTAGCCTTTCTTTTGAATATTTTTATATCATAATATTTTATAAGTTATATCGTAAGGCATAACAAGTAACATTATACGTAGGGACTCAGAAGGCCAAAATATAATATCCAAGAACAGACCCCAAAAAAGCATCACTCTAGTTTCTAAGTACTATAACAACTTTGTGAAAATACTATATATATCTTATGTTGTGTAACTTAATTTCTATATAATATATGGGAGAAAAATAAAAGTTTAAGTTCAGATAGCTATTAAATTTTATGTATGAATAAATAAGGATACTTCAAATCTTTAATTCACAAATATTGAGGAAAACTAAAATAATAATAGCCATTTGATAAAAGGATAATTTGTACATAAACTTCATAGTTTAGCTGAATACAATCTAAATTTACTTCATACTCTTTGAGACTGTGCAATTTTAAAAACTTTGGTTTTTTTTTATCTTTTTAAATTGATTGCTAGGTTGACTTTGGAACTTGTAATGGCTTTCAGATATGATCAAGAGAATCAGTGGACCATTGAAATACTACAACAATAAAGGGTTTTAGCGGCAATTAATATACACTTTAGTCGCAATACAAATTGCCACTAAAGCTTTACCGGCATTTTTGTTAATTGACATTGGATCCAATGTCGCTAAAGGCTTTAGCGGCAATTACAAACAGTGCCGGTAAAGATACGAACTATTGTCGCTAAAAGGAATCAACTTTAGTGGCATTTATTTAGTGGCAATAACAATTGCCACTAAAACCACCTTGACTTTCATCTTGCATTGCCATTAAAGACACACCTTGTTAGCAATAAAATTAACCACAAATTGGCAAATATTAATAGTAAGAAATATTGTTCTTCATTAAAATCATAATTAGCAAATAAACAACTAGTCATTCATTTCCTGCCAACAAATATCAAGAACAAATACACTCACTTTTGAAATTTATTGTATTTAACCACAAAAAATAAATTATCACATCCTCCCTAGAAAGTGAAATAATACAGTAAGGGTTCAATAAGCAAGAATACTCACTTCAGGGAACTTCTCGAAATTCTGAGTGTCAATTCTCCTATAACAATGAATTTATAGGAAGCTTCCATTTCGTAAAGTGCATCCAATATTCAGTAAAAAAGAAAAGGCCAAAGTATTTGCTGCTTTGATAAATAAAGAGTCGAAATTAGTGCCAACAAATAATTTTTTATCATTGTATCAAAAATCTCAATCGTATACCCGCCACTCTTCAAATCCTTGAGTGCTCTCAGAGTTCAACATCTTGATGGCAACAATCATTCCAGTGCTAGCTTTAGTCGGAGAAAGCGTCTTCTCATCAACCCATCCTTTATACACGGTGGAAAGAGAGAGAATCACGTCGCATTGAAACTGCAAGACCAGCTCTCAGTCCATCAGATAAGTTAAATCAGTTCCAACAGAGTATTTAAATAGACAGAAATCCCAAGGCATAGTATACTAACACTACACCAAAAGAAGCCTTTAGCGGCAATAAATTTTCTTGTTAGCATTTACTTTGAAATTTCAAAAGAACACACACTGCAGCTGTAAATCCCTTTAGCTCAAAGTTCTGTCCACTCGGAGTTCTAATTTCCATACTCTCTAAACTTTTTAGCATATCCAACAATTGCCTCAACCAATGGATGCTCATTATTTACCTAAATAGAACCAAGTGTAAGTTATCAGTCTTGCCTATTAGTATGGACAGATCGATTTGTTCCTCTTGATTAGGGGTGACAGGAGGACCGAGTCAGCCCGCCCCGGCCCGCGTTCGGCTTGAGAACCGGCTTGCCGGACCAACTCCTGATGATATCGGGGGTTTAGGGGCTTGGGGTTTACAGGGGTCGGTTCACCGTTTGGTCCCGATCGACCCGGCCCGATTGAACCTGCCGCTTCACAGGATCCCCTATTATTATTATTTTTTTTAAAAAAAAAATTGAATTTGTAGTCGTTGCCAGCCGTTAGGGAAACGACTAGTGCCCCCCCCCCCCCCAAATGGATTTTTTCAACTTTTTAAATTCCCCAACACACCCTACCACCTCCCTACTATTAATACTTTAACTTAAATCCTCAAGTTATCATAATTACACTTTAATCAATTTTTAATATTATAAATACCCCTCTATTCCTAACTATTTCTTACAAAATCATCTATTCTCATTTCTCTAATCTATTTTCTATATCCTCTCAAGTCTCAATCTTAATTCTTAAGTTTTAATTTTATCCCATTTAAGTCTCATATTATTATGATACATATATTTCAATTTTCGTATATACATACATATATATATATATATATATATATATATATATATATATATATATATATATATATATATATATATATATATATATATATATATCATATTTGCTATCAAGTATTGGAGTTTCAAATTACAAGTTAATTACAAGTTACAAAAAACTACAAGCTTCAAGAATCGGTTTAACGTCTGCTATTAATGCAGACGTTTGGTACATTCGTTTCATAATATTTATAATTTATTTTTCCTCTTTAATTTTTGTGTTATTATTATTTTTATATTACACTTTATATATAATTAAATATGAGTTCTAGCAAAAAAATATTGGTAAAGGAAAAGAGAAAGAACAAGAGAACGAACAAGGTGACATTTTTAAAATATTTCATTTTGGTAAAAAAAAAAGTAAAGAAAAAAATAAGAATAAATGTGGTGGTACTTCATCTAAATCAATGTCTAGAGTTAGATTTAATACAAATGATTCAACTTATGTTGATGACACTTCTTATGATATTGATCCAAATGTTCAACTCGATCATGAAAGTTTAGAACGACGTTATGGTAATATTAATCCTAATCTTGATGAAAATTCAGGTGAAGAAGTAGAAGTTGATTCGACAGAAGAGGAATTAGAAGATACACCTACTAGTTCGATGACACAAGTTCCAAATGAAACTACAAATTTCACGGAGTAAAATTGTGGACGTCCAGCCCTTATACCTCCCACAAGGGAGAAGGTGGAGTATCAACACCCTAAACTTCTATTGTGTTGCAATTTATGACCTTCGATAAGGAAAATAATGTTGTTATTTGTAATAAGTGTAAGCAACCTTTTAAACATAGAAAAGGTGGGGTTCAAGGTGGGACGGGGGGATTAAATAGACATTTGTTATCTTGTTTGCCGAATCAATAAAAAGAAACTAAAGCATTAGCCAATAGAAAAAAAAAAGAATTCTGACCTCAAACAGTCGGTAGTTTTATGTGTTCGTTTTGGATGAAATTGACATGAGAGGTCCTAAACTCGTATACAATCATATTCGGGTTGGAAACTTTTGGAGAAACATCCCCAAGTACCAACCAATGGTCCTTGAGGAAGGACCCTTCATAGAGACAAAAGATGTCAAGACCAGCCCCAATCGACTGAGGCAATCGACGGCCAGTAGGCTGGTCGAAGCCCCGTCGTTGGTGGCCGTTAGTCAAGAATTAGCATAAGGAGCTTAAGCTCCCACAGTCCAGTCTCTAAACCAAACGACGACCAGCCAGGATGTTCTGTTGGTGGACAAACAGTCCGTCCATGGGCAGGCGTCGATGGTCTGTGTCAACTGCGCAGCTTCACTGTAAAGTGAAGGGGTGAATTGACCACGTCCAAATAAGAGTTTAGGAGGTTACTTAAGGGTATTTTGGGTATTCTACGAGATTTTATAAGTCCTAAACACCTAGATGAATTCATTATTTCAAATCAAAACTCAAATTCTCATAGAAATTCTCTAGAACTCCGTTAGAGCCAAAACTCAAGAAGAGCTTGGATTGGAGTTTTGATTGGTGATTCTTCATCAAATTTTTGGATTAACATAAGTGAGTTATGGTTTCTTCATACTTTAAACTCTCTTCATCAAGGAGCCAAACTTCAAAGTGATTTTCTAAGGCTTTCTCAAAAGATGGATTTCTAATGATCTAGCCTTCGGTTATTGCATAAAATGTTTTGAATCATTGATTTATGATTGAATTGATTTTAATTAGATGATTTTAACCTTAATTCTTAATGAACCCATGCAAAACATAATCTCTTCAAATTGGCTATATATTAGATGTTATGATCTTACCTCAATGCTTATGAATTCTAGTGTAGTTTTCTATGGGCTATTGAATGATGTAACAATTGTATTGAATGTGTAGGTTGTCTTAGATTGATAAATCTATATTAAATTACTTAGATTCATTGAGTATTGTGGCTTTTGTATTGAATTGATGATCATAGGCATGGTTAAGGGCCTATTGGTATTTTTTTGGATGATTTAGGTATGGATTGAAGTGGTGAGAATGGATTTGTGGTACTCTCCCCTAATTCTCTTTATATTATGTATATTAGGTTTGGTATTATGTTGTGATTGATATGGTACACTTATGATGGCGGTGTTCTGTGCCTTAATTGTGAATTATGTGGCCTCTTCGGCGTTACCTTATGTACTATGATGATCATGACCTTGTCGGCACTACTTGAAGTATTATGATGGTTTTTGTAGTTGATTATGTGAAGCATGATCATATATACCTACATGTTAAGTAATGTGAAAGTATGTGTTCTTCTATTGATGTTATTAGGTGATCATGTTAGACTATGACTATGACATTGTGTGTGTAGTCTTAGAGTTGATGCATGATTCTTCATATTTGGTTATTGAGTATTATGATGACTATCTTGATGAATCCATAGTAGTGTATAGGGTGACCTAAAGTTAACTGGTTGTTCTTATGTACTACTTGGATGATATGTTATATATGTGATAAAGAGAAGTATTAATGTGTCTTATTTGAGTAGAATTAAGTCTCTCTTCTTGATGCATGAAAGATATGTGAATATGAGATGTATTGACTTAGGATGCTAAAACCTCTTAGTCTTGTGTGTATGAATGATATGAAGCCTTGAACATAGTGAGAAGATCAAATTATGTGGAACCTTTGAGAAAGAAGGTTATGACAAGTTTGAAGTCGAAAGTCGTAATGGTATCCTTCTTGTGTGAGTGATGGACTTAGGAATGTTTGCTGAAACGAAATGAAATCATTCTTAGGAAAGTCATTAAGCTATCCTATTCTCCATTAAAAGGTATCCCTAGGGGAGATCTTTGGTAGGGTGAATGTGATTGGGTTATGAACTAGATATGGAACCTCTTTATGTGTAAATACTCTATGAGAACAAAGGCTAGCATCGAGTTAGTATGGCAAGGGAATTTGCTCTATATAAGATGACATTAGAGAACAAAGAAACCCTTCATATTCCTTAAGCATGTGCCTACATGGTATGTGTCCAAGTTCTACCATTGGCAAGTAGAAGACCCTCATCGGAGTAGGTTACAACTTCGGATTCCATGTTTAGCTACCATGGTTTATGTCGGTTATTTCCTATTCTCATCGTATGGGATATCTACTAGTGTTTGAGAAGTCTATGAAGTTTAGATGGTGGTATGGGACGCTACCTAGACATTGCATCCTTAGGCTTTAAAGATGTTAGTGAGTGAGTCCCTAGGTATTCTCCAAGACCATTACTTGAATTTTCTTATGTGTTGAATGTCTCTTAAATGAACTAAGTCAAGTATTGACTTAACTTACAAAACATGTCATTGAATGAGTACCTAATCTAGCGTGACTTTTTAAGGATTTCCTAGTTAAAGTGTGAAGGGGCATAAATGATGATCTCTTCATGTCTTATATAGGGAATTCTTAAGAATGAATCTAGTTAGGGAAGTTGGTTGATAACTTAGGCATGATCCAAAATTAGGATGTCTTAAGGATTATATAGTTAACCTTGAAGAGGGTGTATGGGCGTTCTCTTCTAGGATTACTTAATTAAGTCTTTTGATAGCCTTGGTAAGGAGAATGTCATATTATGCACGTTATGTGTTTTGATTGTAAGTGTATTCGTCTAATTATAAGTAGTCCCGAGGATCATTTAGGTGTGCTTAGAGAGGGTGTATGGGCGGCTCTCTTTGTCTTACTTAAGTGAGTCTTAGGATAGCTTTTACTGAGAAGGTTGCATGTTAGAAAAGGGTTCACTGTGAAGTTGAAGAACTTCACTGTAACATGTCAATTAGTTCACTGTAACAGTGACATGGTTCACTGTAATGTTCCTTAAATTGTGGTTAAATGTTTATGTGATTTCTTATGTGTATCTAAGGTGTTAAATTTTGTTCTTATGCTTATACTATGATGTTTTAATCAAAAAGAACATATTTCTATTAAATATCCATTATCATGCTTTTTATGTATTAAGCCATACTTAGTACATGTGTTTGTACTAATTCCATATTTTATCTATCTCTAAAGTGATTCATAGGTGAAGGGGCTTATTGGGAGCGAAGCTTGGATTATAGGATCTATCAAGCTGGTTTCAAGTATGTCCTGATTAGGCTTGAGGGCATCATAATCTTAGAGTTTCTTTATTGAAGTATTATAATAGACTTAGTAGTATTGTACTTCGATTGTATGGGCCGTGTACCAAGTATATTTCGAGTCTAAGATTTGATGACATGAGACTT
The DNA here is from genome assembly GCA_016801875.1 of Solanum sitiens. NCBI lineage: Eukaryota > Viridiplantae > Streptophyta > Magnoliopsida > Solanales > Solanaceae > Solanum > Solanum sitiens. The sequence goes on along the minus strand of JABWTJ010000433.1, from coordinate 614,646 downwards.
AGTATTTTCTTTAATTTTATATGAGAGATATTTTGAAAGACTATTAGAAGGTTTGTGAAAAGTTTTAATTCCACACTACTTTTTATATATGTATATGCGATGAATGATGCGAAAGGGATTGTGCAAGACCTCCAAGAGGTCAAGTATGCCGGTTGCTCTCCGAGAGTTCCATATCTTCTAGGGTATGCTCTCGGGATATGACAAGCTTGGTATCAGAGAATAGGTTATGAAAGTGGTCTTAGGAATCAACAAGTCTCATAAAGTCACGTCTAGTAGAGTCTTGTTCATTGGTGTGAGTCGCGACACATCCATGAACGAGAGTCTATAGGACGATAGAGTTTCCCTTATTTTCTACTCCTATGTCGTGCCGTAGAGTAAAATATTATGAGTGTCCTTTTCTTATGGTTTTCCTTGTGTTTCTAGGAAATTGAATACGATGAGGACACTGGCTAGGAGAGTTGATGAGAATTATGTGAATGAGGAGATTCCTCCTCAAGTGGAACAAGTTGAGCAAGTTGCTCAAGATGCTAAAGGTGTTCAAGGTGCTAGGAATTCTCAAGTCCCTATTGTGGAAGGAGGTAATGATGTTCCGGTGGTTCCCCCAGAATTGACTAATGGAGAGATTAGAGAGGCTTTGCTTGATTTAGCCAGAGCCATGACTACTCATGTGAATAGGGGTATTGATCCTAGCGTGAATGTTGTGGAGATTACCATGACATCTAGGTTGAAAGACTTTGTGAGGATGAATCCTCCTATCTTCCTTGGTTGTAAGGTAGGAGAATATCCTCAAGAGTTCCTAAATGGTGTGTACAAGGTGTTGAGTGTCATGAGGGTGACTTCTAGGGAGAAGGCGAAGTTAGCTTCGTATCAATTGAGGGAGGTTTCTCAAGTGTTGTACACTCAATGGAAAGATAATAGGCCGGTTGAGTCGGGATATAGAATAGGAGGAGTTTAAGGAGGCTTTATTAGGAAAGTACTTTCCCCGTGAGAGGAGGGAGGTGAAGGTTGAAGAGTTCATTAACCATAATCAAGACAATATGAGTATGGAGGAGTATTCTTTGAAGTTTACTAGGTGTTATAGGTTTCTCCATCCTTGGTGTCTAACCCAAGGGATGAGATGAGTAGGTTTGTGACGGGTGTTGCCGACCTTGTGAAAGAAGAATGTCGTACGGCCATGCTCCATGATGATATGACTTTATCTTGACTCATGATGTATGCTCAATCCATTGAGGAGTCTAAAATTGGTAGGATTACTAGAAACTTGAAGAGGAGTGGATCTAGTGACCAAACCCAACCTATGTTCAAGAAGAAGATTTCACATCAAGATGAATCTAGGGGTGCTAAGTTCAAACTTGAGAAGGGTAGTGGTTCTCAAGATGGTAAGTCTACTTGTGTCACTTGTGGAAAGAGGCACTATGGGGAATGTCTATTGGGTACGGGAAATTGTTTTGGTTGTGGTAAGGATGGACAAAAGGTGAGGGATTGTCTTTCTTTTTCTTCTAGAGGAAAGGTAGGTAAGCAAGTTCCTCCAAGTGTTCTGGGTGGTGATGCTCCAAAGAAGAATCGCTTATATGCACTCCGGTCTAGGGAAGCAAAGGTGGATTCGGATGAGGAATGGTGATGATGGTAAGTTCTAGTATTCTCTTTTGTTTTATGAGTTTCTTCTGAGTGGGGCAGTATGTTTAGTAGAGGAGCTAGATGATCATAGTAGCATGTTGAATGTGCATTGTGTTTAGGGGTCTTGTGGAATTGAATTTCATTGATTTCTTGCATTGTGTATTCTATGAAGTTATGATTATTTTGTAAATAGAGTTTATATAGTTTTATATTGCATATTAGCATGTTTCCATCATCAATTGCTAAATGTTGCATTTTTGGAATTTTGAAGCATATTCACTGTAGCATCAGGCAGCTTACTGTAAAAATTTTGAGATTTTGACTAAATTGTTCTTTGGTTAAATTGTTGTAATGTGCATAGAACTGATGTATATGATCATGACAATGAATGTAAAAGGAGATCATGCTATTTTGAATGAAGAATGTGAGTCTAATGGCATAATGAGTTGTAGATTTGCTTCTAACTTCTTATTGTGTTGTGATTTTCTTGATTATGTGAAATTGATGTTTTCTCCTTGATTGTGTGTTGTATGTGTTATGTGGTATGATTATTATTTTTTAACTGAATCTTTACTCTTGGAAGTGTTTGGAGAGGGGCAGGTGACATTCGAGGACGAATGTTGTCCAAGTGGGGGAGAATGTGACATCACTAAAATGACTTAAGTGAACTAGAGCCCAACATGGTTGTCATGAATGTCTTAGGTCCTAAAATGTTTTATAATGTGGTAATAAGGCATTGTCTAAGAGTTTAAGTGAATTGGAAGTCAAACATCAAGGGACGACCAAGACGTTCGACGATTAAGTCACCTATGTTCCTTATGTGTTTTTATGTGTTTATGTGTGTTTCATGAGCTTATGAGGTCCTTATATGAGTTATAATAGTGTATATAGGCAGTGTGTTGAGTTTCATGAGGTTTGGAGGTCAAACGTCCAAGAACGTCCATGACGTTCGAAAGGTTCGCCTTGAAATGACCTTTTGTGTCTTAACATGTTTCGTCGAGTTCTATGTGTTAGTTTTGGATGAAATTGATATGGGAGGTTCTAAACTCGTATACGTTCATATTCGGGTTGGAAACATCCCGGCAAACATCCTCAAGAACTAACCAAGGGTCCTTGAGGAAGGACACATCAAATAGCCAAAAGCTGTCAAGACCAGCCCCAATCGACTGAGGCAATCGACGGCCAGTAGGCTGGTAGATGCCCCGTCGTTGGTGGCCGTTGGTCAAGACTTGGCCTAGGGATCTTAATCTCCCACAGGCCAATATCTTAACCAAACGACGACCAGCCAGGACGGTCTGTTGGTGGACAAATGGTCCGTCGATGGGCAGGCGTCGATGGTCTGTGTCAACTGCGCAACTTCACTTTAAAGTGAAGGGGTGAATTGACCACGTCCAAATAAGAGTTTAGGTGGTTACTTAAGGGTATTTTGGGTATTCTAAGAGAGTTTATAAGTCCTAAACACCTAGATGAATTCATTCTTTCAAATCAAAACCCAAATTCTCTTAGAAATTCTCTAGAACTCCATTCGAGCCAAACCTCAAGAAGATCTTGGATTGGAGTTTTTATTGCTGATTCTTCATCAAATTTGTGGAGTAACATTAGTGCGGTATGGTTTCTTCATCCTTGAAACTCTCTTCATCAAGGAACCAAACTTCGAAGTGATTTTCTAAGACTTTCTTAAAAGATGTATTTCTCACTTATGATCTAGCCATGGATTATTGCATAAAACGTTTTGAATCATTGATTTACGATTGAATTGATGTTAATTAGATTATTTTTTTACCTAAATTTATTCATGAACCCATGCAACACATAATCTCTTCAAATTGGCTATATTTTGGATGTTATGATCTTGCCTCAATGCTTATGAATTATAGTGTAGTTTTATATGGGGTATTGAATGACGTAACCCTTGATTTAATTAATGTATAGGTTGTCTTAGATTGATAAACCTATATTAAATTTACTTAAATTCATTTAGTATTGTGGTTTTTGTATTGAATTGATGATAATGGACATGTGTAAGGGCATATTGGCATTGTATTGGATGATTTAGCTATGGATTTAAGTGGTGAGAATGGATTATTGGTACGCTGAACTAATTCTCTTTATATTATGTAAATTAGGTTTGGCATTATGTTGTGATTGGTATGGTCCATTTATGGTGGCGGTGTTATGTGCCTTAATTGTGAATTATGTGGCCTCGTCGGCGTTACCTTATGTATTATGATTATCATGGCCTTGTCGGCACTACTTGAAGTATTATGATGGTGTGTGTAGTTGATTATGTGAAATATGATCATATCTACCTACATATTAAGTAATGTGAAAGTATGTGTTCTTCTATTTATGTTATTAGGTGATCATGTTAGACTATGACTAGGGCATTGTGTGTGTAGTCTCAGAGTTGATGCATGATTCTTCCTATTTGGTTATTGAGTATTATGATGACTATCTTGATGAATCCATAGTAGTGTATAGGGTGACCTAAAGTGAATTGGTTGTTATTATGTGCTACTTGGAAGATATGTTATATATGTGATAAAGAGAAGTATTGATGTGTCTTGTTTAAGTAGACTTAAGTCTCTCTTCTTGATGCATAAATGATATGTGAATATGAGATGTCTTGACTTAGGATGCTAAAGCCTCTTAGTCTTGTACGTAGGAATGATACGTAGCCTTGAACATAGTGAGAAGGTCATATTATGTGGAATCTTTGAGAAAGAAGGTTATGACAATCTTGAAGTCGAAAGCCGTAATGATATCCTTCTTGTGTGAGTGATGGACTTAGGAATGGTTGGCTGAACGACATGAAATCATTCTTAGGAAAGTCATTAAGCTATCCTCTTCGCTATTAAAAGACAGACCTAGGGGACCTCTTTGGTAGGGTGATTGTGATTGGGTTATGAACTACATATGGAACCTCTCCATGTGATATTTTATGTGAAAATACTCTATGAGAACAAAGGCTAACACCGAGTGAGTATGGCAAGGGAAGTTGCTCTATATATTATGACATTAGAGAACAAAGAAACCTTTCATATTCCTTAACCATGTGCCTACATGGGATGTTTCCAAGTTCTACCATTGACAAGTAGAAAATCCTCATCGGAGTAGGTTACAACTTCGGATTCCATGTTTATCTACCATGGTCTATGTCGGTTATTGCCTATTCTCATCAGATAGGATACCTACTAGTGTTTGAGAAGTCTATGAAGTTTAGGTGGTGGTATGGTGCGCTACCTAGACATTGCACCCTTAGGCTTTAAAGATGTTAGTGAGTGAGTCCCTAGGTCTTCTCCAAGACCATTACTCAAATGTCCTTATGTGTTGAATGTCTCTTAAATGAACTAAGTGAAGTAATGACTTAAGTTAGAAAGCATGTCACTGAATGAGTACCTAATCTAGAGTGACTTTAACGATTTCCTAGTTAAAGTGTGAAGGAGGCATAAAGGATAATCTCTTCATGTCTTATCTAGGGAATTCTTAAGAATGACTCTAGTTAGGGAAGTTGGTTGATACCTTAGGCATGATATAAATTTAGGAAGTCTTAAGGATGATTTAGCAAACCTTGAACGGGGGTGTATGTGTGTTCTCTTCTAGGATTACTTAAGTAAGTCTTTTGATAGCCTTGGTAAGGAGAATGTCATATTATAAGTATTATCTGCTTTGGTGTATTGTAAGTGTATTCGTCTCATTATAAGTAGTCCCGGGGATCATTTAGGTGTGCTTAGAGAGGGCGTATGGGCGGCTCTCTTTGTCTTACTTAAGTGAGTCTTAGGATAGCTTTTAGTGAGAAGGTTGCATGTTAGAAAAGGGTTCACTATGAAGTTGAAGAACTTCACTGTAACATGTGAATTAGTTCACTGTAACAGTGACATGGTTCACTGTAACATGTGAATTAGTTCACTGTAACAGTGACATGGTTCACTGTAATGTTCCTTAAATTGTGGTTAAATGTTTATGTGATTTCTTATGTGTATCTAAGGTGTTAAATTTTGTTCTTATGCTTATACTATGATGTTTTAATCAAAAAGAACATATTTCTATTAAATGTCCATTATCATGCATTTTATGCATTAAGCCATACTTAGTACATGTGTTTGTACTAAATCCATATTTTACCTATCTCTAAAGTGATTCATAGGTGAAGGTGCTTATTGGGAGCGAAACTTGGATTATAGGATCTTTCAAGCAAGTTTGAAGTATGTCCTCATTTGACTCGAGGGAGTCATTATCTTAGAGTTTCTTTATTAAACTATTGTAATAGACTTCGTAGTATTGTATTTCAATAGTATGGGCCGTGTCCCAAGTATATTTCGAGTCTAAGATTTGATGACATGAGACTTAGTATTTCCTTTGATTTTATATGAAAGATATTTTGAAAGACTATTAGAAGGTTTGTGAAAAGCTTTAATTTCGCACTGCTTTTCATATATGTATATGCGATGAATGATGTGAAATGCCTTATGCAAGACCTCCGAGAGGTCAAGTACGCCGGTTGCTCTCCGAGAGTGTCATATCTTGTAGGGTATGCTCTCGGGATGTGAGATGGTGTTTAATGCTCATAATGTTGACCCCTTATATAGAATGTGTGATGAAGATTGGGAAGAAGCTAAAGAACTATTAGAATTTTTAAAACTTTTTTATGATGCTACAACCATGTTTCTGGAATTTATTATCCTACTATTTCTTCAGTATTAATCTTTCAATTTCAATTTTCTAGATATCAAAAAATAGATAAATTTAGAGTTGCAATTGAAGGTATGATTGAAAATTTTAAAAATATTTTTTTCCTATTCCTCAGATTTATTTAACTGCTACTTTACTTCATCTTGATTATAAATTACAAGGAGTGCAGACACTTGTTGACATTTTTTATGATACTTTCGAAATTTTACCGGAAGAAAATCCAACTTGTGAAATGTGTAAGTCTAGCATAAAAGTAGAAGCAAAAATTTTGTATGAAAAATATAGAACTACGAAAAATAGTCAAAGAGAAGTTGGTCAAACTTCTTATCTTGGGAGTGAAGTTTGAATTTCCACTTATATACGATATTTTCTTGGTCTTAGTTCTACTAACCGTGATAATTTTGAATAATATCTTAATCAATCTTTAGAAGCATTGGAACTCGAAGATGACAATGAAGATTTAGCGTTGCATTTCCAATTTTGAGAAAAATGGTTCGTGATGTTCTAGCTATTCAAGCTTCATCAGTTGCATTGGAGGCTGCTTTCAGTGCGACAAGGTTTCAAATTGGCGATCTAGAGATTCATTGGCGGAAGAAAGTTTGGAAACATCCGTTTTATTTAGAGATTGGGTCAATGCCGATAAGATGAATAATAATTTCCCTAAGTTAAGTTCCAAACAAGCAGCTTGGGTTAAAACAGTAATTGAATGTAGTGATAATGAATTAGTGTCACAAGAGTTTCTATCAAGTTTGCCAACACCGGAGGATGTCACCATCGATATGATGCGACAAATAGAATTAAATTTGAAGGAGAAAACAAATATTATTAGATTACATACGAGAATTAATTGAAACAAAACCCTTCCTAGAAGGTGGATGCGTAAAATTAGTTACTCATCTAATATTTGTAACAAATATTAGTTTTTACATATGAGAACTTATTGAACCAGAACCCTTCCTAGAAGGTGGCTGCGTAGATTCGTTACTCCACTAATATTTGTAAATTGTAATTCTAAGTTCTAAGTTGCAATAAATTTTATTGAATAAATTTGAAGGCTTTATTCAAGTCTTTTTTATACAATTATTGTCTTGCATTCTTAATTTTAATATATACAATTATACATACATATTTACATATATACTAAACTAACTTTAAAATACTTAATTTTAAAAATCAAAACTTGAATTTGAAATTTCAAGTTTAAATTACTTTAAAATATTTAAAATACAAATTTAAATTTGTCAAATTTAAAATTTGAAACTTGAAATTTAAAACATGAAGCTTGAAATTTGAAAATTTAATTTGAAATTTGAAACTTGAAACTTGAAACTTGAAATTTGAAAATTTAATTTGAAATTTGAAATTTGAAAGTTAAAAGTTAAATTTGAAATTTATTAGCTAAACTAGGTAAATTATCCGTGCTTCGCACGGGATTGAACTATGTTATTAAGCTCAAATTGATCATTCAGTAATATTCAGATTTTCAATATATACACTACATTGTCAAGATCATTTTATCTTAAGGTAATTCAAAATCTTAAAAGTGCTACATTTTGTATACAAAATTTATAAGTCATAGAGATATTTTAAGTTTAAGAAAGAAGTCTAAGAAATCTCTATGCAAATAGTTGGTTATAAGTAATGAAATTTTCTAAATTCCAAGAACTTATAAAGAACAACATTAGACGTTTAAGAAGAGACCAAAAAGTCTCGAACAACAATACTTCCAAGTAAAGTGGAACATCACGTCCATGCAAGAACATAATTAAGTAATTCACATGGAGGACATTAAGCTCCTTTCTTATGACCCTAAAATTGTTATTATCATAAATATTTTTCCCGATCGTCTCAGAATAGTCATTACTACTGCTTAGGTTTTATATCACCAGCCCAACTTATTTGGAATTGAAGCATAGTTATTGTTATGGTTATATTATGTTGTTACAAAGAATTTATGTAATTATTAACCAAGCAGTAGGCGACATCATACAGAACTGGATATTCTAAACAAAATCTTTTACACATAACATGTTAAAATCTCAAAGCATAATTTTCTGCGTGCTTGAACTCACAATTATTCACAAATAATAATAAAGACAACCTTACTTTCCTAACAATCAAGAAGATAAACGCATGTTGCTTAACATATTATTCAAAAAGATAGTCCGTCGATTTGTATTCAAGTTTACAGTTCACAAATTTAATTGATAGAAGCCAAAAGAAAGAGTTATTACTTCTTTATCAAAAAAATAATTAAAAACATATCAAAAGAAAGAGTTATCACTAAGGAAAAAATTATCTTTAGCGACAATTATAAATATCCCTAGAAAAAGACCATAGAAACATTAAATTTAATGACAATAAATTAATGTAGGTAGAGGCTCTAGAACTCTTTGTGCATATTCATTGCCGATAAAAAATATTTTTGTTATTAATTGTCTCTATACTAATATTCTAGGAAAGATGCAATGTCATATAAATTGTTAGTACCTAAGAATGAGCAAGAAGAAAAATATACTAACTGTGGAAAAAAAAGAAGAGCAATCTGTTTGGTTCTTTTAACAAACCTCAGCATTTGTTGCATAGTAGTTATCACATATTTGTTGTTCGGTGCTACCAAATGCAGTACAATCCACAAAAAAAAATTCCAATAAGTATGCGAAGAAAACTATAGAAAGAGACAAAATAGAAGATAAATTTTCAATTATCTTCACTGGAATTTTTAGTTAATTAAAACACCAAAATAGAAAAAAGAAATTGCAATAGATACATGAATAACTATGACTTACAGTAAAAGATTAAGCTTCATTAGATAGGAGGAGGAAAACTTTGAGGAATGAAACACACTTAATAAGAAGCTTAATTAATGTATTTAAATTCAACTGTCTTATAGTGAAAACCGTAAAAATAATAGTGGTAGAAATAAATATTTTGTTATTAAAGAACCAAAAATAATGAATTGAACCATTTCAGCAGTTTTATGAGTTGTGGACTCAGAGGTGCGAGAGTATTAATGTCACATTGAGATTAAAACAATTTTTCTTTTTTTTTTGATATGAAGAAATCTGTAGGAATGGAAGAAAGAGAAGATCGATTTTCAATCATCCTTGCTGAAAATTTTAACTGAGTTTAAAAAAGGTTCCCAAAATAATGAAAAGAAATTGCCACATTTACATGAATAACTATGACTTATAGTAAAGATTAATCTCCGTGAAGTACGAGGAAGAAAACTTTAAGGAATGAAACAAACTTCATAAGAAGCATAATTAATGCATTTGGATTCGACTACCCTATAACGAAAAAAAACCTACAAATAATAGTGGCAAAAAAGCCCTCTATTTATATTAAACAAAGTGTAGGACACAACTCTTTGCAAAAGTTACAACCCTTCAAAAAGGTCACAACCTTACATAAAAGTTATAATTTTTCATAAAACTCACGAATTTTCATAAAAGTCGCAACTCTTTATAAAGTCATAACTCTTCCTAAATGTAAGACCTCGAAAATGAGATAAGGTGTCTAGAGCCTAACATGTTCGTCTTAATGTTATAAGGTCCTAAAATACCTTATTATGTCATATAGAGTCAGTGTACAAAGTTTGAAGTGATTTGGAAGTCGACGTCAAGGGACGTCCAAGACGTTCGACGAATAGTCGCTTATGTGCCTCATATGTTTATGCGTGCCTAAATTGTGTGAACCGAGTCAAATAAGTCTTGAAATGGTGTTTAATGATGTTTAATGTTATTGTATGAAGTTTCGTGAAGTTTGGAGGTCAAACGCCCAAGAACGTCCAAGGCGTTCGAAAGATAGACCCTAAGACGTTCATCGTATGTCATGTTGGGGTCAAGGCTGTTTGGACGTCTTGTAGGTGTTTGTTTTGGATAAAACTTATGTGGTAGGTCTATAACATGTTAAGGTTTGTAATCGCGTTGGAAACGTCCGGGTACGACTTCTAAAGGGCCCCACAAGAGGCCCCAAAAGAAGGACCCAAGGCTGCCTATACACTGCCTGGGCAGTGCCCCTTGACGGACCCAATGACGGACCGTTGGGCCACCAATGGACCGTCAAGCAGGTCTCGTCGAAGGATACTTGCCTTGGGCAGGTATTGAGCCAAGAAATTGGCTAAGTCATGGGCGACGGAGGGCATGATGTCCCGTCAAGCCCATGACGCCCCGTCAAGGCATGCGTCGCGGGTGCCTGCATGTGGACTGCCTGCGTGCTGCCACTTAAAGGGGTGAATGGTAAATTCACCCCACGTCCTAACCTGACTATAATAGGTTTAATTAAGTAATTTTAGGTGTATATAAGTCTTTAAAAACGTGATCAACCCATTCCCAAACCCTCTGACATATTTTAAGCCTTTCCCTCAAAGAATGTTCTCTCTAAAACCACCATTGTTGGGGAAGCTCAAGAACAGATTCAAGATGTGTTTTTCATGGATGAATAATGAAGTTTTAGAGGTTTTCTTATAGACAAAGGTATGGTGATCTTCATCTCTAGTTATCTTTTCATCTAGAGAGCCATTCTCAATGTTTTCAAAAGAAACCTTATGATCAAGTTTCCAATCTTCTAATCTAGCCATGGGTTCTTTCTCAAAAGCTTTTTAATGATTGAATCATGATTAATTGAAGTTAATACAATGATTTAAATGTGTTTTCACTCCAATTGCATGATGAACCCATGTCCTTTCCAAAAATTGGTTTAGCCTTTGCATGGGCTTTGTGACTATGGCTTGTTCTTGATGAATTGGTGATTCTCTTACGTTGAATTGCTTGTGGTTATTGTTATTTGCATTAATTGATGTTGAATTGATGATGATAAGTCCATGATGATAAATGTATGAAGAATTGAACATGAATAGCCTATGTTTCTACATGTTGTCTTGAAGTCGATTGTGAGATCGGTTGAGTAGACTCTTGATTATGTATGAACTGCTGTAGCTACTGTTTTAGGCTGATGTAATGGATGAATTTTGTAGGTTTCAATCCTTAATGTTCAAGTTAAGAAGGGATTGCATGAATTGGTATATATTCTTTTAGGTTATGAAGTCAAGAGGCTAAGTATGTGATGGATCTTGAATTGTGATTAGATGATGCATGACTTAGGCTTGATTTCTTACCTAATTAGCTACTGCCTTAGACTTGTATATGTATGAACTATGGTCTAAATTCAATGTTAGGGAAGATAGCTAATGATCTATGTTATTCTACTTTCCTAGTATGTTGATATGTTGTATTACGTTATGGTATAATCTTGTAGTGACTTGTACATGGTTTATTATATGTTTAAAGTACATTTAGCTACTGCCATATATGTGTTTTTTTGATGAATAAGGTGTATTAATCAATGATGATCAAAGGATGAGAATTTGGTAAGAATGCTTATTCTCTTTACTCTTCTACTTCTCTATTCCTTTATAGTTATGTTGATGAAGCTTTGTATGGCATTGTGTGGTATGGTCCACTTATGGTGGCGGTGTTTACTTTATTGTCATTACATATGTGTTGACCATGGCCATGAAGGCAAATTGATGAACTTATGAACATGTGCTTAAGATGATACTATGAGAAGCTTATGCCTACTTTCCTATTTTAGTTGTGAATTAGATTATGTGGCTATTGTTTAGGCATGTGTATAATCATGTTAGGGTATTGCATAGGTGCTGCCATTGATGTGTTAAAGTGGTTAATAACCTTTACCCATGTATCCCTTATATGGAAGTGTAAATAGCTAAAGTTATGAGTCTTGATTACATGGTATATATTGGCATGTCTCCTATGCTATTATGTGTTGTGTGCTATGTGCTTGAAGTATAATGTGGTCTAATAAGTGTGGAGGACTTAAGATGTTATTGATATCCATTATATGATCATGTTGGTCAATGTACACACACTCTCACTTACATGCATATTATAAGTAGTATAACTCATGGTGTCTAAATGAAAGGTAGTTTTCATATTCACTAGTGCCTTCTACTATGTATGTTAAGGTGATGTTCATGAATGTATGATTTGTATTCCCTTACTAGGATGACTTGATAGGTGTACTAGTATGGACAAGGGTATGGGACCTTGTCTATGCATTGCACATGTGTATCTTGATAAGATAGTTCCTAGGTTTGGTTCTTATGCATATGAAGGATGATTATATGAATATGTTATGAATATGATGTATATGATATGATGAGGTATGAATGTGTATAATGTCTTAGTAGGTTTATATGAAAGTATTACTCATATAGTTATGCCTATAGACTTATGCATTGATATATGAACGTGTGTGACTTGATGTGTTATGTGAAAGGTTTGCTCACATATATATATATACACTCGCATATATATATATATACATGCATTGATATATGAACGTGTGTGACTTGATGTGTTATGTGAAAGGTTTGCTCACATATATATATATATACATGGATGATCTAGTAATTTAGAGCGGCCTTGATAGGGGTGCCCAAGAATGTTATAAATTCTAGATAGGTGCTTGAATATGCTATAAGCATATGAATGATGGATATTCTAAAGTTTATGTTTTATAAATAAACGTAATAAAGGCTTTTCAATAAAGGGAACCTAACTTAGCACCGAGCGAACTTGACAATGGGAGGTGATGACTTATCCCTAGAAGGAAAGATTCATCCTAGAAGTTGCCCATGTGATGATAATTCCCGTGTTTGAGGGATGTGTCACTTTAAGGGATTCCCATGAGGAGCGGCCTACTTTACCATATGGTATGAATAGGGATATCTACCTCTTAGTTCTTGAACTATGTTGCCACCGTAGGATACTAGCTAGAGGATTCTACCTCTATAGCTATGTTTATGATGGTTCTACTTTGGCCGGTAGAACACCTTCCATCGGTGTAAGGATTTGATGACACCAGATTCCATGATTTGCACCCATGGTCTATGTCGGTTGAGGTTACGGTTTTCCTAAAGATAAAATTGACAATGGAAGTAATTGAGTAGGATCCTAACTAGGAGGACTTAAGGTAAGTTACTTAGGATAGGTGGAAGTAATGAACCCATCTAGACATTTCACAAGTGACTCCTTAGGAAGTCTTAGGAGGGTACCTTAATACTTATGATTATGTATGTGTCCTTTATGTATGATATTGTAGTCTTGGTTTGACTATGATTATATTGTACTATACTTCTATGATGGCATGTGTTGTCTTGTGTAGATGCTATGTATGGTTTTCTCTTATGTTCCTAAGGTGATGCATTGCACCAAGTATCCCTAAAGGATTACTTAGGAGGTTAATGAATTGAAAGATAGAGTTAAATGCTAAGAAGAGTGAGTTCACTGTGAAGTGACCTTTATGTGTACTTATATTCTATATGTGCTTTTCTATGATATTTGGCCTTTGATTATGTTTCTATTAAGTATGTGGATGATATAAATGATGTTAATAAAGGTTTTATGATGATTTACTCAAAATGGCATGAAGTATGATTTCAAAGGAAATGTCCCTTTTAAATGCATGTTTTTGCATGGTTGCCATACTTAGTACATTCTTGTGCTAATCCCATTCTTCTTTACTTTTTACACAAGGTGTAGGTATTGGAATGCTTAAAGAAGGTCTATGATTGAGGAGCTTGATAGATGATTTCCCAAGCTCAAGGAAAGGAATCCTTAAGTTCAAGGATGTCCTACTAATGTCTTTAATGTAAAGTCTTTAAATATTGTATAGTTATGTAATGTGTAGTATGGGCCGTGTCCCTAATGTACTCTAAAGTTATCGAGTCTAAGATGGCAAAGGGACTTAGAGTCTAAATATGTATTATGACTTATGTTTTATATATATACGATGTGATGTTTCTAGCATATGATGTGCTATGAAAAGTTTTAAATTTTTCGCTAAATTTACTATGCCAATGCAATGAATGATATGAGAGGCTTGTCTTAGACCTCCGAGAGGTCTACGACGCCTATTACAATCCAAGATTGTACCCTATCTTCTAGGGTATGCTTTTGGGTTGTGACAAACTTGGTATCAGAGCATGAGGTTTATGAAGCGGTTTTAGGTTCTAAAAAGTCTCATATTGCCACGTCTAGTAGAGTCTCGTATCATTGGTGGTGAGTCGCGACACATTAAATGGTACGAGAGGCTATAGGACGATAGAGTTTCCCTTCTTCATCAATCTCATATCGTGCCATAGAACTTAATTCTATAAGATCTCTCTCTTATGTTTTCCAGTCCGGTGGACTTTTAGATTTGATTGCTTGGATGAGATTGCTCTATGCTTGAGGGAGAAAAGGTGAGTTTAAAATGCTTACCTTTGTTTTATGGTTTGAATGAGTATGTGTGAAGGTGACACTTGTCCTTATTTGATGATGTATATACTAACTAAGGCGACTTGAAGGGTTAACTAGACTTAGGTAGGGGTATGGGACTCTACCTATGTCTTGCACTAGTTTTCCTTGATGGAGACCTTAGGAGTTTAATACTATGTATGTGTATGATGATAAATGTGAATGTCCTTATGAGATGATCTCTATGCTTGTAAAGATGTAAGTAGCCTAGTGTGCTAAAGAATTTGAGTTATCCATGCATGAAGGCTATAGATGAGTGGAGTATGATGCTAATTGTAGTTCTTGTTGGGTTACTTGGTTTAATGAAGTTATGGAGATTTATTTGATCATTGCACCTGTTAACTCTATGAGGATTATGATTGGTCATCTTACCTTGCTTTATATGAAATATCTCTTATATTAATGAAGTGATGCTGTCACGACCCAAAATCGAGCCGCGAGTGGCACCCACACTTATCCTACTATGTGAGCGAACCAACCAATCTAAAACCCCAACATATTGAACAAAAATACAAAGCGGAAGACTTAAAACTCATTAACGAAATCAATTAAATAACTTCTAAAATTTATAACTCATTATCCCCAAAATCTGGAAGTCATCATCACAAGAACATCTATCCTCAAGTTACTAATCTAAAAGTATCTAAAAAGCTAAAATAAATAAAAGGCTAGTCCATGCCGAAAGTTCAAGGCATCAAGACATTGAAGAGAAGATCCAGTCCAAGCTAGAAGCATTAGCTCACCCTGAAATCCGGTGTAGTGAAGACTGGCTAGAATTGCTGTTGAGTTGAAGACGACGGTACGTTTGCTGCATTCCCCAAATAACAAAGAAAGAAACAACAAGTAGGGGGTCAGTACAAAACACAAGTACTGAGTAGGTATCATCGGCCAACTCAAATAGAAAACAGTATATATCAGTTCATATCATAAATCAACTACAATACTCAACATGTAGCAACAAGTACTATAATCATCAATAAGTACTACCAAGTTCATCCATGAGGACTCAAGCCTCAATACCACACTCATTTGGGAATTAGGTTCATTACATTGAGTATATTAACATCTCTCAAGATTCATTATCTTTCTTCCTCTTGTGTCGGTACGTGACACTCCGATCCCCTACTACTATGTGTCGGTACGTGACACTCCGATCCCCTAATTCTACGTGTCGATTCGTGACACCCGATCCCCTAATACTATGTGTCGGTACGTGACACTCCGATCCCCTAATTCTACGTATCAGTTTGTGACACCCGATCCCCTAATACTATGTGTCGGTACGTGACACTCCGATCCCCTAATTCTACGTGTCGGTTCGTGACACCCGATCCCTTAATACTATGTGTCGGAACGTGACACTCCGATCCACTAACATCATTCTATCAATTCATCAAGCGTTCTCTTATACCAAGGCATCATCAATCTCATTACTTTAGTTCATCAAGCCTTCTTTTATACCAAGGCATCATCAATCTCATTACTTTAGTTCATCAAGCCTTCTTTTATACCAAGGCATCATCAATAACAAGGTGAATTAGGGTTTCTTCAAGATTTTGGATTCAATAGCTTCATTATGCTTATTTTATCACAATCATATAATCACATTCATGCAAGCATACAATTAAGCATATAGAAGGGTTTACAATACTACCAATACATATCATTCACTATTAAGAGTTTACTATGAATAGTATCAAAAACCATAACCTACCTCCACCGAGGATTCGTGATCAAGCAAGCAATCTCTCAAAGCTTTTTGTTTCCTCTTCGTTTGTCTCTCTCTATCGATCGTTCCTCTCTCTCTACTTGTTCTTTCTATTTTTCTTATTCAAAACCCTCTTTCTTTTACCCTAATTAGCATATAATTAAGTATAAAAGATGAGGAATTAACCCACTAATTAACTCAAGGTTATCTCCTTTACACCCCCAATAATTTGAGTTATTAATCTTAACCCACGAAATTCATAATTATAGCAGGAATAGTCCTAAACGCCCCTTTAAAACTTACCCAGAAATCCGACCCAGACTGGGATTACGCAACCTGTGACGGCCCGTCGTGCCTGCGACGGTCCGTCCTGCAGGTTCGTCACAACCTTCAGAGACTCAATTTCCTTGATGAGTCTGAGACGGTCCATCGTGCCTACGACGGTCCGTCCTGCACTTCCGTCACGACGGACAGAGAATTGCTCCCAGTACCCAATTCTCAAGAGTTGAAGTGTTTTGAAACGAAACCTCACAACGGTCCGTCGTGTCTGTGACGGTCCATCCTGCAGGTCCGTCACAGAGTTCAGAGAGTCGATTTCAGCACTCAAATATAAGAATTCCAAGTGTTTTGGAACGAGACACCCTCGACGGTCCGTCGTGCCCATGAGGGTCCGTCGTGGGATCCGTCGTCTCAGACAGTTTTTCCAGAAATAAAATTTGCTGCTCAAAACGACTAAGCAGGTCATTACAATAGATACCAATTTACCCATCGTTCGTCCTCGAACGATCAAAAGAAGAAAAACAAGGATGAGAGGGAGTACCTGAATCTGTGAACAGATGCGGATATTTTCTTGCATATCAGCCTCCTTCTCCCAAGTGGCCTCTTCAACTGGTCGTTCTCCATTGAACTTTGATGGATCAAATCTCCCTTGATCTCAACTTGCGAATTTCTCTATCTAAAATAGCAACAGGTTCCTCCTCATAAGACAAATTTTCATCAAGCAGAACCGAATCCCAACGAATGATGTAGTTTCCATCCCCATGGTATCTTTTCAACATAGACACATGAAATACCGGATGCACTCCTGACAGCCCTGGAGGCAAGGCTAATTCATAAGCCACCTCCCCTACTCGCTTAAGTACTTCAAATGGTC
Source organism: Solanum sitiens (assembly GCA_016801875.1). Taxonomy (NCBI): domain Eukaryota; kingdom Viridiplantae; phylum Streptophyta; class Magnoliopsida; order Solanales; family Solanaceae; genus Solanum; species Solanum sitiens. Next base: position 597,152 of record JABWTJ010000433.1, on the reverse strand, counting down.
CAATATACCTTGGACTTAGCTTACCCCTTTTTTCCAAACCGCATCACCCCTTTCATGGGTGAAACCTTCAGCAAGACTTGTTCACCCTCCATGAACTCCAAGTCTCTAACCTTTCGATCTGCATATTCCTTTTGCCTACTTTGAGCTGCTAAAATCTTTTCTTGAATAGATTTCACCTTCTCCAATGAATCCCTCAACAGATCAGTACCCCAAGGTCTAACTTCAAATGCGTCAAACCAACCAATGGGAGACCTACATCTCCTCCCATACAATGCTTCAAATGGGGCCATGTCAATACTGGAGTGATAGCTATTATTGTATGGAAACTCCGCTAAGGGTAAGAAGTTATCCCAATGACCACCAATTCAATCACACATGCGCGAAGCATATCCTCCAACACTTGAATCGTTCGCTCAGACTGACCATCGGTCTGAGGGTGAAATGCAGTACTAAGGTCCAACCTGGTACCTAATTCCGCGTGCAATGTTCTCCAAAACTTAGAAGTAAACTGCGTACCTCTATCTGATATAATGGAGAGTGGAACTCCATGCAATCGAACAATTTCTGAGATGTAGATTTTGGCTAACTTCTCTGCATTGTAGGTCACCTTGACCGGAATGAAGTGAGCAGACTTAGTTAATCTGTCCACAATTACCCAAATAGAGTCAAACTTACCCAATATCTTTGGAAGACCAACCACGAAGTCCATTGCAATTCTCTCCCACTTCCATTCAGGAATGGGCATTCTCTGAAGTGTTCCTCCGGGCCTCTGGTGTTCATACTTTACTTGTTGACAATTTGGACATTTGGCAACAAGATCAACAATGTCTCGCTTCATTCTACTCCACCAAAAGTGTTGCTTTAGGTCACGGTACATTTTGGTTGCACCAGGGTGTATAGAATATCCGGAACTATGAGCCTCTGTAAGAATAGTGTGGATCAAGTCATCAACACGGGGCACACATACCCTTCCCTTAATCCTTAAAACAACTTCCTCATCAATTATTGCCTCTTTAGCCTCTCCTCGCAACACCATATCCCGAATTCGGCTTAGTTTCTCATCCTCAAACTGTTTTCCCTTGATCTTGTCAAGAAAAAAAGATCTCGCCTCCACACGGGCCAAAAATCCTCCCTTCACATTTACTTCTAGCCTCATAAAGTCATTAGCCAAGCTTTGGATTTCTCTAGCCAATGGGCGTCTAGAAACTTGCAAATGAGCTAGACTTCCCATGCTTCCTGCCTTTCTACTTAAAGCATCGGCCACAACATTAGCTTTTCCCGGATGATACAGAATAGTGATATCGTAGTCCTTCAGTAGTTCCATCCATCTCCTCTGTCTCAAATTCAAATCTTTCTGAGTAAAGACATACTGTAGGCTATGATGATCCGTATAGACTTCACACTTAACCCCATACAGATAGTGCCTCCATTGCTTTAATGCAAACACTACCGCAGCCAACTCCAAATCATGGGTCGGATAGTTACGTTTATGCACCTTTAATTGCCTCGAAGCATAAGCAATCACATTCTTCTCTTGCATTAGCACTGCACCCAAACCAGAATAGGATGCATCACAATAAACGATGAAGTTCTTACCCTCTATTGGCAAGGTAAGAATTGGTGCAGTAGTTAACAAGGTCTTGAGTTTCTGAAAGCTTTCCTGACATTCATCCGACCACACAAATGGAACATTCTGCTTAGTCAAATTCGTTAATTGGGAAGCAATGGAAGAGAATCCCTTGACAAATCGACGGTAATAGCTAGCTAACCCAACAAAGCTCCTTATTTCTGACCCATTAGTAGGTCTTACCCAATTCTTCACTGTTTCAATCTTAGAAGGATCCACCATCACTCCATCCTTAGAAACCACATGCCCTAAGAAGGACACTGAATCTAGCCAAAACTCACACTTGGAGAATTTGGCATAAAGCTTCTTCTCCCTCAATACTTCCAACACCATTCTCAAATGCTCCTCATGTTCCTTCTTACTCTTTGAGTATATCAGTATATCATCGATAAATACGATCACAAAGAGATCCAGATATGGCTTGAAAATCCCGTTCATCAAGCTCATGAACGCAGCAGGGGCATTCGTAAGACCAAAAGACATCACTACAAATTCGTAATGCCCATACCTAGTTCGAAAAGCAGTCTTTGGTACATCTGTTGCTCGTATTTTCAATTGATGATAACCGGATCTTAAGTCAATCTTAGAGAAGACACAAGCACCTTGTAACTGATCGAACAAGTCATCAATGCGAGGAATGGGATACTTGTTCTTAATAGTTACCTTATTCAACTGTCGGTAGTCTATGCACATCCGAAAACTCCCATCCTTCTTCTTCACAAATAACACCGGAGCACCCCAAGGGGATGCACTTGGTCTAATGAAACCTTTATTTAACAACTCTTGAAGTTGGGCCTTTAACTCCCTTAACTCCGCTGGGGCCATCCTATAAGGGGGTATAGAAATGGGGCGAGTACCCGGTTCCAGAACAATGCAGAAATCAATATCTCTATCCGGTGGCATACCAGGAAGATCTGCAGGGAACACATCCAGAAACTCACGGACTACCGAAACCGACTCAATTGAAGGTACTTGGGTAGTGTCATCCTTGAGATGTGCCAAGAAAGCTAAGCACCCCTTACTAATCATTCTTTTAGCATGAAGAAAGGAGATGATACGAACCGGAGTGGAAGTGTAGTCCCCCTCCCACACTAACGGATCTGTCCCAGGCTTGGCTAACGTCACAGTTTTAGCATTACAATCCAAGATCGCAAAATTCGGAGAAAGCCAAGTCATACCAAGAATTACATCAAAATCAACCATTTCTAAGATGACCAAGTCTACATAAGTATTGCTCCCCACAAAAGTCACCAAGCATTACCTATATACCTTTTCAACTATCACAGACTCACCCACCGGAGTAGAAACACGAATAGGCATATCAAGCGATTCACAATGTAAATTTAGACCAGTAGCAAATGAGGAAGATACATATGAAAACGTGGAGCCAGGATCAAATAATACAGAAGCCATGTAATCACAAACCAAAAGATTACCTGTGATAACAGCATCAGACGCCTCCGCTTCAGATCTCCTAGGGAAAGCGTAACAATGGGCCCTATCTCCAGTCTGCCCGTTGCCCCTACCATGTGGCGTTGTAGTAGCTCCAGTTTGTCCATCACCTCGGCCGTTTTGGTGACCACCATTTCCTCGGCCACCACGTCCTCCAGAATAACGGCCTCTACCATGACCACCTCTACCTCTAGCTATTGGGGGTCTATAACTCTATTTTGGACAATTCCTCCTAATATGTCCAGTCTCCCCACATCCATAACACTCTCTGGATTCAAGCATAGGTCTCTCCGAGAAGTGTTGACCGGTCTGAGGTGGACCCCCAACTACAGTCTGTAGTGAAGACTGAATTGGTCGGACTGAGTAGCCTCCTGAACCCTGTCCTCTAGAGTAAGAACCATTAAACTCACCTCCCTTTCGAAACCTTTTTGATGTCGATGCCATGGTGAAGTCATCTGGATTCACTCCTTCCACCTCTATCACGAAGTCTACCACTTCTTGAAAGGATTTTGCCGTAGCCGCTACCTGTAAGGCTAAAACCCGCAACTCTGACCTCAACCCCTTCACAAAATGGCGAATCCGTTCTTGTGGACTGAAACAAAGTTGGGTGGCATACCTGGATAATGCACGAAACTTAGCCTCATATGCAGTAACCGACATCCTACCTTGCTCTTAGGCTCAAGAACTCATCCCTTTTCCTATCCCTCACAAACGTCCGGGGAATCTACTTCTCCATAAAAAAAACTAGAGAAAGATGCCTCAAGTCATAGGTGTGCCTCTTTGGTGACCACTCAAACATGTGACGCCACCAATTTTGGCGTTCCTTGAAAATCTGATAACTCACCCGAACTCAACACCAACAACGTCTCTACTATACCCCTCTTGTGTAGTAGCTCAGACAGTCAACCAGAACAATCAGTTAAGCATCTCAGATTCAGACCCTTGAAGAATGGAGGTTTCAATTTCAAGAACTATGAAAAGTTTATGCTGATCATTTGTCATTATAGGCCCTGTAGTCAGACGAGGAAACGTGCCTATTTCCAATGAAGTATCCATGCGGGGAGCCATAGTGGCCGCATGTTGTACCTCCGGAACCTGAGGTGATGGTGCAGAAAACACTGGAGGTGTCTGACCCTAATCAGATAACCCGCTAAGATAAGCAAGAACCTGATTGATCATCTCTGGGGTAGGTTGGGGTGGCAATTCCTCATTCTGTGCTTGTTCATTCTCCCCTTCCTCACCCTCTCTTACCATTTCCTCCGTCGGTGGAGGAGTCACCGCCCTAGTACCAGGTGGGCTAGGTGCTTGTCCTCTTCCTCTAGAGGACGTCCTCCCACGACCTCTTCCACGGCCTCTCGCCACTTTTCCTCTCCGAGCTACAGCCCCAGTGGCTGGCTCAGACGTTTCTTATCTTGCCAGTGTTGGTGTTGGTGCAGTCGTTGCTCTAGTTCTAACCATCTGTGAAATAGAGTGAAGATGGTCAGATACCAATTTGTATCACTAGATACCAATTGGATCCAAGTAATAGCACGAAAGAAAGAAAGAAAGAATGGAATTTTCCTAAAGTCTTATAGCTCTCAAAGAAAAGTAAAGGCGTCCCCCTACCGTTCCTTAAGACTCTACTAGACTCGTTCTTGGTGATGAGACCAACGAACCTAATGCTCTGATACCAAGTTTGTCACGACCCAAAATCGAGCCGCGAGTGGCACCCACACTTATCCTACTATGTGAGCGAACCAACCAATCTAAAACCCAACATATTGAACAAAATACAAAGCGATTAAAACTCATTAACGAAAACATTAAATAACTTCTAAAATTTATCTATTTTCCCAAAATCTGGAAGTCATCATCACAAGAACATCTATCCTCAAGTTACTAATCTAAAAGTATCTAAGAAGCTAAAATAAATAAAAGGCTAGTCCATGCCGGAAGTTCAAGGCATCAAGACATTGAAGAGAAGATCCAGTCCAAGCTAGAAGCATTAGCTCACCCTGAAATCCGGTGTAGTGAAGACTGGCTAGAATTGCTGCTGAGTTGAAGACGACGGTACGTTTGCTGCATTCCCCAAATAACAAAGAAAGAAACAACAAGTAGGGGGTCAGTACAAAACACAAGTACTGAGTAGGTATCATCGGCCAACTCAAAATAGAAAACAGTATATATCAGTTCATATCATAAATCAACTACAATACTCAACATGTAGCAACAAGTACTATAATCATCAATAAGTACTACCAAGTTCATCCATGAGGACTCAAGCCTCAATACCACACTCATTTGGGAAATTAGGTTCATTACATTGAGTATATTAACATCTCTCAAGATTCATTATCTTTCTTCCTCTTGTGTCGGTACGTGACACTCCGATCCCCTACTACTATGTGTCGGTACGTGACACTCCGATCCCCTAATTCTACGTGTCGATTCGTGACACCCGATCCCCTAATACTATGTGTCGGTACGTGACACTCCGATCCCCTAATTCTACGTATCAGTTTGTGACACCCGATCCCCTAATACTATGTGTCGGTACGTGACACTCCGATCCCCTAATTCTACGTGTCGGTTCGTGACACCCGATCCCTTAATACTATGTGTCGGAACGTGACACTCCGATCCACTAACATCATTCTATCAATTCATCAAGCGTTCTCTTATACCAAGGCATCATCAATCTCATTACTTTAGTTCATCAAGCCTTCTTTCATACCAAGGCATCATCAATCTCATTACTTTAGTTCATCAAGCCTTCTTTCATACCAAGGCATCATCAATAACAAGGTGAATTAGGGTTTCTTCAAGATTTTGGATTCAAAAGCTTCATTATGCTTATTTTATCACAATCACATAATCACATTCATGCAAGCATACAATTAAGCATATAGAAGGGTTTACAATACTACCAATACATATCATTCGCTATTAAGAGTTTACTACGAATAGTATCAAAAACCATAACCTACCTCCACCGAGGATTCGTGATCAAGCAAGCAATCTCTCAAAGCTTTTTGTTTCCTCTTCGTTTGTCTCTCTCTATCGATCGTTCCTCTCTCTCTCCTTGTTCTTTCTATTTTTCTTATTCAAAACCCTCTTTCTTTTACCCTAATTAGCATATAATTAAGTATAAAAGATGAGGAATTAACCCACTAATTAACTCAAGGTTATCTCCTTTACACCCCCAAGAATTTGAGTTATTAATCTTAACCCACGAAATTCATAATTATAGCAGGAATAGTCCAAAACGCCCCTTTAAAACTTACCCAGAAATCCGACCCAGACTGGGATTACGCAACCTGTGACGGCCCGTCGTGCCTGCGATGGTCCGTCCTGCAGGTTCGTCACAACCTTCAGAGACTCAATTTCCTTGATGAGTCTGAGACGGTCCATCGTGCCTACGACGGTCCGTCCTGCACTTCCGTCACGACGGACAGAGAATTGCTCCCAGTACCCAATTCTCAAGAGTTGAAGTGTTTTGAAACGGAACCTCACAACGGTCCGTCGTGTCTGTGACGGTCCGTCCTGCAGGTCCGTCACAGAGTTCAGAGAGTCGATTTCAGCACTCAAATATAATAATTCCAAGTGTTTTGGAACGAGACACCCTCGACGGTCCGTCGTGCCCATGAGGGTCCGTCGTGGGATCCGTCGTCTCAGACAGTTTTTCCAGAAATAAAATCTGCTGCTCAAAACGACTAAGCAGGTCGTTACAGATGCCAATTATGGCAATATATGAAATCTATGTGAAATAGCATGTTATGTCGGATGATGTATGTCATGATATAGTTGAAGCATGCTAGAAGTTATAGTGGTTAAAGTGATTTCTCTTAAATTGTGTATTCCTATATGATTTTGTATGGTAGTAGCCAAATATTTGGATTTGAACTTGGATTGTTTAATGACTATCTATAAAGGTATGTTACCCTATGAGTATATGTGATTAAAAGTGTGCATTGTTTTCCTTTGCATATAAATGGTACTTAATGGGTTGCTAGTATAAATTGGAATCTTTTGTGGAGACTTGAATTGTAAATATAGTATGCATGCTTATGAGAATGAGTTGGTAAAGCTTTATTTCTTATAATTCCATACTTGTTCCATCAAATGTATAAATGTTGCACTTTTGGGTATTTGGAAGCATGCTTGCTATAAAGACTAGGCAGCTTATTGTATCATGTTTGGAGAACTTACTAATTTGTCTTTTGATTAGATATTGTTGAAATATGTGTAGAATTTATGAATATGAACATGATAAGGAATGTAGAAAATAATATTTGCATTTTGCCATTTAAATTGAAAGGATGAGAATCTTATGACATGATGAGTCGTAGAGTTATTTCTAAACTTCTTGTCGTGTTATGTACTTCTTTGTTATTTTCCTCTAATGATGTATGACCTTAGTGTCTATTGCATTGTAGGAAGACCTTAGGTGAATTAAATAGTATGATATTATAGTATTTGTCTATTGATCAGGAAGATGTGCATGATACGATTCTTTATACATGATGTTAATCTTGTTGACTATATGGTGAAGGTATTAGTTGACATAAGTGTAGTTTTCTCCTCTACGCATGTTGATATATGATTTGAATGTAAAGGCTTGTGATCACATGATAAGGTTTAGAATGCCTTAGTGTTGCTAAATTGAATTAATGAAGATTTCCTCTAAAGTAGTAATCACTTTAAGTAATGAATATGAAGGTTGTGTATTTGAGATCCTCTATATGTTGGGTTAAGTTGCTCTTAATTGGGTTTACCCTGAGTGGGGGATGATGTTTGAGTAGTGAGATTTGTAGAAATTGTCTACATTGTCCTTCTATTCTTACTTGAATTGGAAAAATATGAATTCTTAGTATGCTTGTTCATGAAAATAGTCTTGCATAAAGTTTGAATTGCATGATCTTTATATAATTGGTATGAATTGATTGACATCATCTTAAAGACATGGTGAATTTTCCAAGAAGCATGAAAAGAAATTTTTGTAAAATCCATGTTTTCTCTTGTTGACTTGCATTTTAATGTGCTAATTGTGAAATTGACCTCATGAGGTACGACAAGGAACTTGGTGATAGTCACTTGTAGGTTAAATTGTTTAGCCTTGTAATGGGAGTTGAGTCTCTTTTACCATGAAATTTGTTGACTCTCTTTAAAATTTAGTGATTTGATGATATTTTAAATGTGATGAACTGCTCTTATGTGTATTGAAGTCTTTGATGTGATTAAAGAGTCCTAAGTGTCATTCGAGGACGAATGTTCCCAAGTGGGGGATATTGTAAGACCTCGAAAATGAGATAAGGTATCTAGAGCCTAACATGTTCGTCTTAATGTTATAAGGTCCTAAAATGCCTTATTATGTCATATAGAGTCAGTGTACTAAGTTTGAACTGATTTGGAAGTCGAACGTCAAGGGACGTCCAAGACGTTCGACGAATAGACGCTTATGTGCCTCATATGTGTATGCGTGACTAAATTGTGTGAACTGAGTCAAATAAGTCTTGAAATGGTGTTAAATGATGTTTAATGTTATTGTATGAAGTTTCGTGAAGTTTGGAGGTCAAACGCCCAAGAACGTCCAAGGCGTTCAAAAGATAGACCCTAAGACGTTCATCGTATGTCATGTTGGGGTCAAGGCTGTTTGGACATCTTGTAGGTGTTTGTTTTGGATGAAACTTATGTGGTAGGTCTATAACATGTTAAGGTTTGTAATCGCATTGGAAACGTCCGGGTACGACTTCTAAAGGGCCCCACAAGAGGCCCCAAAAGAAGGACCCAAGGCTGCCTATACACTGCCTGGGCAGTGCCCCTTGACGGACCCAATGACGGACCGTTGGGCCACCAACAGACTGTCAAGCAGGTCTCGTCAAAGGAGACTTGCCTTGGGCAGGTATTGATCCAAGAAATTGGCTAAGTCATGGGCGACGGAGGGCATGACGCCCCGTCAAGACCATGACGCCCCGTCAAGGCATGCGTCGCGGGTGCCTGCATGTGGACTGCCTGCGTGCTGCCACTTAAAGGGGTGAATGGTAAATTCACCCCACGTCCTAACCTGACTATAATAGGTTTAATTAAGTAATTTTAGGTGTATATAAGTCTTTAAAAACGTGATCAGCCCATTCCCAAACCCTCTGACATATTTTAAGCCTTTCCCTCAAAGAATGTTCTCTCTAAAACCACCATTGTTGGGGAAGCTCAAGAACAGATTCAAGATGTGTTTTTCATGGATGAATAATGAAGTTTTAGAGGTTTTCTTATAGACAAAGGTATGGTGATCTTCATCTCTAGTTATCTTTTCATCTAGAGAGCCATTCTCAATGTTTTCAAAAGAAACCTTATGATCAAGTTTCCAATCTTCTAATCTAGCCATGGGTTCTTTCTCAAAAGCTTTTTAATGATTGAATCATGATTAATTGAAGTTAATACAATGATTTAAATGTGTTTTCACTCCAATTGCATGATGAACCCATGTCCTTTCCAAAAATTGGCTTAGCCTTTGCATGGGCTTTGTGACTATGGCTTGTTCTTGATGAATTGGTGATTCTCTTACGTTGAATTGCTTGTGGTTATTGTTATTTGCATTAATTGATGTTGAATTGATGATGATAAGTCCATGATGATAAATGTATGAAGAATTGAACATGAATAGCCTATGTTTCTACATGTTGTCTTGAAGTCGATTGTGAGATCGGTTGAGTAGACTCTTGATTATGTATGAACTGCTGTAGCTACTATTTTAGGCTGATGTAATGGATGAATTTTGTAGGTTTCAATCCTTAATGTTCAAGTTAAGAAGGGATTGCATGAATTGGTATATATTCTTTTAGGTTATGAAGTCAAGAGGCTAAGTATGTGATGGATCTTGAATTGTGATTAGATGATGCATGACTTAGGCTTGATTTCTTACCTAATTAGCTACTGCCTTAGACTTGTATATGTATGAACTATGGTCTAAATACAATGTTAGGGAAGATAGCTAATGATCTATGTTATTCTACTTTCCTAGTATGTTGATATGTTGTATTACGTTATGGTATAATCTTGTAGTGACTTGTACATGGTTTCTTATATGTTTAAAGTACATTTAGCTACTGCCATATATGTGTTTTTTTGATGAATAAGGTGTATTAATCAATGATGATCAAAGGATGAGAATTTGGTAAGAATGCTTATTCTCTTTACTCTTCTACTTCTCTAGTCCTTTATAGTTATGTTGATGAAGCTTTGTATGGCATTGTGTGGTATGGTCCACTTATGGTGGAGGTGTTTACTTTATTGTCATTACATATGTGTTGACCATGGCCATGAAGGCAAATTGATGAACTTATGAACATGTGCTTAAGATGATACTATGAGAAGCTTATGCCTACTTTCCTATTTTAGTTGTGAATTAGATTATGTGGCTATTGTTTAGGCATGTGTATAATCATGTTAGGGTATTGTATAGGTGCTGCCATTGATGTGTTTAAGTGGTTAATAACCTTTACCCATGTATCCCTTATATGGAAGTGTAAATAGCTAAAGTTAGGAGTCTTGATTACATGGTATATATTGTCATGTCTCCTATGCTATTATGTGTTGTGTGCTATGTGCTTGAAGTATAATGTGGTCTAATAAGTGTGGTCTAATAAGTGTGGAGGACTTAAGATGTTATTGATAGCCATTATGTGATCATGTTGGTCAATGTACACACACTCTCACTTACATGCATATTATAAGTAGTATAACTCATGGTGTCTAAATGAAAGGTAGTTTTCATATTCACTAGTGCCTACTACTATGTATGTTAAGGTGATGTTCATGAATGTATGATTTGTATTCCCTTACTAGGATGACTTGATAGGTGTACTAGTATGGACAAGGGTATGGGACCTTATCTATGCATTAGTCATGTGTATCTTGATAAGATAGTTCCTAGGTTTGGTTCTTATGCATATGAAGGATGATTATATGAATATGTTATGAATATGATGTATATGATATGATGAGGTATGAATGTGTATAATGTCTTAGTAGGTTTATATGAAAGTATTACTCATATAGTTATGCCTATAGACTTATGCATTGATATATGAACGTGTGTGACTTGATGTGCTATGTGAAAGGTTTGCTCACATATATATATATACACTCGCACATGGATGATCTAGTAATTTAGAGCGGCCTTGATAGGGGTGCCCAAGAATGTTATAAATTCTAGATAGGTGCTTGAATATGCTATAAGCATATGAATGATGGATATTCTAAAGTTTATGTTTTATAAATAAACGTAATAAAGGCTTTTCAATAAAGGGAACCTAACTTAGCACCAAGCGAACTTGACAATGGGAGGTGATGACTTATCCCTAGAAGGAAAGATTCATCCTAGAAGTTGCCCATGTGATGATAATTCCCGTGTTTGAGGGATGTGTCACTTTAAGGGATTCCCATGAGGAGCGGCCAACTTTACCATATGGTATGAATAGGGATATCTACCTCTTAGTTCTTGAACTATGTTGCCACCATAGGATACTAGCTAGAGGATTCTACCTCGATAGCTATGTTTATGATGGTTCTACTTTGGCCGGTAGAACACCTTCCATCGGTGTAAGGATTTGATGACACCGGATTCCATGATTTGCACCCATGGTCTATGTCGGTTGAGGTTACGGTTTCCCTAAAGATAAAATGGACAATGAAAGTAATTGAATAGGATCCTAACTAGGAGGACTTAAGGTAAGTTACTTAGGATAGGTGGAAGTAATGAACCCATCTAGACATTGCACAAGTGACTCCTTAGGAAGTCTTAGGAGGGTACCTTAATACTTATGATTATCTATGTGTCCTTTATGTATGATATTGTAGTCTTGGTTTGACTATGATTATATTGTACTATACTTCTATGATGGCATGTGTTGTCTTGTGTAGATGCTATGTATGGTTTTCTCTTATGTTCCTAAGGTGATGCATTGCACCAAGTATCCCTAAAGGATTACTTAGGAGGTTAATGAATTGAAAGAAAGAGTTAAATGCTAAGAAGAGTGAGTTCACTGTGAAGTGACCTTTATGTGTACTTATATTCTATATGTGCTTTTCTATGATGTTTGGCCTTTGATTGTGTTTCTATTAAGTATGTGGATGATATAAATGATGTTAATAAAGGTTTTATGATGATTTACTCAAAATGGCATGAAGTATGATTTCAAAGGAAATGTCCCTTTTAAATGCATGTTTTTGCATGGTTGCCATACTTAGTACATTCTTGTGCTAATCCCATTCTTCTTTACTTTTTACACAAGGTGTAGGTATTGGAATGCTTAAAGAAGGTCTATGATTGAGGAGCTTTATAGGTTATTTCCCAAGCTCAAGGAAAGGAATCCTTAAGTTCAAGGATGTCCTACTAATGTCTTTAATATAAAGTCTTTAAATATTGTATAGTTATGTAATGTGTAGTATGGGCCGTGTCCCTAATGTACTCTAAAGTTATTGAGTCTAAGATGTCAAAGGGACTTAGACTCTAAATATGTATTATGACTTATGTTTTATATATATACGATGTGATGTTTCTAGCATATGATGTGCTATGAAAAGTTTTAAATTTTCCGCTAAATTTACTATGCCAATGCAATGAATGATATGAGAGGCTTGTCTTAGACCTCCGAGTGGTCGACGACGCCGGTTACAATCCAAGATTGTACCCTATCTTCTAGGGTATGCTTTTGGGTTGTGACACTGAAGGTCGCAACTCATAATAGTTGCAACTTTTCATAAAGTCACAACTTTTCAAGAAAATCACAACTTTTTAAGAAAGGGGAAGGCTAGTTTTGGTAATAGATAAATTTAAAGGGGAATCCTTGTTTGTGATGACACCACATAGGTGGCCCTAGGGTTCTCTTTTATATATATATATATATATATATATATATATATATATATATAATTTCAATACAAATAAATAAGTATATAAAAATAAAAATAAAAACGTCCCATCCCGTATATATAGTGGGACGGGATGGGACATTTTTTGGTCTCCCCAATACCGGTCCCCCCCGATCTTGCGACCGGCAAAATCCCCCAATCGCCGTCCCCCGTACCGTCCCCTTGCCAGCCCTACTCTTGTTAAAAGATTCTAGTTGATACAAATTGGTATAAACTGATCTAGAGGTATATTATGTAACTACTTTTAACTGGATACTATGTGACATTTGCAAGATCACAGAGAAAAACTTCATAGATTAGATGTCTGTAATGCTAGCAGTGCAAGACAAGCATAAGAAACAAAGTGATAGCAGTTGATCAATCTCATATCCGTTGAAGAATAAATGCTTTACCATATCTACATGATTTTTTTCTTATATTGCAACGTGGATATTAGTTGATCTATGTTGATGTTTTCAGTTAACAAGTAATCCATGTTTAAATATATGCCTAATGGTATATGAATTAAAATATGGGATAGTGTTTTGCTGCTATAACCTCCCATAATGTGGTGTCACCATTTATATATGTTATTGATGGACTAAATAATCAAAAACTCATGTAACACTTGGCCTGTCAAATTTTTTAATTAATTTTAAATGATATTTATTGAGATTGTCATACCTGATAAATGTATGTTACATCCATGACTGAGAAGCACCATTACAGGTTCTCCGTGCCCTTTTGATGCTGCTATATGCTGATGCAATGCAAAGAGAGCATAGATGTTGACAAACTCGGATAGAACAAGTATATTAATAGAATAAGTATAGGAAAATATTGAGATTGAGCTCTAAATTGGGACATTTGGAAGATCACTAATGAACCTGAAGGAAGTTCTTCATCATGGTGATGTTATCCTCCTGCCTGCTCTTCATTTCTTCTATCAAAGAACTAACTATACATAAACACAACATGCAGTTTTAGTTAGTTTCACGTGCTCTGGCTCGAAAATATCTGTCCGCGCTCGAAAAACAGTAGTGCGAGACTAAACAGGGACTGGTAAGCATGGGTGACCACCTTCATTTATCCAATTGGCTGAAAAATAGTGCAAGACTAAACTAGAAATACGATACGAGTTAAAGATTTAAAATGGTAACATGGTCGATAAAATCACCAAGCATGAAGCCATAAGCATCCACAATACATATATTCCATGAATATGCATTCAAGTAAAGATACATCCTTAAAAGTATGACACCTAGAAATGAGACAAATAAATCATTTCTTTTCTCTTACTCTTCTATTTCTTTACTCCATTTTCCATTTCAAGAAAAATTAACTACCTTAATCAATTACATGAATTTTTGTTCAAAGAGCACTATCAAAAGTAGTAGATACAAGGCATACAACCTCAACCACAATCATACACACTGGGATACAATAATTTGTGATACTGTAATTAACACATTATAATAAAATATTAAGTTTGAGCTATGAATTAACAACATTTGGATAATCACTAAGTAGCTACGAATGAACCTGAAAAAAGTTCTTTATCATGGTGATGTTATCCTAGTTACTGAAAAATTGAATTTTATACGAATAAATAAGGTTTCAATTAGCTACTAAGTTTAGTTGTTTACCTTTAAATAGGAGATCAAAAATCAAACTCCATAACAACTAGTTTGGTTGTTATTTGCAATTTTGCACCAATTTTATTGGACACAAGATCTGATATAGAAACACATGCATCAATTCAAACAATATATAAAAAAGATAGAACTCTGGAACATACGCTCATACATGGCCCAACAACTAAAATGGATATTAGTAGTCACTAACCGGCATGGTCGTACAATTCCAACTCAATCAGACCGAATATGAGGCAATCGACGATGATGAATTTGCTTACACAAATACAAATTGCTGATGATGAGCTCTGGAAGAGACATCAAAGGCTTTGATTCGTCTTTCTCCTCATCAATAGCACTGATGCACTAAATTCCACTGCATTGTATCGAACTCCACCACTGTTCTATCAGATTCCACCGCCGATGTGCGAACTCCACTGTAGTTGCGCCGATTTCTATCGCCGTCGTGCTGATTTCATTGAAGGGCGAAGATGGGAAAAATTCAAAGTAAAAAGGAATTGGTGGAAAATTAAAAAAAATATAAAAAATTGACTTTCATTCTACCCTCCTTTACTGGCTAAAGATTCAATGTCGGTAATAGTGTAGCTAATTTAATGTATTAGTGGCATTTCACTTATTGCCACTAAATAAATGCCACAAAGTATTTGTTGTTGTAGTGTGTAGGTTTATGATTTATTATGCTAAGAACTGTAGGAATTGTGATTAATATAGTAGAAAGGTTGGTTCAGTTAAATCAATGAAGAGAAAAATTCTTACTATCGTATTAAATGGAAGAACTATAAAGAAATGATATCTATCTATTTAGAACGGAATTACACCAAGGAGGCAATGCCGGAACAAATCTGTGGAGATAATGCTTATCGACGTTAACTAGCTTTCTCTCTCTCTTACCTTACTTGGTTCAGTATATTCTAGATTTGATATAAACACTCATTTGCCGCCTAAGTCTAACCTATTTCCTATTTCAATTAGGATCTTATAAGTTTGGACTAATAATTTATAATAACTAATTGATCTTCAGGCTCGATGATATTGCCAAGGGACTCTCTAAACTAGATATGTAGATACTATGCCTATACTTAGTAGCTACAATATTGAAGCCGGTAATGCACTTATGTCTGATATCATCTTTTCAAAGTACAGTGATTTTACAGCCAAATTAATGTGCGTCTATGTAAGTGCAATCCACGAGATCTTAATTCCTTGCACATGGGCATATGCAATACTGTTGAGTTTGTACGACAGTATGACCTTAAAGCCAATGTATAACATGATCTTGGATGCAGAGTCTTCCATTCTTGAGATATCAATGATGCATGGGATGATAACAATATGATCATTAAGTGGGCAGCTGCTAAGGAGGTGGAAAATAGGAAAGGCAACACAAACCGCTATGTGGTCTTTCAACCTGTTCGTGAAAATTGTTTACAAGTAAGGCAACTTATGTGTACATGTATTTCTATCTTTATCAGTAAGTTTACAATATTTGCAGGTCTACTTTAGAAATTATTTTGTAGATCTATACATACTTCAAACTCATAGCAATGGTTTTGGTTAATCCTGCCTAACCAAATTTATCTCTGAATGGGAGTCGAGGCTTTGTTCCTTAACCACTTTAACCTTTTAATACGTGGGACCCCTGAGTTTCTAGTTGGCAACATAATTGGATTTCTCAGTTTTTCCTTATTTGTCCCAATTTTAGAATATAATTGTCAATACACTAAAGTGAATGTTCTCATTTCGAAAGTTATGTGAAGTATTTAATTCACCCTTTATTTATGATGTCAATTGCAGAAGGTAGGTAAATATATTGTAAATTGTAGAAACTAGATAACTCCTTTGAGGGCCTAAGATTGTAGTTTATATTTGAGAAAGATAATGGTGCAGCTGCTTCTTTATGTTTTAATAAAAAAATATTTTTTCCCTGCTACCCTCTTCCCCACCTTCCAATCAAATGAATAGTAGGGGAATATATGTTTTCAAAATGATGTTAACAAATGGTGAGACCTTTCTTAAGGTAAAATATGAGATGCTAAAAGGATATTGTTATGCAAATGTATATGGTTGGTTGTCATCTTGACTCTTTCTTAAGGGTTCTTTCAACGCCTTACAATTTGTTCTCATTAGGAACTCTGGTGTTGGATGTAGATTTGGAACTTTAAGATGGAATTTACCACTTTTATTTTAAAGGGAAAGAGGAAGCCCCATATGTCAACTTCTTAGATGACGACCAAGAAGATATTTCCCAATAGAAGTCCTCATTTGTCAAAATTATAGACCAAGAATTTATTCCTCTCTTACAAGTTCTACAGCACCCTTCGGTCAAATAAACCAAGCTCAGTGCTTAAGAATCAAACATGATACCTTATTAAAGATACAAAGGAATACAAATCTTATTGACAAAAAAAGCTACTTCCATTAACAATGGAAAAATCCTCAGTGTCAATTATTCAAGAGAGTAAAATCCAACTAGATAAATTTACAAGAGTAATATCAAACAAAGCAACCATGTCATAAATCCAACATATCATCATGAAAAAGAAACTGCACTCACACCTTGGGGTGTCAAAAGAATATGAAAAATCGATCGACTAACCGAATCGATTTATATTATTTTTTAAATCAAAATTGTGAACTTGTATTTAAATGTATAGCAATCCAAAACAATAGAAATGGTCTGTTTAATTTATAAAATTCAAAAACTTCCCAAACCATAATGAATAAGCTTATGTATATGTAAATATAAGTTATATATTAATAATATATTAAATTTAATGTATAAATATATTTTATAATATTTTTCAAATATAAATATAACTTAAGTCCTAGGCCTATAATGATTGGCCGACTTTAGATTTTTGTTCTTTTTAGGATTTACTTAATTATGTTCAAAATTAAAAGAGACTATAATAGATACTTCATCAAACAATACGACAGTACAAATACTTCTATTAAATGTTTAAGATCAAATAATACGGCAACAAGGTTTTACATTTTTGACTTCTTGGTGAAGAATATAATTGAAGTGCTTCATCAAGAACATACTTGCGAAAGAAATATTTTGATAATATTATATTTTTAGGTGATATTTAAAAAATAAAAATTAAATGAAACGGACCGATACCGAAGAGAAATCGATATGTTGGTATGATTTTAAGAAATGTAATTTTTGTTATACATTATAAAGTACCAAATAAATAGGATATTTATTTTTAAAATAACCAACGGATCTATCTCATTAACACCTCTACTCACACCAACATCTATAGAAAATTTAAATAATAGGATTATCTCAATAAATTTAGTCAATATTAGTTCAAACAAGTGTTGTGATGCGATGTACATGATTCATCAATCGTTAATTAGATATCTTGAATTTTAAAAAATCATAACAGGCTTCATTTTCCGAATCCACACTAATTGAGAATTTAATATTATATATCATTTATTGAGTGAAAAACACTAATAAATATAATTTGCAATTTATTTTACATTCCATTGAAATTGTTTTATTTAGAAGAATAATTTTTCTATAATAAAAGCTTCCATCGAAACTATTTTATTTAGAAAATAATAAATTTCTATAATAAAATTTATCACACTTAATATGCCATTAAAATCTGTTTGATTTTTTTTACCTTTCATTGTTAATTACAACTCCTACTGAAATGTGTATCCAATGAAAGTAAAAGTTTTTCCAATTTAATAGTCACAAAAATTCCAATAAGAAAGGAAGAAAAAGAAATCAAAGTTTGAGTTTTGCCGTTAAAGTGTGTCTGCAATAAAAGTAATTTTTTTTCCAATTTTAGACATTTTAAAATAGAAAAAAGACCACCATTTGAGTAATTTAAGTTCACTGTTAAAAGGACAAAAGAGTCCAACAAATAAAGTGTCTCTCTTTTTTTGTGTCTCAAAAAGACAATTTCTTGAAACTAAGAATATGGTGTTTAGAGAGCCACATAGAGTGCAAATGCCAAAATTAAGCAACATGTACACGAGTAAAGCACAACCACCCTGAAAAAAGTTGTAGGAAAAAAATGCAATTAATGTGAGTGGTATATGTATGCCAATTCCTAAATTTGTATATAAATACTATTTGTTGCATTATCTTTCTCATCTTGTTTAAATATAAAGTACTAGTTTTATCTGTGTGTTTTTCTGCCCTATTATTTTAGATTGGTTTTATGAACTTTTTAGGGGAAGGGTTGTTTGTTAGATAAATTTGATGTCTAGTTTTCCTTATGTATCAAGATGCATTTTTGTCTCTAAATTGAAGCTTTTTGTTCTTAATCTGTGTTTCTGCCTCTTTTTATGTCCTAATGTATTAAATAAATTTTATCTTATTAACAGTAGAACTTTTTAGGTGAAGTGTTGTTTGTTAGATAAATTGCTTTGTCATAAATTTCTGAATATGGATAATGCATCAGCCTTAGTTGTGATGTCAATTATAGAAGTAGGTAAACGTTTTGTCAATTGTAGGAACTAGATAACTCCTTTAAGGAAACACTTTGCTCTATTTGAATCATACTGGCATACATTGGACCCCCAATTAACTGGATGGGGTAGACAAGACAGAATAGATATGTCCAGGTTTATTTGTTGTTGGAAGATGTCGTCGCTCTACAAGAATGTGATGGACCTGCATCCGTAGAAATATTTCATTTTTTATATATAAAAGTAATCATTGGAAGGACTATTTTAAAGTACAAAATGTTACTCTCTTAATAATGCAATGAGGTTTGTCCAATTTTAAAACTATATTAAAAAGAACATCATTTCTTAGATTCTTTTCAACAATTTTACTTTCCTATTTTAAATCTTAAGTTCTATCATAAAGTTCAAAATTTAGTCAAATGCATAAAATATCAAATATTCAATAACTTAAATTGTCTCCCTCTCACCTTTCCCTTTTTTTTTTTTTTTACTGTTTTAGGCTGCTTGCATGTGTTAGCAAGAATCTAGAAAGTCATAAAACAGAGGTACTTCATTAGCTTCTTCGTTCATTTCTCCTCCTACCTTGCTACACATCCAGGTTCATCAGTGGTGCTGCTGGAAGATGTTGTCGCTCTACAAGAATGTGATGGACCTTCATTCGTACGCTTAATCTTCAGTCTCTTACAGCCTGATCTGGGAATGACTCATGAGAGATTTGAGTTTGTTATTATAAGGAGCTAGTTGGATTTCTATGGCTGCAACCATGAATTTCTTTGTGCAATGCATGGTTCGTCAAGCAAATAGCTTTCAGAATATGACCGGGAGTTGAAACTTTTATAGTACGGATCCAATGTTGTTACGACATTCCTTGGCAGGGTTATTTGTTAAAGAGAGTGATGATACAACCAAAGAACTAACAATCTTATGATAATAACAAATTTAAATCTCTCACTGAATCATCCTCAGACCATGCTGCTTAGGGGAAGAAGGTTGAGCATACTGATGAAGATTCTGTCAATTTTCTGCTGAATGTCTCTCAAAGTGAGAGTCTTTCCATTATATAGAGAGAATAAAAATTACACATCCCTAAAGATCCGTCATTTCTATCCCTAAAGATCAGCTATTCTATCTCTACAAATCTGTTATTCAATCCCTCCAAATCCGCTATTGTATCACAATATTTATTCCTTTGATTTCACAATAAATTTATATGATCATGCTAATTTATATCACTATCTAATTACATTAATATATACAATTATTTAGATTTCCATCATTCTAACATCCCCCCTCAAATTGATGCCGGTGGATCAAGAAGCATCAATTTGTCTACTAGAAACTGATGGTGTTGTTGTGCCATAGATTTTGTAAACATATCAGCTATTTGAAGATCACTGGATATATGTGGAAGAGTAATGACTCCTTTATCTACAACTTCTCGTATATAATGACAATCTACTTTGATGTGTTTGGTCCTCTCATGAAAAACTTGATTAGTAGCAATCTGAATAGCACTTGTATTATCAGTTTGGAGAGGAGTAGGATGAGATTGAGGAAACCCAATCTCAGCAATTAATCCACAAAGCCGTACAACCTCAGATCAATAAGTATACATGGATCGATATTCAGCCTCTGTTGAAGATTTTGACACACGATCTTGCTTTTTACTCTTCCAAGATATCAATGACTCTCCAAGAAACATGCACCAACCAGCTACTGAACAACGAGTATCAGGACATCCCGCCCAGTCATAATCACTAAAAGCATTAAGACGAATAGGAGAACCACTTGGAAAGAACAATCCATGAGTAGATGTTCGTAGAAGATATCGAATGATGCGACAAACAACCACCAAGTGGAGATGACGGGGAGCTTGCATAAACTGACTAACTTGTTGAACTGCAAAAGAGATATCAGGACTAGTAATAATAAGGTAATTTAGACTCCCAACTAATTATCGAAACATAGTTGGATCAGGAAGAATATCGCCTTCCTCATGACGATACTTCATATTCAATTCCAATGGAGTATCTACGGAGGATGAATCTTGAAGACCAACCAAAGAAATCAGATCCTGAGCATATATGTGTTGGTTTAATAACACACCTGAAGCAACATTATGAACTTCCAAACCCAAAAAATATGTAAGAGTGTCAAGATCTTTCATATGAGAAGAATCTTTAAGTTGTTGTTGGAGGCTAGTGATTAGTGAAGAATCGGTTCCTGTGATAATAATGTCATCTACATACACCAAAAGAAGAACACAACCTGCAGATGTTTTTGAAAGAAACAAAGATGAGTCATATTTCCTCTGCTCAATAGATAACTGTAGCAAAGTAGATCGAAACTTATCAAACCAAGCTCTTGAAGCTTGTTTTAATCCATACAAAGACCGCGTCAACTTGCATACATCTGATGTAGGCGATAAGAACAAAGCACGTAGAGATTTCATATAAATATCTTCTTTGAGATCACCATGGAAAAAAGCATTTTGACATCCATTTGATAAAGAGACCAGTTTTGTGAAGCAGCAATGGCAATAATAGTTTGCATCGTAGTCATTTTTGTTACGGGTGCAAAAGTCTCCTCATTGTCAACCCCATACTCTTTTCTGTTACCAAGAACAACCAATCGAGCTATTTATCAATTACGAGTTCACTTAGAATGGATTTTGGTTGAATAAACCCATTTACATCCAATAGGGCGGATATTTGAAGGACATGAAACAATGTCTCATGTGTCATTTTCTTTAAGAGCCAAAAGTTCTTCGTCCATTGCTTTCTGCCAACAATCATGCATGGAAGCTTGTGAGTAACAAGTTGGAATAGAAATGTTAGATAAAGTAGAGGAAAACCCATACCAATTGGGAGTACGCGATACTCTGGTAGAGAGACTAGTAGGCTCAAGATGACCAGATCTTGAAGAATTCTTAGATTTTAGTTGTGGTACAGTTTCAGGCGGCGGATCAGTGTCGGGATAGGATAAAGTTGGGCGACATCGTTCATACAAAAATCTAGGTTTGAACCTCTTAAAAGAAGATGATAAATCTTCAAAAGTAGGAAGAACAGGAGAAGAAGAAGATAAATCGACAATCATAGGAAAGAAATAATGATTCTCAAAGAAAATAACATTTCTAGAAATATGAAATTTGTGAGAACATGGATCATTGCAAATAAAACCTTTTTGTGAAGTACTATAACCCATAAAAGCACATTCAGTAGATTGTAAAGAAAGTTTATTGCGCTACGAAGGAGGGAAATGCACAAAACAAACACAACCAAATGTTTGAAACTCACTATAGTTAGGATTTTGGTGATAAAGACGAAAATATGGAGACTCATGATTTAGCACTTTAGATGGCAATCTATTAATTAAATAGACAGTAGTAGACAAATCTTCCACCCAATATTTAGATGGTACAGAGGACTCAATCAACAAAGTACGAGTGAGATCTAAAAGATGGCGATTTTTACGTTCAGCAACTCCATTTTGTTGTGGTGTATATGGGCAAGAGCGTTGTGAGACAATTCATTTGTCAAGTAAGAATTTTTTGAAATCATAAGACATATATTCTCCACCAGAATCTGATCTTAATAATTTGATGCACGTAGAAAATTGAGTCTCAAAGTAAGCCAAAAATGTCTTGAACATGCAAAATACCTCAGATTTGGATCGAAGAAAATACACACATGTAACAGACTATAATCATCTATGAATGTCACAAAGTATTTGAAATGAGCATGAGAAATAATTGGTGAAATGCCCCAAACATCACTATGAATGACATCAAAACACTTTGTAGTACGACTACCAAAATTAGGAAAAAGAAGAGTTTTACTTTTGCCTAATTTACAAGTAAAACAATTAACGGAAGCAACTGAAAATTGATTTTTATTTTCCAATAAACCAAAATTTGATAAATGAGATAACACAACAGAATTTGGATGTCCTAGACTCTTATGCCAAATATCAGCCTTACTAGCAGTAGAAGTAGAAGAAAAAGATACAACAGGAGGAATGGGAAAGTGTATAGGAAACAATCGTCTAACTTTAGGCCCCTTCGCGATTATCGTCCCCGACACCTGATCCTGCACAAGACAACCATTACAAGAAAAATTCACATCACAATTGTTATCTACCAATTGTCCAACTGAAATAAGACTAGTTGAGAGCTTTGGTGAAACAAAAACATTCTTGAAAGTTGGAGTAATAACCCCAACCTTGGTAATGGGTAAATTACTACCATTGGCAATATGTATTTGTGATGGACCTTGATACTTAACTAACATTTTTTAGGATGCTCGTTGAGTTGGTCATATGATTGGAAGCACCTACATCAACAATCTAAAAATTAGATGTCACATCATTACCTTATAATCCCAATGCTGAAAAGGCTGACACGGTCATTTGTTGAACCATTTCAGGAGTAAGAACTTCTCCTGAAGATGAGTTATCAATAGTGCAACCATTTATCCTAGCTTGAAGAGCGTTGACACTACGATTTTGAGGGTGCGTGGGACACTCATTGATAATGTATCCTTAATGTTTACAATAATTATAGAACTTCTTGATACAATTGCAAGCAACATGCCCATATTCCTTGCAACTGTAGCATTGAGTTCTACAAATATCCCTGCCCTTCCCTTTACCTTGAGCAGCAACTGCAATAGTGACATCATTTTCCTTCTTGAAAGCATTTTGTGTGATAAGACGTTGCTCTTCACGAAGTAATTCCATAAAGCAAACAACCAAAGAGGGAGAGGGGTCACGATTCATCAAGTTAGAGTGAACACTCTCAAAGTCAGAGTGTAATTTCATCAAAAATTGGTCTCGCTTTCTTTGCTCATGAACCCCCTGAATCACTTATAGAGATTCAGTAGGTATTTTGGTATAGACAATATCCGTAAATTCAGCCCATAAGTTCTGAAATCCAGAAAAATAATCCTGAACAGAAAGACCTTCTTGAGAGTAATTAGCAATTTCATACTCTAACTAAAAGCATCTTGCACTATTATCTTGGTTGTAAACCTTCTGTAAGTAATCCCACATGTCCTTGGCTGTCTTATACGGCCTGGAATTAAGAACAATAAGAGGGTCATTAACCCTAGAATCCATGTCATCACCCGAGCATCTTTAATCTTCCATTTACGTAGGTTTGTTGTATCAGTAGGAGCAGGATCGCTTCCATCTATAAGGCCCCACAGTTATTTGCCGGTGACAAATAACTAAAACTGAAACTCCCAAGAAGAATAATTTTTTCCAGTGAAAAGAATATTGAAGGATTCAAAGTGATGTGAATTCATGCTTTCGAGTAGCTATGAAAACTACAAAAACTCACGAAAGCAACTAGAATGATCAAGAGCAAAAGTCCAAGGTGGTAGGACTGCTCATTGACAAACAGTCAAACAAAAACCAAGATGTTCAAAAAAATTTAGAAGGAACCACAAAGACTCTATGAAACAAGACAACCAAGAGAAGGCTCTAATACCATGTCAATTTTTTGCTGAATGTCTCTCAAAGTGAGAGTCTTTCCATTATATAGAGATAATAAAAATTACACATCCCTAAAGATCCGTCATTTCTATCCCTAAAGATTAGCTATTCTATCTCTACAAATCTGCTATTCAATCCCTCCAAATCCGCTATTCTATCACAATATTTATTCCTTTGATTCTACAACAAATCTATATATGATCATGCTAATTTATATCACTATCTAATTATATTAATATATACAATTATTTATATTTTCATCATGCTAACAGGTTCATCATTCTTGTAGAGAGACGACATTTTCTAGCAGCAGCGATGAACCTAGACATGCAGCAAGTTAGAAGGAGAAACAAATGAAGAAGCTAATGAAATACCTTTGTTTTATGCCTTTCTAAATCTTTGTTATTTCAACTCTCAACAAGTACAATTGACAAACACATGCAAGCAAACCATAGAACAGTTTAATAGAAATAAAGGAGAGGGTGGAGAGAGACAATTTAAGCAGTTGAATACTTGTTATTTTGTGCATTATACTAAATTTTAAACTTTATGATTAGTTTATAATTTAGAATAGGAAAGTAAATTTTGCAGAAAAAATCTAAGAAATGATGTTCTTTTAAATATAGTGAAAAATTGGAACAACCTTATTGTAACATCTAGTACTTTCTATAGTTCTGGAGATGGTTACTTTTCTATTTAGGAATGATGTTTCTCTTTGCTACACGTCTATATTTATCGCTACTGCTTTAAGATGTCATCGCTCAGCCTGATTTTGGGGAGATTTGGATTTGTTATTATCAGGATCTAGTTGAGGCTCTTTGGTTGCAACATAGTCACATGTTTCGGAGAATTAACATAATTGAATGTGTGCAATACAAGTTCGTCAAACTGTTAGCTTTTGGAGATCTTTCACTTTTCGTCGCTATAATTATTTAAAATTTGTTTTAAAATAAATTTATTAAATGATTTGGATTATATTATATTAATAAATATATTAGTCCAAATAAATATTATGGATTAATATAAGTGATTTACTTATTTAAATTCAGATAAATAAAAATTTAATTAAAGCCCGCTCCATAAAGCCCATATGTCATGTCACTTAAATCTGATTGGTCAAAGGAAGTCCTATTTCAATCGCAACTCCTCTATTCTAAAACTATAAATAGGGGTCTCATAATTCATAAAAGAGGACCAAGAATTTTAACAAGAAGCTAGAGAAAGCTCGTGGATCAAAAGCTGCATATTTCTCTACAAGATCAAGAATTCATGCATTCAAGTTTCAAGAACGATCGATATCAAGAACTTCGGATTCAAGATCAAGCTCGAAGCCCTTGAATTCAACTAGAAGTCAATATCAAGCTAAAGTTCAAGATCAAGATAAAGTTCAACGTAAAGTTCAAGTCAAGATCAAGTCCAACTTCAAGTTCAAGATCAAGATCAAGGTCAAGATAACTCCCAAGTTCAAGATCAAGCTTTAGAGCCCTTGAATTATATTTGAAAAGACGAATTCAGAGGAATCATAGAAATTATAACACTCGCTCTTGAAATAATAAATCAATTGTTGCTATAATCTTCCGTTCTTGATTATTGTTTTCTCGATGCAAATTTTATCATCTACAAATTCTGGCACGCCCATTGGGACAATCTCTACCTCTCATCTCAACTTTTCAAGCCTTAAATAACATCGTTATGACTTCCATGAAGAAAAACTCTCAATCAACTGCCTCTAAGGCCACTAGCTCCAAGTTCTCTACTGAAGTTGAAGACATTCTGGGTGTTACCTTTGGAAGTTTCAGAGCTGTTACGAGAAGCAAGGTTTCTACACTAGGACAACAAACATTTCAAGTGTCATCCGCATCAACTCTTGTTTTGGGTCTTCGACTCCAAAAGGAGCAAGTTCCTCCATAAATGCTCTAGAAGGAGGAAGCAGTGTTGATGAAAAGATCAAGAAGACATTGGCTCTACTTGAGCAATCTGGTTCTAAGAGTCTACCACAAGGGAGAACTGTGATTCAACTTATGAATCATCTCCACGTATATCACGTAACGTGAGTCCGCTAAAGATTAACTTACGCGATAATCCATGCTACTCTCCTGCATCTCCAATGATCATGCAAATGATGGTGACTGTTGCTTCCTCTCCTGAGGAACAACTCACAAATGTGACGAAGTTGGTTTAAGGATTGACGAAGCATGTACAACACCAAGAGTCTAGAATTGATAAGTTGATGTATAGGATAGAAGGACTTTTAGATGGAGATGCAAGCCATGCAGCAGGAAAGTGTATTGAAGTTCAAGAAATCAAAGATCCTGCGAAGAAAGACTTGCTTGTTAAAGATATGCCAGTTTCTTCTGAAGGAATGATCCCACTCGATCACTTGAAGGAGTTTATTGAAGGCACTATCAAAGATAAGTATGAAGTCTCCACCAAGTCTTATCATATGTATGCTAATCCATACATTGCTAGGATTGATAACTTTAAAATGCCTGCTGGTTATCAACTTCCCAAATTTCAACAATTTTGGGAAAAGGAAATCTGAAACAACATGTCACGCACTTCATGGAGACATGTAGTAATGCTGGAACCTATGGAGACCATCTTTGTCATGCCCCGAGCTACCCCCTAGATGCGGACACGCAAACTAGGACCACAAGTGATCCCAACCTAACCCTGCTGGCATGATCATGAGCATACTAAAGAATAATAAACTGTTGCAGAAGCTAAATCATACTTAAAATTAAAAGATGGGGAATACCCATATGCTAAATCTGAGATATATGAAAAATGATGAGTTTAATATAAAGAAAATATTAACTCAATACTAAGCTGAAACTAACTATGTCTGAAATAAGCCTCTAAACTGGACTAGAAATACTGAAGCCCCAGCCAAATCTAGAAAAAACTAAAACTAAATGACTAAAAGACTGAAATGAAAATCATGACTGTTGTCCTTGAAGAATGAGGACTCACCACTGAATCTGCTGAACTGAAGATCGGAAATCGATCTATGCGTGATCTGGATGCTGCGAACCTGAACCTACATCACGAGAGGATGTAGCGCACGTATGCGTCAGTACTTGAAGGTACTGAGCATGTAGGATAGAGTAAAGCTAAAATAAAACATAACTGAACAAGCACAAAAGCAAGTATAATAATCTGAACATGATTTAGAGAATTCTGAGCTAACTGAATGCAATGACCAATTTATAACATGATGAAATTGAATATTGAATATACTGATAAATGGTAAATGCAAAAGAGTCTAACTGAACTTTGGGAGCTACTAATAACCGGTAATAAAACCACATAAGCTAAATGTGGAGTCCGATGTATACGCCCTATCGAGAGGACCCAATATACCCTACCAAAGGTATAAAGACATGATGGCATGATCACTAAACTGATGCCCACAGAGGGGACTTACAACCTACTTGGCTAGTAGTTCTGGAACTATTGGGTAAGCTGAACCCTAGTCCAACTCGGTATTATGCTACTCCCATTGATTTGTAGTTAACTCATTATGTATGAATTTTTTGTAAATACTGGATAGCTCAAAACTGAACATGCAAACTGGGAATGCAACATTTAATCTGATAATGATTCATTAAAAACTGAAGCATGTATAACTGCATACCTAAATATCTGACCTAGCATGTGTAATTCAAGAACTAAAGAAGTACATAGCTAGGGTTGTGAAATTTATACAATAATCTGAGTAATAACATGAAAATCTGATTTGGAACATATAACTAATTAATTCATGAAGTTCTAAAAACCCTAGGTTTGATCATGATATAAGAATCAAGAGTCTGACTAAAAACTAGGGACCCAATGGGTGAAAGGAACCCACTAGTGAAATTCCACATACCTGGTGATGAACTTCACGGAAAAACACTTAGGTTTTGGGGCTGGAACTGCTGGAACCTTGATGCGTTCTTGACTAGGGTTCTTGACCTTTTTTCTCCTTTCTTGCTTCTAATTTTCTAACTTTTGATGAATGATTTGACTTAAGTAAGTTTTAGTTATATTTCTAGGCTTAAACTGACTAGAATTTGATGATTTAGGGTCAAAACGACGTATCTTAGAGTTTAAACGAAGTGGGAAAAGATCAAAAGACCCCTTGGTAAGTTGCTGTCGGACCAAACGACGACCTGGACAGAAGGTCCGTCGTTAAATTGACGGTCCATCATTTGGTCCGTAGATTGGGTTTGTTCGACAGGCCTTTACTAAACCGGTCATAACGTTTAATCAAATCTTTGATTTTAGCAAAGTCGGTGGCTATGGAAATATAATTCAATTATCTATCTTTTGGTATGTTATGGGACATCTAATTCATTTTTGTTCTAATAGTTATGATCATTTAAAGTTGACCCAACTGCATTTTCCCCCTAACTGTCTGATAGTCCCAACCTACAGTCAGACCTACGGACCGTGGGTCCACTTACGGACCGTGCTGGTCACCCGGGATCCTTGTCAGATAGTGATGGTCACCCGTAGGTCCGTCCATCGATCAAGACTTAGCCAATCTTCCCCGACTGAGCTTTTGGGAGTCTCTGATCCCATCGACGGTTGTGCAGGACGGACCGTGGGTCAGGCTACGGTCCGTCGATGGTCACGTCTGTTGCACCTGCATTTTTCTAAAAAACTGGTTTTTAGTCTGTTTTGGCTATAGGGTGTTACAATCTTTTCAAACAATTTGTCCTCTCTCTAGAAGTAAATGCCTTTGATTGGTACACGCATCTCGAACCTAACTCTATTGATAGTTGGGATCAACTAGAGAACGAGCTCTCAATTGCTTCTATAAAAAAAGGCGTATGGTGAGCATAGTAGAACTCACGAATACTCGCCAAAGGAAGGATGAACCGGTTATAGATTTCATAAATCGATAGAGGAACGTGAGCCTAAATTACAAGGATATGCTTAGTGAAGCTTTTTCAGTCGAAATATGTATTGAAGGAATGAACTGGGAGCTTCTTTACATCTTGCAAGGAATAAAACCAAAATCATTTGAAAATCTAGCTACTCGCTCTCATGATATGGAGTTGAGAATGTCCTCTCCCGAAAAAGATATGACTATTGTCCATGATCCTCGCAAAGGAAGGTACAAGCAGGTGCCCAAGAGATGGAGCAAGTTTCTGCCCAGAAATGACAACAAAGAATCCATGAGTGTAAATGTGTCACCTGCAAAGTTCACCACGAATGAGGGCATAAAGCAAAATGCGAGAACGACTTTCCAAGCACGTTCAAATCAAAAGTCAACACTGAGGGAGATGCAAGGAAAAAAGTATCCCTTCTTGGATTCTGATGTTTCTGAAATTTTTTATGAACTGCTCGAGTTAAAGCTTATTGACTTGCCAGAGATGAAGTGACCCGATGAAGCTGGAAAAGCTGGTGACCCAAATTATTGCAAGTATCATAGACCTGTGAGTCATCCTCTTGAAAAATGTTTTATCTTCAAGGATAGAGTGATTCGATTGGTTAACGAAAAGAAAATGTCCTTGATGATGAGAAGGCTAGTTATAAACAGATCTCTATCACGTTTGGCTCACTTGATTCGGTCCAAATATATATTGCTGAAAAGCATCAAGAAGAGTCAGTTGACCACGAAGTTGACATAGATGGTGATGAAGGTTGGATTCTTGTAACTAGGCGAAAACGTAACTAGTCAAACTTACGAAAAGAATCATCCGAGAAACCGGTTATAGGGAAAATGGTGAAGAAATCGGAGAAGCAAAAATCAATCAAGCGCCCCAAAAGGGCAAAGGTATAAGTGCATCACTACCAAAAACATCGACATCCTGTGACTCTAGAGGAATTCTTATGCTTTTCTTTGTATTGATATTACTTTACTACTTATTTCTGCAAATATATTTTCTTCTATTCTTTTGTTTTTAAATTCTAATTCGTATCTTTTTTCACTTATTTTGTCTATCAGTTGTTGTTTATATATTTCTCTGTTC
The DNA here is from genome assembly GCA_016801875.1 of Solanum sitiens. Lineage (NCBI taxonomy): Eukaryota > Viridiplantae > Streptophyta > Magnoliopsida > Solanales > Solanaceae > Solanum > Solanum sitiens. The sequence continues at coordinate 566,640 of JABWTJ010000433.1, read as the reverse complement.
ATATTGTTTTTTCAAATAATAAATATATTTATACTCTGTTTTAGAAATTATATCTATCAACAAATTTTCTTTACTAGTATCTTTTTTAGTAATCTTTAATCTTTCATATTTTATATATAAATTATTTAATTTTTTCTGTGTCTTTTGTATTTTTCTTTTTATCTTAGTAATTGCTTTATTTGAATTATTCTTCATATTTTAAGAAAATATTTTTTCATAATATTCTTTTTTAACTAAATTTAATCTTTGTATTTCTTTAGCATTAGTTTCTATATATTCTAAATATTCTTCTTCTTTAAAATAGAAATATTTATTTATATTTTCAATTAATAATTTTTCTAGTAGATCTATTTCTTCTTTAGTTTTTCTCCAAAGTTGTAAATATCTATAATCTATCATTGATCTCTGTATAATTCTAGATCATCATATAAATAGTCAAGATCAAAATCATCTGAGATAATTAATTCTGACCAGCCATAAATTGTTTCTTCAATTATTTCATATGTTACTAATTTATCATAGATTATTCTTCTTATATCAGCATCAAGATCTTTCAATATATAAAATAATAATATCATGTAATTAACATCATCATCTAATAAATAGGTAGTCATTTTATCATATTTTCGCTAAAATTTTTTTCCTTTTAACCTCTTCATAGATTATACTTATTTATTATGTAATAATAACAATTTAATAATCATCTCGTCTAGTCACTACTATGGTTTTCTTCTTCAATCAGTTACCCTAACAGCGCCTCAACTCTGTGTACTCCCCTAAACGGCCTTCTCTTTGCCTACCGGTTTCCACTTTAGGATGGCATAGTTTGGGCTTACCTACTCTCAGAATATTTCCATAGCAAACCTTCTAAAGATGATTATTAGAACATTATTAAAACATAATAGACAATTATAATCAATAAGAGATTATCAGGAATAAAGCAGTTTAGCTACTCATGAATTTAAATGAGTATACCTGTTCTTGTAGATTTTCCATATCTGATTTATTTTCTATAACTATTATTTTATTTACTAGCTCTGATACCAATTTGGGGGGTGGAAGAGGAATAAGAGAAAAGAGTGAAGAGAGAAGGGGCTTGCTTTATTTATGAAGGCAAATGCCTCCTTTTATACAAAATCCTAATGACCTTTCATTCTTACTAAAGGATGATTGACCTTTACTATTTACACAGTTACTTGACTCTTACTATTTACACAGTAACTTGACATATACTATTTACACAGTGATACGTCTTTTACTATTCATGAATTATTACAAAACTACTAAACAAAACAAAACAAAACAAACTACTTTATATCTTTTGAATCTTTTCTTTATTATCTCTATGTCTGCCATATCTCTTTGTCTTTGTCTGCCACCTTTGTACTTTTCTTCTTATCTTCTTGCAACGTGTTTATCTTCTGTAGTATCTCTTTTTTCTTTTTACATATTTCTATTCCAGCTGTACATCTGGTATCTCTGTTACTTTTTCACCATTGCATTTTGAACAACGATGATCTGGATATTTATGACTAATTATCTTACAATATCTGGTTAATAAATTTTGAGAAATAAATTCTTTTTTCAAGGCTCTTGTAGTGGGTTTTTCTTCTGGTCTAAGCAATGATAATATCCATTGTTGTACTTCTGCCATATCTGCTTCTCTTACAGTCCTTGAATTTGAATAAATCATTACTTGTTCTCTAGCATAATAGCTCCATATAGCATTACCATTTAAATAATTGTCTGCTAATTCTTGGATAATAGTAGAGATTCCAATAATTCTTTTATTTGCGTAGAAATCTGGTATTTCTATTATAGATATTTCTGGTTGTATTGATATGTCTTCTGGTATTAACATAGTTCTTGTCAATCCTAGCTTGACAACTTGGATCACTGGTTTTATCTCATCATATAATATCTCTGCTGGTGCTGTGTAGAATTTTATGAAAAATAAATCTCCTTTTGTAATTCTTTTATAGGTTAATAATGCCTTATGTATTTCTGGTATTCCTTGTAACTCTTCTCCATCGTATATATATACAGTACTAAGTAAGCCATAGTGGTAACATGTTTTAACTAGATTTGAATTGGTTTTTGGCTGGGCAATGAGCTTATTATATCCTTGTAATTTTTGGGTTATATAGTCTTGGTTTAGGTCTGTGGTTGTAACTGATCTTGGATTTTGGTTTAAGAATGTTTGGATTTTATATATATTTTGTATATAGGTTTGGGACAAATGGTTGTATATCTTTTTATCTTGGTGTAGGCTTGCTGCATAGGTATTTACTTGGGGTGGTGTCATAACTGGTCTTTGTATTTTTGAAGTAAATGGGTTTGTAAACATAGTATTTAAATTGGTATTTTTGTATTGTGATTTTGTAGGTTGTCCAACTGTTCCTGCACTTGTACCTGCAATGTTAGATAAATTGTTTTGGGTTTTTCGGAGTTTCCCAACGTCTCCTACTAGCTCTGGAGTTTTATTGTCTTCCGATCGACATAGCTCCGCATTTTTATAGTCATGCTGCTGACTACTATCTTTAGCTTTAGACTTCAGATTAACTTCATTAGTCTTTAGCTTTTGTATCTCTTTGTCCATACTGTCCACTTTATTACAAAGTGTAGTAATGGATTTGAGTATCTCTTCCATCATATCTTTTTCTTGTTTAGTTTGTGTACCTTTGTCTTGATAGGTAATCTGCAACCATATTTTTGTCAGTTTTAATTACCTCAATTGTAAATGTAAAATTTAATATATTTAATACCAATCTCCTTATTTCTTTTGTTGTAACTGAATCTTCTATCTTTCTAGTTATCCACCATTTTACTTGTGTGTTATCTGTTCTTACAATAAATTTATTGTAAACAATATATGGTTCAAATGCTAATAAACATTTATATAATGCTAATAATTCTTTTCTATTTATTTCCCATTTTATTTGTGCTTCAGTATAAGATCCTGAATAATATCTACAATGATGTTCTATTTTTTCATTTTCATATTTATATTTTAAAACTCCTCCATAGCTATGATTGCTTGAATCTGTTTTCACAATATAAGTAAATATCTTATTTTCATCAGGAAAATAAAGTTTTGGTAATTTTTTACATAAATTCTTAATATTTTCTTATATATTCTCTATCTTTTTTATCAAAATGATATTCAATATCTTTCTTAAGTTTCCTATGAAGTGGTTTTAAATATTCTGCTAATATTGGTATATATTCTCTTACTTGGTTTACTAATCCTAAAAAGGATTGTAATTTCTTTTTTGTATCTATCTCTTCGTCTAAATTGATTATTTTTTGTACTATATGTGTTTGCATTTTTATACCATTTTTATCTATTTGTATTCCTAGAAATTCTATCTGTGATTTCATAATTTCTGCTTTCTTTTTACTTAAACTTATACCTGATTGTTTAATTATATGTATAAATTTTCTAATAACCTAATATGTTCATCTTGTGTTCTAGAGAATAATAATATATTATCTATATAAACTATGCAATTTTCTAATTGATTAAAATAGTTATCCATAAAATGTTGATATCTACCTGGTGCATTTTTATATCCAAATGGTAAAACATTCCATTCATAGAAACATTGTGGTACTGTGAATGTTGTTAGTTGTTTAGATTCTTCTTCTAGTTTTAAATGATAAAATCCTGATTTACAATCAAATTTACTGAAGTAATTATATCCTTGTATCTGTCTTATTTTTAATATCTTATTTGGTATTGGATAATTATAAGTTTTAGTTTTAGCATTTAGATTACGATAATCTATAACCATTCTACTTTTACCTCTTTTTTGTTCACTATGTTTATTTACTATAAATGCTGGACTTGTATGTTTACTATTACTCTTTTGTATGTAATTATTCTTTAATAGTTCATCTATATGCATTTTAAATTCATTTAAATCATCAAAATTATATTTTAATGGTTTTTGCATTATTATACTATTTTCATCTATTAATTTTGACTTTTGTCTTATGCTTTTCCCATCCTTCTAATGGATTTTCGCTATATAATAGTTCTAATTGTTCATTTATTATTTTAACCTTATCTATTGTAAATATGATAATTTCTAGTTGGTTTATTTGTTTGCTATGTATATTTTCCATTTCTTGATTTATTTTTTCACTTCCTTTTATCCATTCTTTTGGTTTTCTTTGTTTATTATTTACTCTTTTTGCTCCTATTTTATATCCACATGGTGTAGTAAACCACCAATGAGTTTTTGTTATAATATGAGGATATAGTTTATCTAAAAATGGCATTCCTAATAACATATCTTTTGTTGTAAATTCAAAATTATACATTTCTTCTATTATTAAGATTTTATCAACATATGAAATAATTGAAGAAACAATTTATGGCTGGTTAGAATTAATTATCTCAGATGATTTTGATCTTGACTATTTATATGATGATCTAGAATTATACAGAGATCAATGATAGATTATAGATATTTACAACTTTGGAGAAAAACTAAAGAAGAAATAGATCTACTAGAAAAATTATTAATTGAAAATATAAATAAATATTTCTATTTTAAAGAAGAAGAATATTTAGAATATATAGAAACTAATGCTAAAGAAATACAAAGATTAAATTTAGTTAAAAAAGAATATTATAAAAAAATATTTTCTTAAAATATGAAGAATAATTCAAATAAAGCAATTACTAAGATAAAAAGAAAAATACAAAAGACACAGAAAAAATTAAATAATTTATATATAAAATATGAAAGATTAAAGATTACTAAAAAAGATACTAGTAAAGAAAATTTGTTGATAGATATAATTTCTAAAACAGAGTATAAATATATTTGTTATTTGAAAAAACAATATGAACAGAGAAATATATAAACAACAACTGATAGACAAAATAAGTGAAAAAAAGAATAGAAGAAAATATATTTGTAGAAATAAGTAGTAAAGTAATATCAATACAAAGAAAAGTTCTATTTAAGTTAGAAATACAAATAAATTGCTTAGAATATAAATTACAACATGATATAAGTTATAATAATGAATATAATGAATAAAGAATAATTTGCAGTAGACGAAAAAATATATGAAAATCAAGAAGGATTAATAATAAAAATAATATTCTCAAATTTAGGAAGAAGATATAAAAAAAATAGGAGATAAATTATATTTAATGCTAGAAAAAGAAACACCAGGATATATAGAAAGAACATTTATCGGAACAACAAAATTATGGATAGAAAATTTACCATCAGAAAGTGTAGCAACACTTAGGAGTGATAAAAAAATAGATGGATCAACAGCAGCAACAAATATAGATATATGAGATAAATATGAATTAGCCATCATGTTTCAATACGGATAAAGAAGAAACAATGAAGGTGCCTCCGACTGGAAAAGAAGGAACAACGAGTGAATCCTCACCAAAAGTGTCTCCTAGTGACGAAGAAAAAACAACAAGCGAAATATAAACAATGATGTCGCTTTCATCTTCTGAAAAACCTATTGAACCTTCTTCCCAAGAAGCACATGCATGTGATACTAAAATTACATTTACAGATAATGACCTTCAATTTGGTGAAACACTACACAATTGTCCTTTGTATATGGTGGGTCATGTGCTAGAGAAGAAGATAAATAGAATCTTAATAGATGAAGGATCTGGAGTCAACATTTTGCCTATCCACACATTGAAGGAACTTGACATCACGATTGGGGAACTTAATGAAAGTCGTCTGTTGATACAAGGATTTAATCAAGGGGGGCAGAGGTACATAGGCTCTATTAAATTAGAGATCCACATGGATGATTTGCGATCAAGCGCATGGATGCATGTGATCGACACAAAGGCATCATACAATATATTACTTAGCAGGCCTTGGGTACATGAGAATAGAATTGTCTCATCTTCGTACTATCAATGTTTGAAGTATCTTGAAGGTGGAATTGAAAGGAAGATAGTTGCAGATGATAATCCTTTAACTAAAGTTGAGACACACTTTGCCGATGCGAATCTATTTGAGAAGTTATGTTGTTAAAGGGGCCAAATACAATGACGTCAAATGAATCAAGTCTGATAAGATCATAAATGAAAGAATTGATGCGGCTATCGAAAAGGTTGAATGTCATCAATACATTAAATATACGAGTATGTAATATAGTTGAAGTGAAATAACTGATGAAAGGACTACGATAGATATAAATCTATACTCAACTGAATGTAAATAAATAAAGGAGTGAAATCATTTGAAATTTCCAAAATACTTACTCATCTATGAACTCAAGTTTCCAGAAAAGTCAATCGCTCAAGATCAAGTGCGATATATGGCACTCCCTACAAAACGCACAAGAGAAGGTTTTGATCCCAATGCTTACAAGTTATTTGTGAATGCGGGATACAACCCTAATGAGCCATCGGTGCTAGGGAACCTTCCATTAGAAGATACAACTAGGCAATCACGTGAAGGCCTAGGTTATAGCCAACCACCGCCAATTTCCATTTCCATTAGAAGGGACATCAATAATCATATAACTTTTGAAGATAACGTCACTGATCCTAATAAAAGGCCTTCCGTCTTTGATCGACTTGGGAAAGAGAATGCAAGAACTTCTGTGTTTCAGAGGTTAGGTCCTTTGAAGAAGAATAACAAAAATATGAGAAGTTATTTAAAAGTTACAACACCTACTTCACATTTGATTCGAATGGATTTCAGAAGTTTGATTCCTTCTAGGATAAGGCGACGAGTGGAACTTGTGGTTTCCTGTAAAGAGGAATTCAAGGAAAAGGCTCACACTGTGGTTTACACCAAAGAGCGCGAGGAAGATGAAGAAAGTGTAGGTTTCTCAAATCATGTTACAATCCAAAATGAGTATGATTCTTTGCCTCAAATGAAGATTGATGAAGAGGCAGAAGATATTGTCTCGTGTTGTCATATATCTGTCAATGACAATGATCCTTTGGAAGAGGAAGATGCTGGAGATGCTCCACCGGAACTTGAAGAAAGAGTAAAGATCACAATAGATCCCTTGAAGGAAGTTAACCTTTACACTGATGAAGACCCAAGGCCAACTTACTTGAGTGCGTTTCTAGAAGTTGATAAAGAAATCTCTTACATGAATATACTTAAAGAATATATGGATGTCTTCGCTTGGAGTTACAAAAGAATGCCTGGATTGAATCCTAGAGTAGTGGTCCATCAATTGGAAGTCAAAAATGATTCTCGTCCTGTTAAGAAAGCTCAAAGACGTTTTAGACCAGACTTGGTTCCGTTGATAGATAATGAAGTTAATAAACTCATTGAGGGAGGCTTTATTCGTGAGCTCAAATATCCTTCATGGATTTCAAGTATTGTTCCTGTGAGGAAGAAGAATGGTCAAATTCGAGTTTGTGTTGACTTTAGAGATCTCAATAAAGTATTCCCTAAAGATGAGTTTCCTCTTCCCATTCCGGAGTTGATGATTGACGCCACCACTGGAAATGAGGCAATGTCATTCATGGATGGTTCTTCTATATATAATCAAATCCGCATGGCACCAAAAGATGAAGAACTCACCGCATTTGGCACGTCAAAAAGTATTTATTGCTACAAAGTGATGTCATTTGGTTTAAAGAATGTTGGTGCCACATATCAAAGGGCTATGCAAAATATCTGTGATGACTTGCTCCATAAAAATGTCGAATGCTATGTTGATGACTTGGTAGTAAAGTCGAGAAAGAAGGGTGATCATTTGAAAGACTTAAGGATGGTGTTTGAGTTACTCCAAAGATATCCACTAAGGATGAATCCATTGAATGTGCCTTTGGAGTTATTTCCAGCAAGTTTCTTGCCTTTATTGTGAGATATCGAGGAACTAAAATTTATCAAGCGAAAGTCGATGCAATATCAAATATGCCTGAACCTCAAAATATTTATGAGTTAAAAGGTCTCCAAGGAAAGTTAGCCTACTTAAGGCGATTCATCTCAAATCTAGCAGGGAGATGTCAACCATTCATTCACCTCATGAAGAAAGGTGCTCCTTTTAATTGGGACCAAACATTTAGCGATGCCTTTAAAAGTATCAAATCATATCTAGCGAAACCTCCGGTTTTGGCAGCCCCTATACCTGGAAAATCATTGACACTCTACATTGTAGCACAAGAAAGGTATGTAGGAGCCCTGTTAGCTCAAGAGAATAGTGAAGGCAAAGAAAATGCTCTTTATTAATTAAGTAGAATGATGACGCCGAATGAGCTAAATTATTCGCCAATTGAAAAGTTATGCTTGGCACTTGCCTTCTCAATTCAAAAGATGAAGCATTATTTTCAAGCTCATGTTGTCCGCCTTATTTCTAGAGCAAATCCTATCAAGTTTGTTGTGTCAAAAGCTGTCCTTAGTGATAGACTAGCAAGATGGTACCTCCCATTCCAATAATTTGAGATTGTGTACATCCCTAAAAAATACGTGAAGGGACAAGCATTAGCGAATTTCTTGGCAAACCATCCGATACCTAACGATTGGGAGTTAACTGATGAGCTTCCTGATGAAGATGCGATGTCTATTGAAATTCAACCTACTTGGAAAATGTACTTTGATGGGGCTACACATCATGGTAGAGCTGGAGTTGGCGTGGTGTTTATCACTTCGCAAGAATAGATTCTACCATTCTCTTTTACTCTAAAACAATGTTGCTCCAATAATTTTGCTGAATACCAAGCATTGATACTTGGACTTAAAATGGCCGTTAACATGAAACAATTACATTTACAAGTCTTTGGTGACTCTCAATTGGTGATTAATCAACTCTTGGGATGTTATGAGGTGAAAAAGCCTGAATTGCGCCCTCATAGTGATTATGCTCAAAATTTGATAGGATGACTTGGAGATGTAACCCTTCAACATGTACGTAGAACAGAGAATAAGAAATCTGATGCATTGGCTGCTCTAGCTTCAACGCTAACCCTTCCTGATCAAATGCAAGTAACTGTTTGTAAAAAATGGATAGTACCACCGTCAAATGAGGAAGAATATATTGAAAATGATCTTGATCATATTGTCGCCATTGCTGAAGCCGCGAACGAAGATTGGAGACAACCAATTATTGACTACATTTATTATGGGATACCTCCAGAAAATCCAAGAAGAAGAACTGACATACGTCGTCGTGCACCTCGTTTCCTTTAATACAAGGACACATTATATAGGCAATCATTTGAGGGAGTGCTATTACGATGTTTGGGAGAGGAAGAAGCGATTCAAGCTCTACAAGAAGCACACTCAAGAGTATGTGGATCACATCAATCTGGACAGAAACTTCACTTTCACATAAAGATGATGGGGTATTATTGGCCAACCATGGTGAAGGATTGCTTAGATTATTCCCGTAGGTGCGATGCTTGTCAATTTCATGCAAATTTCATTCATTAACCACCCGAAGTATTGCTCCCAACCATCGCATCTTGGACATTTGACGCTTGGGGACTGGATGTTGTAGGACCACTACCAAAGTCTTCTGGTGGACACTTGTACATCTTGGCTGCAACAGATTACTTCTCAAAGTGGGATGAAGTTATCTCCCTTAAGGAAGTGAAGAAAGAGAATGTTGCAAATTTTATCCGAGTGAATATCATCTATCGCTTTGGTATCCCTTGCTACATAATAACTGACAATGGCAAGCCATTTGATAACAAGTTAATGAACAAGATTTGTGATCTTTTTGACTTCAAGTAGCGTAAATATTCTATGTATCAAGCTTCCGCCAATGGTCTTGCTGAAGCATTCAATAAGACTCTATGTAATATGCTAAAGAAAGTTATCTCCAAGTCCAAAGAGATTGGCATGAAATAATAGAAGAAGCTTTGTGGGCATATGGAACAACGTACCACACTCCAACTCAAGCAACACCATATTCACTTGATTTTGGAGTTAAAGCAGTCTTGCCACCTGAGCGTCAAATACCTTCCTTGAGACTTTCTATTCAATAAGGGATCACTAAAGAAGAAAATGCTCGACTGCGTCTTCCTGAGTTAGAAGCACTTGATGAAAAGAGGCTAGAAGCCCAACAAAACCTTGAATGTTATCAAGCTCATCTATCTCATGCTTTCAATAAGAAGGTTTACTTGAGGTGTTTCCAAGTTGGAGACCAAGTTCTCGCAGTAAGAATACCCATTATTACTTCGCACAAGTCTAGGGGGAAATTTACCTCAAAGTGGGATGAACCGTATGTCGTACAAGAAGCATATTCAAATGGTTCTTACAAGCTTGTTGATGCTGATGCCTTAAGGATCGGTCCTAATAATACCAAATTCCTAAAGAGGTATTACCCTTGAAGTAAGATGATGCTCCTTATGGTACGAGCCTAAACTGCATGTCACTCCTGGCCCGCAAGAGTATAAACTGTGTATGGCACAACAAAAAAAAAACACTCAATCCCCCAGAACTACGTTTTGACTTGATCCTCTTCATTGAGGTATGTAGGTGCTTAGAATATATCATAAGTTCAGTTGCATGAGCTTCAAAAAAACACATGTTCCCACTTGATGTCACATGGCAATTAAGAGATAAGTATTTTGTTTTATCTTTTTTCTCAACAAACGTTAGACTTGTACGAAGTATTGATTGGTCAATAGATTGGGGCAAACCCTTAAAAAGTATGAGTTTCTATAACAACATTCTTGAAGTTTCTTTAAAACTGAAGTTTTTAAATCATCAAAGTATGCAAGTTGAAGTCTTGAAATCTTCAAAGTACATGTCTAGTGAAGAGCCCAATAGCCCAATAAGTAAAGTTTGGTTCATGGCCATAAATTGGCTAACAATGTTTGCCCAAAAAGTTGAATGGAATTGACTTAAAATATTTCTTTCAAATTATTATTGAAAGATTGGCTAATGACTAATGTAAACCAAATTAAGCATGACCAATGTAACCTTGAATTCATAACAAAGGGTATGGCAATCATTGGGACAAGTCCCAACATACCCTTTCCAAATGAACTATCAACATGGTAACTACATTGAACAAAGTTCTTAACGTTTATAAAGAAGGGTATAAAGCTACCAAAAGACATGAAACGAGTTAAGGTGAGTAATAACATAATTAAAAGTCTTTGAATTATGAAAGTGACCAGAATAGGGTGTTAAAGGAAGTGAGACAAGTCTCACTTACACCTAAGACAACCATGTTAAAGATACTCACATAAGATGGTTTTAATAATCGTGAGACAAGTCTCATTAACACCAAGATGATAATGTAAGGTTAAATTCACATTTCATCAAGTAAAGAAAGGGATGACCGGTTATCCAATGAGTTAAGTAAACCTCATAACTAGAAGCAAGCTTCCATAATGTTTGAGTAAACTCTAAAAGATTAAAGAAAAAGAAGTTGAGCAAAGCACCTATAGACTAGCAATGAGCTTGTGCCAGCACATGTAAGCCTCATGAGATGAGGCTACCACCAAGGTGGATAAGTAGTCTCGGTATGTCTCCTAGTCTTCGAACTATGTTGCCAGCATAGGAACTAGCCAGTGGTTTCCACCTAAGAGAGCTAGGTATGATGCGGTTTCACTTTGGCCAGTGAAACCACCCCTTTTCGGTGTGGGGCAGAAACTGGATTTCATGCTTAGCTCACATGATCTATGTCGGTGAAATGCTCAAAGAAAGTATTCGGTTCACTTTCTCCGTGAACCACCTCTTTTCGGTGTGGGGTAGACACTGAACTTGGTTTCACTTTATCCAGTGAACCACCCCTTTTCGGTGTGGGGAAGACACTGGATTTCATGTTAGCTCACATGATCTAGATTCACTTTGATCGGTGAATCACCCCTTTTTGGTGTGGGACAAACACTGGATTTCAAGTTAGCTCGCATGATCTTAATGCTAAAGATTTCTTTAAGACCGTAAGAAAGAAAGAAGAAGAAATGTAAGTTTAAAGTGGGCTAAGAAAGTAAGAGCTTAAGAATATCAATCGTCAGTTCTTGATAAGAATGAAGTTTTCAGAAAATAATGCGCATAGCCAATAATGACTTCTTTTATTATGAAAATGATCCCAAGCCAAATAAGATTGGCTTATAATGACTTCTTTTATTATGAAATTGATCTAAGCCAAATAAGATTGGCTTATAATGACTTCTTTTAATATGAAAATTATCATAGCCAAACAACATTGACTTATAATGATTTCTTATATTATGCAAAGAATCAAATGATAGGCATAACCAATAAAGATTGGCTTAATAAGATCTCATGCCAATTTGTAGTTAAATCATTTCCTTAGTCCTTCGGAACACTAACTTGATTCATTGTAGGTATGGGACTACAATGAATCATTGCACTTGTAATTAAAAAATAGGATCAAAGGAGATCATTGAATTACACAACAACAAGAAGAAAAAGACTGAAAAATAAACTAAGTGTTGAAAAGGAAGCTCTCGTGTTAGGGGAGATCAAATTTCAAAATTTTCGTTCGAGTTGTTCTAAAATTATGTTCATGATTCTAAGGTCTTGTGTTCATATAGAAAATGAGTTATGTGTTTTGAATGCATTAAAATACGTCATATTCACACCATGAATCGTAAATAACGAATTAGGAATGTCTAGTGATTTCACTTTCCAGAAATAGCATGTTGTTTAGGAAGAGCTTTCCTTGATTATGCATAGCCTTATGTGTATGTGTGCATACATCCATACTTAGTACAAGTGTGTACTAACCCTATACTATTACTGTTTTAGGTGCATGTCAGAGAGGAGATTGAAGACTCATCGAAGCGGTTTGGACTTAGCGATATCCAGACCTTTGGTAGGTCCTATTGATTTCGAGGATGCTACATCTATCTTCTTGCATTAGTAATTTAGACATATCTAGTGGATGTTGTCCCTACAGTTTCTTTTAAGACTTTTATTCAAAGCTTTGTACTAAGGCCATTTTGGCAAACTATTATGATATATTATTGATTCTTTCTGTTGAATTGCTTAATCGATTGTAGATGGTTGTGTAGTTTGAGCTTATAGTATAGGAATCCATGTAAATTTTATATGAAGTCTATGTACACTTCATTATGTTTTAAAAGTTTTAAATTTTTCACAAATTTAACTATATGAATGTGATGAAAGCTAAGAAGAGGCTTGTCTGCGACCTCTGAGAGGTTAACGACGCCGGTTGCATTCGGATTCCAGAATTTGGGTGTGACAAGTTGAAGTCTTCAAATCTTCCAGGTATGCAAGTTGAAGTCTTCAAATTCTTTAAGTGTCCAAGTTGAAGTCTTCATATTCTTTAAAGTCTAAAATTGAAGTCTTCAAATTATTTTCAACAAGATGAAGTCTTCAAATCTTTCAAGTATGTAAGTTGAAGTCTTTAAATTCTTTAAGTCTCCAAGGTGAAGTCTTCAGATTCTTTAAGTTTGAAATTAAAGTCTTCAAATTCTTTTCTGCAAGATGAAGCCTTATAAGTCTTTTCTGCAAGTTGAAATCTTCAGAGTCTTTAAGTCTACAAGTTGAAGTCTTCAAATTGTTTAAGTCTATAAGTCTTCAAATCTTTCAAGTTTGTGAGTTGTATTATGTAAGTCTACAAGTTGGAGTCCACAAATTCTTTAAGTTTTTAAGTTGAAGTCTTCAAATTCTTCAAGTATGCAAGCTTAAGTCTTCAAATTCTTTAAGTCTCTAAGTTGAAGTCTTCAAATTCTTCAAGTATGCAAGTAGAAGTCTTCAAATTCTTCAAGTTCACAAGTTGAAGTCTCTAAATTCTTTAAGTCTGTAAGTTAAAGTCTTCAAGTTCTTTAAGTCTGTAATTTGAAATCTTAAACTCTGCAAGTTGAGGTCCTCAAGTTCTTCAAGTCTACAAGTTGAATTCTTTCAATTCTTCAACTCTGCAAGTTGAGGTCTTCAAATTCTTCAAGGCTACGATTTAAGGTCTTCAAATTCTTCAACTCTGCAAGTTGAGGTCTTCAAATTCATTAAGGCTACAATATGAGGTCTTCAAATTCTTCGGCAAGTTAAGGTCTTTGAATCCTTTAAATCTGCAAGTTGAAGTCTTCAAATTATTCAAGTCTTAAAGTTGAAGTTTTCAAGTCTTGACACCTTTAGATCACCTTTCTTAAGGCGTGGATTTACATCTATCCGCTTTCGTCTTAAGAACACCATGAAGTTACCTTTCATAAGACGGGGATTTAATCTATCCGCTTCCGCCTTAAGAACACCATCAAGTTACCTTTCTTAAGGCAGGGATTTACATCTATCCGCATTAGCCTTAAGAATACCATAGAGTTACTTTTCTTAATGTGGGGATCTACATCTATCCGTTTTCGCCTTAAGAACACCATGAAGTTACCTTTCTTAAGGCAGGGATTTACATATATCCGCTTTCGCCTTAAGAACACCATGAAGTTACCTTTCTTAAGACGGGGATTTAGATCTATCCGCTTTCGCCTTAAGAATACCACGAAGTTACTTTTCTTAAGGCGGGAATCTACATCTATCCACTTTCGCCTTAAGAACACCATGAAGTTACCTTTCCTAAGGCGGGGATTTACATCTATCCGCTTTCGCCTTAAGAACAGCATGAAGTTACCTTTCTTAAGTCGGGGATTTACATCTATCCGCTTTCGTCTTAAGAACACCATCAAGTTACCTTTCTTAAGGCGGGGATTTACATCTATCCACTTTCGCCTTAAGAATACAATGATGTTACCTTTCTTAAGGTGGGGATTTACATCTATCAACTTTCGCCTTGAGAATACCATAAAGTTACCATCTTAAGGTGGGGAATGAGTACTCATCCCTTTGCATCATAAGACTACATTCTCCACGGATCAGTCTTCAAAGCCTACCTACAAAAAGATGGGGGAAGACAACAACAAAAAAAAGTAAAGGAAAAAATTGTTACCTGTCAAGACGTTTGAGACTTGAAAGTCATGCTAAGCTAACTAAGTTAGACTTGAGAAAATATTTTCTTGGCGATAACTAAGCCTTTGAAGTATAATTTCAATCCATCACAATCCTTTTTGGCGACGATGTTCTGACATTGAGATATAAAATATTTTGTGAGGCAACAAAAATCTGAAGTCAGCTACATGACAGAATTTAAAGTTAACTTTTAAAAAAATTATCTAGAAAGATTCTGAAGGAATTAAATCTTGAATTTTGGATATGTTGTAGAACTTTGTATCTGTATTCGAAATAATCAAGTGGCTTGTGATTTTGTCGTTCCTACATGAAGACACGAGAGTTTTAGTAAAGCCGCGCAACTCTGAAATTTTCAGCATGGCAGAATTTAGAGCTACCTTCAAAAAATCACGGAACAATAGTCGGAACGTATTAAATTCTGAATTTTTTATATGTTAGATATCGAGAAGTCTAGTTTTAATAAAATCAAACCGTTCATGATTTTGATTTCTCTACAATTAGATATGAAATTTCTACGACGGATGCGTCAAGCTGTAGAAAAAGTGACGGAAAAAAAAAAGGGAGTGATTTTAACTTGAATTATGCCCCTTTCGTCATTGGCTTGTAGCTCACAATCCGTAATTGAAGAAAATTGTGGATACAATGCGTCTATTTTTTAGATGTCATCTGATGGGAATAAAATTCTTTTCCTAGTCCAATTACAAATCCTTTTTGGCTAGGACAATAGAAAAAATATATAAATTTGAAATTGAGTAGGACTATAATTCCTAATTCAACTACAATTTGAATTTAAATGGGTCATAAAATAAGATTTTGAGACGTTGTCACGACTCCTAATCCTGGACTAATAGCAATTCCCTTTTTAGGGTTATGCTACAGTAATTGACATAAACACTCTCATGCGTGAATTGGTTTTCTTATTGCTTTTAACAAACATTTATTTATCTCCTATAATGACTCTAATCGGTCAAATATATGGTGGATAGTGGTATGTTTACCACGTAAGATTAAAGGGGTCACACGCCCACTGCAATTACATGGAAGTCGGGCAATAAATAGAACATTGCATGGTTGTGGTAAATAAATTATTATTTAATTAATACTTCAATTCTAGTCTTCGGAAGCTAAAATATCTCGACAAGACTTGAAGCAGGGGGAATTTGTAATCATTAAAATTTACTTAAATATAAATTTATTAAATGATTTGGATTATATTATATTAATAAATATATTAGTCCAAATAAATATTATGGATTAACATAATTTATTTAATTATTTAAATTCAGATAAATATGAATTTAATTAAAGCTTGTTCCATAAAGCCCATATGTCATGTCACTTAAATCTGATTGGCCGAAGAGAGTTCTATTTCAATCGCAACTCCTCTATTCTAAAACTATAAATAGGGGTGTCATAATTCATAAAAGAGGACGAAGAATTTTAACAAGAAGCTAGAGAAAGCTCGTGGATCAAAAGCTACAGATTTCTCTACAAGTTCAAGAATTCAAGCATTCAATTTTCAAGAACGATCCAGATCAAGACCGCCGGATTCAAGATCAAGCTCGAAGCCCTTGGATTCAACTAGAAGTCAAGAGCAAGATAAAATTCAAGTTCATGTTCAACATCACAATAAAGTTCAACATAAAGTTCAAGTCAAGATCAAGTTCAAGTTCAAGTTCAAGATCAAAATAGAGATCAAAATCAAGATAAATCCCAAGTTCAAGATCAAGCTTTAAAGCCCTTGAATTATATTTGAAAAGACGAATTCAGAGGAATCATAGAGATTGTAACACTCACACTTGAAATAATAAATCGATTGCTGCTATAATCTTCCTTTCTTGATTATTGTTTTCTCGACACGGATTTTATTGTCTACAACCGCATGCCTTATTTACTGACAAACAAGCCTCCCTTTTCAGAATGTGGTTGGGAGTTACTCTTTTCTTTGGTTTTTTATTGAAAAAAACAGTAGGCATGAATAGTTAATGCTTCATTTTCAAGTTATTTACAATTCCTTTCTAGCATTTTTGTTGATAAGATACTATGTCACATTTTAAATTTCATAAATTATCGATGTGAAACAATATTAGTGATTGATAAGTATTCTACATAAATTGTGAATGTGCAGGTTCCTTGGTTGAATAAATGATTCATCTCGTCATATTAGGAAAAAGAAGAAGGTGAGAGTGCTTGTTCTTATATAAGTTCTTTCCTTACGTAGTCATGTCTATGAAGTGTTTGATTAAATGTTTTTTAAGGTTAATGTGAGTTAAATTGGAACGAGACCAAGTCATAATGTCCCACTTCTCTAGACTAATGTGATTCTTGATTTTGGATACGGCAAAGCTCAAGTAGTGTTCCTTGAAAACCACATATATAAGCTCCAACCATTGGAGTTCTAAACAATCCAAAGTTTAAGATAGAAGGAATACAATATGCCAAATCATTCCATGTAGGACCATTTTCTCCAGTTCAGTGTGATGTGTATTTGCCAGAGTCGAGAAAAGTTAGGCTTGCAAGAATAAATGGCCTTTTTCCAGTGTTGTCATCTAGCTAATGTTAAATAGTGCTTCAGTGATATTAAATTTTTGAAGTGTTTTAATATAACTGTACAATTTGTGTAACTGCTATGATTATGATAAAGTTAAAATGTTGAAACCTTAATGCAAACTCTTATAAATGGCAACCATATAAAATGGTTAGTAATCTCGTTTTAACGAGTCATATCATAAATGGTAACTGTACAAAGGATTACTAATTGCCAGAGGTGGACATAATTAATAAACGTTCAATTGACTGAAACAACTTAAAGAAAATGAAAAGAATGAATTAAGTTATAAGTTTTAGGTGACTTGTTTCCTGCTTCATCGTTGTATAATACTTTAGAATGAATTGTGGCATGTCTCCTGTCTTATCCCTTCATTACCCTCGTTTTTTTATTCAAGGTATCCTTGTGACTTTAGTGAGGAGAATGTTGAGACTCACTAAGTACCACTAGTGGTGTACTGACATCCTCTTTGTGAAACCTACATTGTCCTATGTCAATGTAGACGCAGTTGTCATAGACGAGCATATTATGAGATAGGTTGCTCTATTCTAGAAGTTTATTTGGTGAGCTCTGTCATTGACCGTGGAGCTTCTTTTCTTTCAGTTATACAATTTTATTCTTTTATCCTAGCATTTCAATTGATCTTATCCATACAAGTTTGTCATTTGTACAGAAGATTAAAGCTTTCCTCAGCTTATGGTTTCATTGCTTGTCTCTGTATGTTAAGGATTTAATATGCTGAAAACTGTTGCAAATGTGATTAATATAACAGAAGAGTTTTCACCTGTTCGTGAAAACTGTTTACAAGAAAGACAACTTATGTGTACATGCATGTGAGTAATATATTTGCTATCGTAAGTTTATTATATATGCATATCCATGTAAAAGATATTTTTGTAGATTTATACATTCTTCAAATTCGAAGTGATGGTTTTGGATAAACCCACCTAAATAAATTTGTCTTTGAATAGGAGCCGAGGCTCTGTTCCTTGATCTTTTTATACCTTTTAATACGGGGACCCTCTTAGTTCTAGGTAGCGACAAAATTGTTTTACTCAGTTTCTCCTTTCATATTCACTTTTTAGAATAAAATCTTTTAGTCACATACACAGATTTCAATTCAATGGGTTGTAACAGTTTTGATGACATTCCACTACTCTATTTCGAAAGACCCGGTGCAAATATATTTGGGTATTCAGATACCGAATGATAGATTACAGTGCAAAATCTAGTTTTCTTCTTCGATAACATTTCCTATTAGAAATCCTGATGTTTAGGGAAAATTAGTATCGTAAGTCACTTATAAATTATTTTAGTTTTATCATCTTTCTATAGAAATCTTCATTTTTACACTTAAAAAAAAAAGTCATTTTCTTCTATTCAATTTGTAGCCAAAAGATCTCATTTTCTTTAATAGAAAAAAGGTTGATATAGTTACTCCCATAAACATTACTCTT
This sequence comes from Solanum sitiens, assembly GCA_016801875.1. NCBI lineage: Eukaryota > Viridiplantae > Streptophyta > Magnoliopsida > Solanales > Solanaceae > Solanum > Solanum sitiens. The sequence continues at coordinate 547,768 of JABWTJ010000433.1, read as the reverse complement.
TCCAGTTCAAAATAAAAATGAATGGTCTAAAACTGATCGCTTCAAATTGTTATCATCGTCTTTATATTTCTTTTGACCTTTGGGTGTATTCATTCATAGCAGATGTTTCTAAGAAAAATAGGAAGGAAAAATTAAATGAAACAACAAAAAGGTCAAAGATGAAGTTAATCTGTAATATTTTATCTATTTTTATTTTTATCAAAAAGATTACTGTAATCTAAGCTAAACATTTATAAGTATACCTTGAAAGCGAATTCCCTTTATTGAAAACAATTTTAAGAGGGAAACCTGAAAATTACGCAGTTAAGACGGCATCAATTATAATCACAGCCTTTGAAAAAAATTCCGTAACAGCCCAAAGAGTTGATTCGTAATGCCTCCAATTTTCATATAATCCCTCTTTTCTATCTTGTCCTTTTGTACAAGTACTGGTGATCACTTTTGGTTTTTGAAACTTAAATCCTTGTTTCAAAGTTGTTGTGAGAAAAGGAAATGGTTTCCCCGTCTCGTGTTTTGGTTTTTGAGGAGGAACACAACAAAAGCCTTCTTGAAATTGGGAATGAGCTGCTTCAGCAGCCCTCATCTTCTAAAGAGGAGCTTTTGGAGAAACTTGATGTGAGAATGTTCTCTTTTCTCTTTCCATCTGCTTAAACCTACGAAGTGAAAAGTACGTAGTAGCCAAGGGGGCTCGATTTTATATATGAGAATCTGAAAAATTATAACTGACCTACTAAAATGGTTGAAATTTATTTCTGGTTCTGGTCAACAATTGTTAGTTAATCCTAGGATAAAATAATCACGTTATTTGAAAAAAACAATTAGTAGTTTAGTTGGTTTATTGCCTAATTTTTCACCTTAGAAGTGAGGTTTTGATCCCCATCTTGTAAAAAATGATCCTTTATTATTGTATATAATGTAGAATGATCTTAGTTTGCATCTGGTGAAATTCCTATTAGCAATTCTAGCGAAAGAGCATCTCCTATAAGAGGTCTATTTCTCTTTAAGGACATTCTAGTAATTAAAAGATCTGTATATGATTGCATCACTTGTGATATCTACTATCGTCACTTGTACATGTTCCCTGCATAAAACTTAGAATTTATTTGTGTCATTGCTTATTTACTGGTCCTGGAAGTCAATTATCTATGTCTCTGTTTACTTTTTGCTTTGTGATGGATGAAAGGAAATAAAAGTGTGGGGAGAAAGAGAGATGTTTTACCTTGTGATGCAGTTTTGAATTTTATTCTTTATTTTCTACAAGATATCCTTATCTAGACTTCATTTATTATCTAGAGAAGTATTTCCAATGTATTTGACATGGTTCAATCACTTCTTTTTCAATTTTGGTATATGAAATTTTCAGAAGTTAGAGCATCTTTTGTCACTGGTGAAACAAATCTCCTCCGTATCGACGCGAGACACTTTTCCGCCTAAAATATAAGCATTAGTTGCAGTTGAACTTCTACGACATTCGGACATGGATGTGAAGGTGTCAGTTGCATCTTGCATCAGTGAGATCATAAGAATTTGAGCTCCTGATCAACCATATAATGATAGCATACTTAAGGCAAGTACAACTCGCACAGTTTTCTTTGCCCAATACTGGAAATCAGATTGGTCGACAGTCTTTCTTCTAACGAATTTGTTTTGCTATGTAATTGATAGTTCAAATTCAGTAGTATTTATGCGTATATAATTTTCTTGGACACATGCATAGTATTTATACATTCTCGTACTTTGGTTTCTTGCTTAATTGGTGGACAAGACTTTTTTGAGCTTGCAGTGTTAGCGTTTGGTAAATTGTCTTGCTTGGATGGTCGCTGTTATTCAAAGGTTGTCTCAAATATTGAAGTTCTGGCGAAGTACCGAACATGTGTTCTCATGTTGGATGTCATGTTAGATGCATTGATTGTTCAGATGTTTCAATATTTTCTGAATGGTATAACATATATTTCCAATTATGTTATACATATTAATTAATTTCCTAAAGATAAGAGGAATCAAACCCGATCACATGGGTGTAACATTGCTGGTATTTTATCTTTTATTGTTCATTTGTTTCTAGTAATATAATGTATGCTCTGTCCTTGCCACAAGTTAAAGTATTACATTTAGTCGAGATAACCTGATCCATGAAGCCTGCATATTTTTGTCCGTAGAGCATCTCCACAACTTACTCTAAAAGCATTGTATATAGGTGGATAGTGTCTCTACTAGGTGAAGCTCGTATTTCCCTTGGTTTCCCTTACAATAAAAACTCTCCAAATTGTTGAAACACTTCCAAGCATGCAAAGACAATAGATTTAAAACATGTGGATATATTAAAGAGAGTTTATATAAATATTGTTATCTTCCCTCCCTTGGTATATAGTCATCTTGTCCGCTATTTTTTTCTTAAATTTCTCAACAACCGGCTGCTATTAAGATTAAATATTCTATGTGAAATTTCTTAAACCTTCTATGTTTATGACTATTTAGATTTGAAATCTGATAAGTATGATATTTTATTTATCAAACTATCACTCTTTGACTAGTAATTAGATATTAATCGACTATCACTAATTAATCACAAATCAATTGTACATCCTTAACTTGTACTAATCAAACACTGCTATAGCAAATGGGATGGAAGGAGTATATGACAGTTTTAGCAGTATACTCACCGTTGTACCTTCATATGTTTAATTCAGCCTAAATGAACTTGTATGGTAAGGTACATATATAGCATGTCAAAATCTACCAGATTCTTTTTCCCTTCATAAAGTTCAAAGACTAACAGTTTCTTTGTATGCCAATTTTTTCATCTGGAGAATGGCTGACAACTGTTTTGTCTCTTCCCCTATTTTAAGGCCGGAACACCTTGATAAAGTAACTGACATCAAAGAAATAATGACCATGATAATAAAAGAGAGTGAAAACATTCCAATGCAATTTCTGAGCATCCTTGCGAACATCCTGATAAACAGTGTTAAGAAGGAAAATCAGGTATTGCTTTTCCTCTACAACTTTATTCATCTATCTTTTTCATTGTTTTTAATTACGTCTTATTTTGGTTTAGAATGTTTCGCCTCGTTCTTATGTGTTTGGAGAGGAAGTTCTTCAAGAAAGTGCTTTCAAACTTCATCCATATCTTCCAAAAGCAGTGGCGGCCCTCAATATTTCCTTCAAAAACTATTCCGAAGTTGTTGAATTGACATGGAGAGAGGCAATTAATCTAAAGCTACGGTGGGTCTATCTATATTCAAATTAATTGCTGCATTTATTTGTAAAATGCATGATTATTTATCTGATAATTCAAAATTTTCCTGTCTAATTTACAATGAATAGGAAACTGATAAACATGCAATGTTCATTTTATGATAGACCATCTTTCCTATGACTTTCAAGTTCTGTATTCTGTCAATTTATCCTCTTTTCTTGGTTATGTTCGAATACATCACAGGTGGAAAATGCTCCCAAAGAGCTTACAGCGCATGCTTCACCGAAGGGAGTTGTTCCGTTCTTAGATCAACCATATAACTTGCTGGGGAAATATAATCATAAGCATAAGGATGGTGATGTCTTTGTAGAGATGGATACAACTTTAAAGGAATCAAAACGTGAAAATGCAATGAAGCAGCAGAAAAGTACCAATTCAAGGACCAAGTCGCGACCTGAAAACTTGGGATTCACGAATACAGTTGATAAGGCTCTATATCTAGAAGCTACTCAAACTTTAGACAAAAATGGTTGGAAACCTAGTTTTTTTAATAAACTAGACGAAGGATATGATGATGCTTGGATAAGTGGAGAAAGGAGATCAAAAGCCCATCTTCTCTCTAAGGGTCGTGGGAAAGATGCTAAAAAGAGGGGAAGCAGTTCACCTATATGTGCAATCTCCAATGGTGAATCAGGAGCTGAGGATCGTGATAAAAGATGGCGGTCTTCAGGTTGTGAATTAGGAGTTGAGGTAAATCAAACAGTTATCATTAACTTACTCAACTCTTTTAGGAAGACGTGTATTTAGGTATTGCATTTATTTCTTCAACTTAGTTATGGACTTATTATATGTATAATTAAATTGTGTGGGCATTGGGCTCTTCCTTTTCAATCACCAAAGAAAACAATTTTGCCAAAGCCGTTAAAGAACAATATTTGCCATCAGAAGGAATGGTCAACATTTATTGCAGTATCATCTATTAGAGCCTTACCAGATAATATCTCACCCTTAGACATTTTACCGTGTAGGATGCTCATGCAGATATATGCATCAACATTGATTTAAATGTAAATTGAAATGGTAAATCAACCAATCTATAACTTCTGTAAAGATATTGAATGATACCATGAGCATAGTGTCAATTTTACTGAATATCTCTCAAAGTGAGAGTCTTTCCATAATATAGAGAGAATAAATATTACAAATCCCTAAATATCCATCATTCCTATCCCTAAAGATCAGCTATCTATCTCTACAAATCTGCTATTCAATCCCTCCAAATCCGCTATTCTATCACAATATTTATTTCTTTGATTCTACAACAAATCTATATGATCATGCTAATTTATATCACTATCTAATTACATTAACATATACAATTATTTAGATTTCCATCATGCTAACATCCCCCCCCCCCCCCCCAAATTGATGCCGGTGGATCAAGAAGCATCAATTTGCCTACTAGAAATTGATGGCGTTGTCGTGCCATAGATTTTGTAAACGCATTAGCTATTTGAATATCACTGGACACATGTGGAAGAGTAATGACTATCTACAGCTTCTCGTATATAATGACAATCTACTTCGATGTGTTTGGTCCTCTCATGAAAAACTGGATTAGTAGCAATCTAAATATCACTTGTATTGTCAGCATGGAGAGGAGTAAGATGAGATTGAGGAAATCCAGTCTCAGCAAGTAATCCACGAAGCTATACAATCTCGGAGCAAGCAGTAGACATGAATCGATATTCAGCCTCTGTTGAAGATTTTGACACACGATCTTGCTTTTTACTCTTCCACGATATCAATGAGTCTCCAAGAAACATGCAACAACCAGTGACTGAACGACGAGTATCAGGACAACCCGCCCAGTCATAATCACTAAAAGCATTAAGACGGATAGGTGAACCACTTGGAAATAACAATCCACGAGTAGTTGTTCCTAGATGATACCGAATGATGCAACGAACAGACACCAGTGGAGATGATGGGGAGCTTGCATAAATTGACTAACTTGTTGCACTACAAAAGAGATATCAGGCCAAGTAATAGTAAGGTAATTAAGACTCTCAACTAATTGTCGAAGCATAGTTGGATCAGGAAGAAGATTGCCTTCCTCACGACGATACTTCACATTCAATTCCAATGGAGTATCTACGGATGAGGAATATTGAAGACCAGCCAAAGAAATCACATCCTCAGTATATTTGTGTCGGTTAAGAAACACACCCGATGCAACATTGTGAAGTTCCAAACCCAAAAAAATGTAAGATTACCAAGATCTTTCATATGAAAAGAATCTTTAAGCTGTTGTTGGAGGCTAGTGATTAGTGAAGAATCAGTTCCTGTGATGATAATGTCATCTACATACACCAAAAGAAGAACACAACTAGTAGATGTTTTCCGAAGAAACAAAGACAAGTCATATTTGCTCTACTCAAAAGAAAAGTGTAGCAAAGTACACCAGAACTTATCAAACCAAGCTCTTGGAGCTTCTTTTAATCCATACAAAGACTGCTTCAACTTGCGTACATCTGATGTAGGTTATGAGAACACCAGGTGGAGGTTTCATAGAAATCTCTTCTTTAAGATCACCATGGAGAAAAGCATTTTTGAAATCCATTTGATAAAGAGACCAATTCTGTGAAGCAGCAATGATAATAATAGTTCGCATCATAGTCATTTTTGCTACTGGTGCAAAAGTCTCCTCATAGTCCACCCCATACTCTTTGTTTGTTACTAAGAACAACCAATCGGGCTTTGTTTGATCAAGAGTTCCATCAGAATGACGTTTAATTGAATAAACTCATTTACATCCAATAGGTAGGACATTTGAAGGACATGAAACAATGTCCCATGTGTCATTTTCTTTAAGAGTAAAAAGTTCCTCCTCCATTGCTGTTTGCCATAATTCAAGCTTGGAGGTTTGTGAGTAACCTGTTGGAATGGAGAAGGTGGATAAAGTAGAAGAAAACCATACCATTTAGGAGTTTGAACACTCTAGTAGATCGCCGAGGAGGCTCAAGAGGAGCAGGTCTTGAAAAAATCTCAGATTCTGGTTGTGGAGTAGTCTCAGGTGGCGGATCTGTTTTAGGATGGGACAAAGTTGGCCGACGTCGTTCATACACAAATCCTGGTTTGAACCTCTTAGGAGACAATGACAAATCCTCAAAAGTATGAAGAAGAGGAGAAACAGAAGATGACTCAACATGAGTAGGAAAGAAATACTGATTCTTAAAGAATATAACATTCCTAGAAACACGAAATTTGTTAGAACTTGGATCATAACAAATAAATCCTTTCTACGAAGTACTATAGCCCATAAAAGCACATTTAGTAGACTGAACATAGAGTTTATTGCGTTGACAAGGAGGAAGGTGCACAAAACAAACACAACCAAATGTATGAAAATTATGATAGCTAGGATTCTTGTGAAAAAACGATAATATGCAGAAAACAAGGTTTAACACTTTAGATCGAAGTCTATTAATTAAATAGACAGCAGTAGACACAGTTTCAACCCAATATTTAGATTGAACATAGGACTTCATCAATAAAGTACGAGTGACATACAAAAGATGACGATTTTTACGCTCAGCAACCGCATTTTGTTGTGGCGTATATGGGCAAGAGCGTTGTGATACAATTCCTTTCTCAAGCGAAAAATTATTGAATTCACGAGACATATATTCTCCACCATAATCAGATCTTAATATTTTGATGCATGTGGAAAATTATGTCTCAACGTAAGCCAAAAGTTTCTTGAATATGGAAAACACTTCATATTTAGATCGAAGTAAATGTACCCTTTTAAACCGACTACGGTCATCTATAAATGTCACAAACTACTTTAAATGAGCATGAGAAATTACTGGTGAAATTCCGCAAACAGCACTATAAATGACATCAAAACAATTTGCAGCACGACTACCAAAATTAGGAAAATAAAGAGTTTCACTTTTGCCTAATATACAAGTAGAACAATCAAAGGAAGCAACTAAAAATTGATTTTTATTTCCCAATAAACCAGAATTGGACAAATGAGACAACACAATAAAATTTGGATGTCCTATACATTTATGCCAAACCTCATTCTTAGTAGTGGTAGCAAAAGCCAGAACAGGAGGAATAGAAAAGTGTATAGGAAATAATCTACCAACTTTAGGCCCCTTCGAGATTATCATCTCCGACACCTGATCCTGCACAAGGCAACCATTATGAGAAAAGTTCACATTACAATTGTTATAAACCCATTGGCCAACCGAAATAAGACTAGTGGAGAACTTTGGTGATACAAAAATATTCTTGAAAGTTTCAGTAATATCCCCAACCTTGGTAATGTGTAAATTACTACCATTGGCAACCTGAATTTGTGTTGGACCATTATACTCATGGATGTTTTTGAGTATATCAGTTCAGTTGGTCATATGATTGGAAGCGCCAGAATCAAAAAGCCAAAATTTAGATATTACCTCATTACCTTGTAGTCCCAAAGTTGAAAATGCTGACAAGATCATTTGTTGTACCATTTGAGGAGTAATAACTTGTCCAACCGAAGATGAGCTATCTGTAGTGGAATCATTTATTCCAACTTGGAAAGACTTTGCCCTACTATTGTGTGGGACACTCTTTGATATTGTGTCTTTGTTGTTTACAACAATTACAGAACTACTTGCCACAATTGCGAGCAATATGACCATATTTCTTGCAAATGTAGCATTGAGTTCTAGCCATATCCACGCCCTTTCCTTTCCCTCGAGCTGCAAATGCAACAGTGACAATATTTCCTTAATGAAAAGCATTTTGTGTGACGAAATGCTGCTCCTCACAAAGTAATTCCCTAAAAAAAACATCCAACGAGGGAGATGGATCACAGCTCATCAAGTTGGAGCGAACACTTTCAAAGTCAGATCGTAATTTCATCAAAATTTGATGTCGCTTTCTTTGTTCATGAACTCCTTGAATGATACATAGAGATTCAGTAGTTATTTAGCATAAATGATATCGATAAATTCTGCCCATAAGTTCTGAAATCTAGAGAAATAATCTTGAATAGAGAGACCTCCTTGTGAATACATAGCAATTTCATGCTCTAACTGAAAACGCCTTGCGCTATGTTCTTGGTTGTAAACATTTCCTAAATAACCCTACATGGCCTTTGCTGTCTTGTATGTCCTAAGATTAAGAACAATAAGAGGGTCAATTGACCATAAAATCCATAGCATCACCCGAGCATCTTTAACATTCCATTTACCGAGATTTTTAGGATCGGTAGGGGTATGATCTCTTCCATCTCTATGTACCCATAATTCTTTTCTGGTGACAAATAGTTGGAATTGAAATTCCCACGTGGAGTATTTTTTCCCCGTGAAATGAATATGGAAGGACTCAAACTGATATGACGACATGTTCTTGACAAGTTAAGGAAGATAGAAACGCAATGATGCAAAATAACCAGAATGACCAAGACTAAGATTCCAAGATGCCTTAACTTCCAAAATACTTAGGACTAACTGTTGACTAACAGTAAGCATAACCAAAACTTCCATAAAATTTTTTGGAAGGAACCACAGATGAAAAACACTAAGAATCAAAACACTTAAAAAGGCTCTGATACCATGTCAATTTTGCTGAATGCCTCTCAAATTGAGAGTCTTTCCATATTATAGAGAGAATACATATTACAAATCCCTAAAGATCCTTCATTCCTATCCCTAAAGATCAGCTATTCTATCTCTACAAATCTTCTATTCAATCCCTCTAAATCCTCTATTCTGTCACAATATTTATTCCTTTGATTCTACAATAAATCTATATGATCATGCTAATTTATATCACTATCTAATTACATTAATATATAAAATTATTTAGATTTCCATCATGCTAACACATAGTCCATACAAGTTGGGCTTATATCATTTATGTAAATGTTACTTAGTCGTGCTTTTCTATGCCCAACTTCATGAAAGAAATCTCTACTTTTCTGCGCTGCATTTAAAGAAGAAGTGATCTAGAGTGAGGAATTCTATGTGATTTTCTGCAGTTGGGATTTTCCAAGCAATTTGAGTAATCTTATACATACAACTTTGTCTTTGTACATAACTAATGCTTGCATTACTTTTACACTCGATTGTGCATTGAAGAGTGTATTACTAATACCATGGATTTCTAGGTACTAGTAATACAAGGGATTTAATATATTAATTAGCATGGTTAAAGACACAATTACTCCTAGTGTAGATTGGTCATGGTTTGCATCAGGTGAAATTTTTATAAGCACCCCTAGTGAAATATCAATCCCATAAGAGGTTTTTTCTTTATCCGGACATTCTAGTAACTAAAAACATGTCCATATTTAATTAAATTAGAAATGAGGGGCAAAGTCCATATAAGGGATGCGGTAGGTTGATTCATTGATTCTCTCAATGGGGCTGAAATTGCAGAAGGATACATCATACAGCTGACGCCCTCTAGTTTTGGATTGAATTGCTGGGCTTGTACATCCAGATAATGTGATACCTTATAGTTCAATGAATACTATAGCACATCGGATGGTTCTTATGTTTTTGAACTTTTTTTATTGTTCGTTGGGTTACTTTCTGATCTTTTAAGGTTAAATGTTTTTATCTAACCTAAAAGCTGGGCCTAGATTGTGATATATACTATTATCAACATGTTCATTGCACATAAGTAGGGATTAAGGATCAGTCAACATGATCCGCCTTGTGTTATGTTTATTCTGAAGGAACATGGCCTAGATTTCTTTCTTGTGCTTCAACATAGGTTTTATCATAGATTAGGATTTGCATGTGACATTTCTTATTTATTATCGAAGTGAATGTTCTAATTTTGAAAGTTATGTTGACTCAATTAAAGTATTTAATTTACCACTTAATTTGGACTTTCTCTGCAGGCATTGGGTTCTGTCTCAAACACCAAAGAAATCAATTTCCCCAAAGCCTTTAAAAAACAACGTAAACAACGTAAAATCAAGTACTTTCTATCACAAGGAGAGGTAAACATCTGTTATCATTAATTTGATCTGGATTTCAACTATAAAAGTTAGCCTACTTTCTTTAAGTTCTTAGTGAAGTGAATGAATGTATTTGTTTTGGAATATTATGTCAATTCAAGTAAAGTGTTTGTTCTACCCCATATATTTTCTCAACCTTGTTGGATGCTCAAACTGATTCTAAATGTGAGTTATCCTAGGCATTAATTTATGATAATTGGTTCTTGTTATATACTTTTAAATTAGTCTTTTTCACCCTGCACGACAACCATTTTGGTCTCAAAGTGTTCAATGTGTCATTGTGAATGGCAAACTGCAGAAGAAGTTTAGATAAGAAAGTAAACCTAGAAAGCATGCATAGCGAAGTGATAGAAATCTGAAAACATAATCATAGTATTGATTTCATAACACTTGTCTATGCTCAAAAATTTGGCAGGGGGAAGCAACTGATGATCCGACTCCTCCAATAATGTAAGTTACTTATATCGCATTTAGGCCCCCTTTGCATTGTAATGAATGTAATTTGAGCTGAACAAAGCTTTTTTTTTGGTAGGACCATGCAGCATAATTTAACTCCAAAAGGAGCGCACGAAAATAAAGGGGTCACGGTTGATGTGCATGGCTATAAAGTAAAAGTGAGCAGTGGTCCCATATTCACTTCCATTTTTGCCAAGTATGGTGACATTGCAGTCAATTGTCACTATATATCACTGGCTTTCAGAGCTTCCCTTCTTGATATAGTTTGTAATATTGTAAGGAGGCTGAAAACCGGTGACGTTTTCTCTACTTCCATAAATGATATGAGAATTTTGGTTTCTGCTGCAGTGAAGGTCAAGCTTGATAGTAACTTGGCTGCAGTAGTATTTGGATGAGATTTCAGAAGAGGGAGATACGGAGAAGAAGTTATCGGATTTGACGGAGTTGAGCAAGACTACCATGCTAGTGTCTATAGCAGCTGAAAAGGACATTTTAGAAAGGAATATGAAGGTCTTCGTTGTAGAGGAACAACTCAAAAAGGCTGAAAAGCGCTTGCAAGAGGCCAGACAGGTTGAAAGGTCTGTCAGCGTGCTTGAAACAGTGCATGAAAAAGTTTAGCAGGACATAAAGGAGGTTTAGGGTCAAACACAATATCAAGTAAGTAGGTTAAATGAGCTTCTGTAGAGCTGTTTTATCCTTGATACTTTTCTTGAACACTACTGCCAAGTAAATCTATAACATGTATTAGATCAACTTTTTAAATTTGATTTCTGGAATGATGTATACAAGTAAGTCTGTCCGTGTAGATGCGGATAGTCTTATTTATTGAATTGTGGAGCTAGACATTGATTTCTCAGTAAAATGAGTTCATTAACATTCTTTATACCAACACATAAAGTTTTTGTTGAATATCCTCTTCTCCAACAATATTTAGGATTCCTTGAACACATACATGTATATTGCGTAGCGTTCCAGATAAAATTGTTTGTGCACATTCATTACTTGTTTTTTTTTATAATCCATGACACATAGAACAATAATCCGCGACATCTCCAAGTTTGTCTTTTTTACAGAAGATTAAAGCTTTCCTCAGCTTAAGGTTTCCTTGATTGTCTTTATAGGGTTGATTTGTTATTTTGAGATCCATAGGAATTTCGATAATATAGCTGAAAGGTTGATTCTGTTACACTAATGACGAGAAAACATCCTACTATTGTGTTAAGTGGAAGAAGTTATAAAGAAATGAAATCTAACTATTTAGAATGGAATTGTGCCAAGGAGTCAACGCAGGACCAAATCGGTGGAGAAAATTATACTTATCAACCTTGTATAGCCGAGGGATGTAAAATCGAAAGTTAACTAGATTTCTTCTCTTTTACTTTACTGAGTTCAATATACTCTAGATTTGATATAAACTCTCATATGGAGCCTATTAGGTCTAACCTATTTTCTTAGCCCGCTACCTTCATATATCAGTATAGGATCTAATATGTTTGGAGTAATCATTTTTAATTATTTACTTATCTTCAGGGCCGATGATATGGCCTTGGGACTCTGAACCAGATATAGAATGTTATGTCTATACTCGATAGCTTCAAGATTTAACCCGACACAGTACCTGTGTCTGATGCTCTCTTTACGAAGTACAAAGATGTTTTAACCAATTGTATGTCTATTCAAGTGCAAATCCACAACAGTATTGCTCAGGTTCATATGCAATACTGTTGAGTTTTTACAACTTAAATAGCAAATTCAATGTTTGTGACTGTTCAAGTTTGGATTCTGATAGGTTGATATGGCTATGAAGTAGAAGTTAGCAGTGCTCCCATATTGACTGCCATTTTTCCAAGTATGGTGACAGTCAATTGTCAATACTTCATGGAAAGTACACAATTAACCTCAAATATTTTGTGGAACATACTTTTTCCTAATTCATCTAGAAAATGTATTTGTTTTCCTAAAATAAAATATTTTTCAATAACTTTAATCTACTTATTCTGCTAAACATAAAAAAAGAATAAAAATACTTTCTAAATATATTTGCCTCCGTACCAAACACACCCATAATTTCCAATAGTCGAAAGAGGTCACAAATTACAAGGGAAATAAATGATGGCGGAGGACAGCAAATTATTGGTGAAATCAAAATTATCACACATTGGGAGCAAGCGAAGGCACATGCCAGGACAAATTCAGTATATAGTATAGAATACTTATTCCGTCTCATTTTATAAGATATTTTTTTCATAAATAATTAAATTATAATATTTGTCATTTTATAAAATTTTGCATAAATTATCATATTACTTTTTATACCCTGATAGAATATTCCTCCATTCCATATTGATTGAATTTTTAAAGCATTTTTCATTTTTCAAATTAACTTAATTGTTCAGTTTTGAAGACTACTTTAGAGTGTTCTTTAAATTTTATCCTCCATTTGGAAAAATGGCAGTCAATTGTCAATACAAATCATTGCCTTCCAGAGCTTCCCCTCTTCATCTAGTTTGTGACGTTGTAAAGAGGCTGAAATCTGGTGATGTTGGTTCTCATCAATCAAACAGATGAAATCTTTTGTCTCTACTGCCGTGGAAGTCGAGCTTGATATGATGTAGCGTGGCTGCAGCAGTATCTTGATGAGATTTCAGAAGAAGAGGATATGGAGTAAAGGTTGCATATGGATATTGATATCCTTCTTTGTTGAATTGTGGAGCAAGGCATCAATTTCTCTGTGGAATGAGTTTATTAACATTCTTTTTATCAAACATATAACATTTTTATTAACGATCCTTTGCTCCAACAATATTTAGGATTCTTCAAACAATCTGATTGATATCTTGTGTCGGTGTGAATTAACATACATGTAAATTGCATTGCGACACACATTAAAATTATTTGCACTCATTCATCACTTGAAAATTTTCCAACATTTAATGTGAGTTTATTATGCGCAATGAACTCTAGCCTTTCTTTTGAATATTTTTATATCATAATATTTTACAAATTATGCCGTAAGGCATAATAAGTTACATTGTACGTAGGGACTCAGAAGGCCAAAATATAATATCCAATAACAGACCCAAAAAAGCATCACTCTAGTTTCTAAGTACTATAACAACTTTGTGAAAATACTATATATATCTTATGTTGCGTAACTTAATTTCTGTATAATATATGGGAGAAAAATAAAACTTTAAGTTCAGATAGCTATGAACTTTTATATATGAATAAATAAGGATACTTCAAATCTTTAATTCACAAATACGGACGAAAACTAAAATAATAATAGTCATTTGAGACAAGGATAATTTGTACATAAACTTCATAGTTTAGCTGAATCCAATCTAAATTGACTTCATACTCTTTGAGAATGTGCATTTTAAAAAACTTAGTTTTTTTTTTATCTTTTTGAATTGATTGTTCGGTTAACTTTGGAAACTTGTAACGGCTTTCAAATATGATCAAGAGAATCCGTGGACCGTTGAAATACTACAACAATAAAGGCTTTTAGCGGCAATTAATATACACTTTAGTGGCAATACAAATTGCCACTAAAGCTTTTACCAGCATTTAGTTATTTGTCATTGAATCCAATGTCGCTAAAGGCTTTAGCGGCAATTACAAACAGTGCCGGTAAAGATACCAACTATTGACACTAAAAGGACTCAACTTTAGTGGCATTTATTTAGCGGCAATAACAATTGCCACTAAAACCACCTTGACTTTCATCTTGCATTTCCATTAATGGCACACCTTGTTAGAAATAAAATTAACCACAAATTGGCAAATATTAATAGAAAGAAATATTGTGCTTCATTAAAATCATAATTAACAAATAAACAACTAGTCATTCATTTCCTGCCAACAAATATCAAGAACAAACACACTCACTTTAGAAATTTATTGTATTTAACCACAAAAAAATCACACATCACATCCTCCCTACTCCCTAGAAAGTGAAATGAATACAGTAAGGGTTCGATAAGCAAGAATACTCACTTCGGGGAACTTCTCGAAATTCTGAGTGTCTAATTCTCCTATAACAATGAGTTTATAGGCAGCTTCCATTTCGTAAAGTGCATACCATTTTCAGTAAAAAAGAAAAGGCCAAAGTATTGGCTGCTTCAATAAAAAAAGAGTCGAAATTAGTGCCAACGAATAATTGTTTATCACTGTATCAAAAATCTCAATTGTATACCTGCCACTCTTCAAATCCTTGAGTGCTCTCAGAGTTCAACTTCTTGATGGCAATAATAATTCCAGTGCGAGCTTTAGTAGGAGAAAGCGTCTTCTCATCAACCCATCCTTTATACACGCTGGAAAGAGAGAGAATCACGTCGCCTGGAAAGTGCAAGACGAGATCTCGGTCCATCAGATAAGTTAAATCAGTTCCAACAGAGTATTGAAATAGACAGAAATCCCAAGGCGTAGTATACTAACACTACACCAAAAGAAGCCTTTAGCGGAAATAAATTTTCCTGTTAGCATTTACTTTGAAATTTCAAAAGAACACAGACTGCACCTGTAAAGCCCTTTAGCTCAAACTTCTGTCCACTCGGAGTTCTAATTTATATACTCTCTTAACATTTTAGCATATCCAAAAATTGCGTCGGCCAATGGTTGCTCATTATTTACCTAAATAGAACCAAGTGGCAGTTATCAGTCTCACCTATTAGTATGGACAAAATCGATTTGTTTCTCTTGATTAGGGGTGGCAGGAGGACCGAGTAGGCCCGCATATGGCTCGAGAACCGGACCGCCGGACCCGCTCCCGATGATATCGGGGGCTTAGGGGTTGGGGGTTTACGTGGACCGATCAGGGGCCGGTTCACCGTTTGGTCCCGATCGACCCAGCCCAGTCCCGGCCCGCTTGAACCGGCCGGTTCGCGGGATCCCCTATTATTATTATTATTTTAAAAAAAAATGAATTTGTAGCCGTTGCCAGCCGTTAGGGAAACGGCTAGTGCCCCGCCCCCCCCCCCCCCCCCCCCCCCAAACAAATTTTTTCAACTTTTTCACTTTTCCAACACCCCCTACCACCCCCCTACTTTTAATACTTTAATTTAAACTCTCAAATTATCAGAAATACACTTTAATCCATTTTTAATATTATAAATACCCCTCTATTCCTAACTATTTCTTACAAAATCATCTATTCTCATTTCTCTCATCTATTTTCTATATCCTCTCAAGACTCAATCTTAATTCTTAAATTTTAATTTTTATTCCATTTAAGTCTCATATTATTATAATACATATATTTCAATTTTCATATTGTATCAATATATATATATATATATATATATATATATATATATATATATATATATCATATTTGCTATCAAGTATTGGAGTTTCAAATTACCATTTAAGAGTTACAACAAACTACAAGCTTTAAGAATCGATTTAACGTCTGCTATTAACGCAGACGTTTGGGACATTCGTTTCATATTATTTATTTTATTTTTCCTCTTTAATTTTTGTGTTATTATTAGTTTTATATTTTACTTTATTTATAATTAAATATGAGTTCTAGCAAAAAAAAATCGGTAAATGAAAAGAGAAAGAACAAGAGAAGAACAAGGTGACATTTTTAAAATATTTAATTTTGATAAAAAAAGAAAAAGTAAAGAAAAATATAAGAGTAAATGTGGTGGTACTTCATCTAAATCAATGTCTAGAGTTAGATTTAATACAAATGATTCTACTTATGTTGATGATACTTCTTATGATATTAATCGAAATGTTCAACTAGATCATGAAAGTTTAGAATGACGTTATGGTAATATTAATCCTAATCTTGATTAAAATTCAGGTGAAGAAGTAGAAGTTGATTCGGGTGAAGAGAAATTAGAAGATACACCTACTAGTCCGAAGACAGAAGTTCCAAATGAAATTACAAATTTAACGGAGTAGAATTGTGGACGTCCACCCCTTATACCTCCAAGAAGGGAGACGGTGAAGTATAAACGCCCTAAAACTTCTATTGTGTGACAATTTATGACCTTCCATAAGGAAAATAATATTGTTATTTGTAATAACTGTAAGCAACCTTTTAAACATAGACAAGGTGGGGGTCAAGGTGGGACGGGGGGGATTAAATAGACATTCGTTATCGTGTGTGTCGATTCAATATAATGAAGTTAAAGCATTAGCCAATAGAAAAAAAAGGAATTCTAGTTAATGAATTTGATATTAGTGGTAATGAATCGGTAGGGGCTTCTAACACAGTTCAAGGAACATTAGACCCTTCTAACCCCTGTGGTCCACTAACACAACGTAAATATAATAAGGAAAGAGATCGCGAAAATTTAGCTAAAAAGATTTCTGTTTGTGGTTTGCCTTATAGTTTTCCTTCAAATCCCGGTTTTATTGAATATATTCAACAAACTTATAATCCTGCTTACAAAGGTTTTGCAAGAAATGCTGTTAAATCTGATGTTTTTGAATATCAAGGTAAAATTGTCAATTTCTTCGTTGTTTATTTAACATATTAGATAGTAGAGCGTCTATAACTTAATACATGGGTCGTAGTGTTAATGAACATGATTATTTAACTATTACAACATATAGGATCGATCATAATTGGAACTTGCAAAAAAAGAATCTTAAGTTATAAAGAATGTGTGTAGAGAAAAAACTGGTGCATATTTAGCTTCAAATAGTTTGAGTGTTTTATATTATTACATGTTCATAGATAAAGTAATGTCTATCGCATTAGATAATGCATCTAATAATACAAACCCTGCTAGTATGTTAAAAGTTAGATTATGTCCAATTAACAATAAAGTTTTTCATGTTAGATGTGTTGCACATATATTAAATTTAGTTGTACAAGATGGTATTTCATTATTTGATTGTGGTTGCATGAAAATTGAATATGTTGTTTCCTGGATCTTTCATGCTAATAAAGCTGCTAAAATTGGGAATTTAATGAGCGTTATTTACTATGTGTATTTTTACCTAGAAAAAATCCAAAACATATTAAAACAAGGTGAAATTCTGGTTACAAAGTGCTTTCAGTTGCTTACAAATATAAAAGACCGATACAAATGGTGTGTCACATCTCTAAAAAGACTTAAGTGAACTAGAGACTAACATGGTTGTCATAAAGTTTGGAGGTCAAACGTCCAAGAACGTCCATGACATTCGAAAGGTTCGCCATGAAATGACCTTGTGTGTCTTAGCATGTTTCGTCGAGTTTTATGTTTGTTTTGGATGAAATTAATATGGGAGGTCCTAAAATCGTATACGATCATATTCGGATTGGAAAGGTCCGGTAAAACATCCCCAAGGACCAACGAAGGGTACATGAGGAAGGACCCTTCAAAGAGCCAAAAGCCCTCAAGACCGGCCCCAGTCGACTGAGGCAATCGACGACCAGTAGGCTGGTCGACGCCCTGTCGTTGGTGGCCGTTGGTCAAGACTTAGCCTATGGAACTTAAGATCCCATAGGCCAGTCTCTGAAATATACGACGACCACCAGGACGGTCCGTTGGTGGACAAACGGTACATCGATGGGCAGGCATCGATGGTTTGTGTCACCTGCGCATCTTCACTGTAAAGTGAAAGGGTGAATTGGTAAATTCACCCCACGTCCAAATAAGAGTTTAGGTGGTTACTTAAGGGTATTTTGGGGTATTCTAAGAGGTTTTATAAGTCCTAAACACCTAGATGAATTAATTCTTCCAAATCAAAACCCAAATTCTCTTCGAAATTCTCTAGAACTCCATTGGAGCCAAAACTTAAAGAAGAGCTTGGATTGGAGTTTTGTTTGGTGATTCTTCATCAAATTTGTGGATTAACATCAGTGAGGTATGGTTTATTCATCCTTGGAACTCTCTTCATCGCGGAGCCAAACTTCAAAGTGATTTTCTAAGACTTTCTCAAAAGATCGATTTCTAACTTATGATCTAGCCATGAGTTATTGCATAAAACGTTTTGAATCATTGATTTATGATTAAATTGATGTTAATTAGATTATTTTAACCTAAATTCTTCATGAACCCATGCAAAACATAATCTCTTCAAATTGGGTATATTTTAGATGTTATGATCTTGCCTCAATGCTTATAAATTCTAGTGTAGTTTCCTATGGGCTATTGAATGATGTAATAGTTGTATTGAATTAATGTATATGCTGTCTTAGCTTGATAAATCTATATTTAATTTACTTAGGTTCATTGATAATTGTGGTTTTTGTATTGAATTGATGACCATAACCATGAGTAAGGGCCTATTGGTATTGTATTGGATGATTTAGCTATGGATTGAAGTGGTGAGAATGATTGGTGGCACGCTGCCCTAATTCTATTTATATTATGTAAATTATGTTTGGTGTTATGTTGTGATTGGTATGTTCCACTTATGGTGGCGGTGTTATGTGCCTAAAATTTGAATTATGTGGCCTCGTCTGCGTTACCTTATGTATTATGATGATCTTGGCCATGTTGGCACTACTTGAAGTATTATAATGGTTTGTGTAGTTGATTATGTGAAGTATGATCATATCTACCTACATGTTAAGTAATGTGAAAGTATGTGTTCTTCTATTGATGTTATTAGGTGATCATGTTTGACTATGACTATGGCATTGTGTGTGTAGTCTTAGAGTTGATGCATGATTCTTCCTATTTGGTTATTGAGTCTTATGATTACTATCTTGATGGTTACATAGTAGTGTATAGGGTGACCTAAAGTGAATTGGTTGTTCTTATGTGCTACTTGGAAGATATGTTATATATGTGATAAAGAGAAGTATTGATGTGTCTTGTTTAAGTAGACTTAAGTCCCTCTTCTTGATGCATGAATGATATGTGAATATGACATGTCTTGACTTAGGATGCTAAAGCCTTTTAGTCTTGTATGTGTGAATGATACGTGGCCTTGAACATAGTGAGAAGGTCAAATTATGTGGAACCTTTGAGAAAGAAGGTTATGACAAGCTTGAAGTTGAAAGATGTAATGGTGCCCTTCTTGTGTGAGTGATGGACTTAGGAATGGTTGGCTGAAACTGCATGAAAAATTCTTAGTAAAGTCATTAAGCTATCCTCTTCGCCATTGAAAGGCAGCCCTAAATGACCTCTTTGGTAGGGTGAATGTGATTGTGTTATGAACTAGATATGGAACCTCTTCATGTGATCCTTTATGTGAAAATACTCTATGAGAACAAAGGCTAGCACCGAGTGAGTATGGAAAGGGAAGTTGCTCTATATAATAAGACATTAGAGTACAAAAAAACCCTTCATATTCCTTAACCATGTGCCTACATGGGCTTTGTCCAAGTTCTACCATTGGCAAGTAGAACACCCTCATCGGAGTAGGTTACAACTTTGGATTTCATGTTTAGCTACCATTTTCTATGTCGGTTATTGCCTATTCTCATCATATGGGATAACTACTAGTGTTTGAGAAGTCTATGAATTTTAGGCGGTGGTATGGGACGCTACCTAGACATTGCACCCTTAGGCTTTAAACATGTTAGTGAGTGAGTCCCTACGTCTTCTCCAAGACCATTACTTGAATGTCCTTATGTGTTGAATGTCTCTTAATTGAACCAAGTGAAGTAATGACTTAAGTTAGAACATGTCATTGAATAAGTACCTAATCTAGAGTGATTTTAAGGATTTCCTAGTTAAAGTGTGAAGGGGGCATAAAGGATGATCTCTTCATGTCTTATCTAGGGAATTCTTAAGAATGACTCTAGTTAGGGAAGTTAGTTGATACCTTAGGCATGATCTAAACTTAGAAAGTCTTAAGAATTATTTTGGTAACCTTGAAGAGGGTGTATGGACGTTCTCTTCTAGGATTACTTAAGTAAGTCTTTTTGTAGCCTTGGTAAGGAGAATGTCATATTATACATGTTATGTGTTTTGGTGTATTGTAAGTGTATTCGTCTCATTTTAAGTAGTCACGAGGATCATTTGGGTGTGCTAGAGGGTGTATGAGCGGTCTCTCTTTGTCTTACTTCAGTGAGTCTTAGGATAACTTTTAGTGAGAAAGTTGCATGTTAGAAAAGGGTTCACTGTGAAGTTGAAGAACTTCACTGTAACATGTGAATTAGTTCAGTGTAACAGTAACATGGTTCACTATAATGTTCCTTAAATTGTGGTTAAATGTTTATGTTTATGTGATTTCATATGTGTTTCTAAGGTGTTAAATGTTGTTCTTATGCTTATACTGTTTTTATAAAAAAACATATTTCTATTAAATGTCTGTTATCATGATTTCTATTCATTAAGCCATACTTAGTACATGTGTTTGTACCAATTCCATATTTTATCTATCTCTAAAGTGATTCATAGGTGAAGGTGCTTATTGGGAGCGAAGCTTGGATTATAGGATCTTTAAAGCAAGTTTGAAGTATGTCCTCATTTGACTCGTGGGCATCATTATCTTAGAGTTTCTTTATTGAAGTACTGTAATAGACATAGTAGTATTGTATTTCGATTGTATGGGTCGTGTCCCAAGTATATTTCGAGTCTAAGATTTGAAGACATGAGACCTAGTATTTCCTTTGATTTTATATGAAAGATATTTGAAAGACTATTAGAAGGTTTGTGAAAAGTTTTAATTCCTCACTATTTTTCATATATGTATATGAGATGAATGATGCGAAAGGGCTTGTGCAAGACCTCCGAGAGGTCAAGTATGCCGGTTGCAATCCGAGTGTGTCATATCTTCTTGGGTATGCTCTCGGGATGTGACAATCTTGGTATCAGAGCATAGGTTATGAAAGTGGTCTTAGGAATAAAAAAGTCTCATAAAGTCACGTCTAGTAGAGTCTTGTTCATTGGTGTGAGTCGCGACACATCCATGAATGAGAGTCTATAGGATGATAGAGTTTCCCTTCTTTTCTAATCCTATGTCGTGTTGTAGAGTAAAATGTTATGAGTGTCCTTTTCTTATGATTTTCCTTGTGTTTCTAGGAAGATGAATACGATGAGGACACTGGCTTGGAGAGTTGATGAGAATGAGGAGATTCCTCCTCAAGTGGAACAAGTTGAGCAAGTTGTTCAAGATGCTCAAGGGTCTCAAGGTGCTAGGAATTCTCAAGTCTCTATTGTGGAATGAGGTAATGATGTTCCGGTGGTTCTCCCGGAATTGACTAATGGGGAGATTAGAGAGGCTTTGCTTGCTTTAGCCCGAGCCATGACTAATAATATGAATAGGGGTATTGAGCCTAGAGTTAATGTTGTGGAGAGTACCATGACATCTAGGTTGAGAGACTTTGTGAGGATGAATCCTCCTATCTTCCTTGGCTCTAAGGTAGGAGAGGATCCTCAATAGTTCCTAGATGGTGTGTACAAGATGTTGAGTTCCATGGGGGTGACTACTAGGGAGAAGGAGGAGTTAGTTTCATATCAATTGAGGGAGGTTGCTCAAGTGTGGTACACTCAATGGAAATATAATAGGCCGGTTGAGTCGGGTCCTATAGAATGGGAGGAGTTTAAGGAGTCTTTATTAGGAAAGTACTTTCCCCGTGAGAGGAGCGAGGTGAATGTTGAAGATTTCATTAACCTCAAGCAAGGAATTATGAGTGTGGAGGAGTATTCTTTGAAGTTTACTAGGTTTTCTAGGTTTGCTCCATCCGTGGTGTCTAACCCAAGGGATGAGATGAGTAGGTTTTTGACAGGTGTTGCCGACCTTGTGAAATAAGAATGACGTACGGCCATGCTCCATGATGATATGACTTTATCTAGAGTCATGGCGTATGCTAAATTCATTGAATAGTCTAAACTTGGTAGGATTGCTAGAAACTTGCAGAGGAGTGGATCTAGTGACCAAAGCCAATCTAGGTTCAAGAAGAAGATTTCAAATCAAGATGAATCTAGGGGTGCTAAGTTCAAACATGATAAGGGTAGTGGTTCTCAAGATGGTAAGCCTACTTGTGTCACTTGTGGAAAGAGGAACTATGGGGAATGTCTATTGGGTTGAGGCCGTTGCTCCTCGCATTGCCTCCTGAATTGTGGCCGTTGCTCCTCGCATTCGCCACGATCTCCCCCACCATTGTCATGACTACCTCTTTCTTCGTCCCCTCCGGCACTATAAGGCTTCTCCTGCCTGAAGTCTGTCAAAGCTTCGGCCTGCGTGATAGCGTCATCAATAGTCCCAACCTGTCTGCGTTCCAACTCCGTCCTGGCCCAATTCTGTAGCCCATCCATGAAGTGGAACAACATGTCCTCATCCATGAGGTTGGGAATCTAAAGCGTAAGGGTGGTAAACTCCCGCACATACGCACGTATGCTACCCGTTTGCTTCAACTCCCTGAACTTGCGCTTTGCCTCATAGATGACGTTGTTGGGGAAGAACGCCCTCTTGAACTCTTCGCGGAATTGTTCCCACGTGTTGATGGTGCACGTCCCTTTCCTGATGTCGGACTCTGTACGCCTCCACCATAGCATGGCCATATCAGTAAGATACAACACAGCGGTGTTGATCTTACTCTCGTCGTTCCTCAGCCTGTTGCACTTGAAATAATTCTCCAAATGCCACAGAAAGTTCTCCACCTCATGCGTGTCACGGAAGCCTCTGAACATAGGTGGCTTGGGAACCTCGACGCTGGCCTCCCTTTCCCGGTCGAACGACGGTGATCCTCCAACGCTTGCACCTTCCTTGAGTGCTTCTATCTCGGCCTTCATGGTCTCAATCGCGCTCAACGCCTCCATGAGCCAACACTCCAAGGAAGTGATAACCTCCTTCATCTCAAACTCAGCCCGCTGACGCTCCTCCAACTCCTTACGGATGGATTCGGTCTCCTCGAGGGTGAAGTCTTCAAGGGTCTTGAACTTGTCGTCTGCCACGTTCATGCGCTGGCCTAAGATCTCCACAGCCTGTCTCGCCGTTTCCACTCTTACGACCCATTCTTATCCAGTAGTGATGTCTATGGGCTCCTCACCCATTTCATCGTCACTGGTTCCGGCGGTCGAAGGTGGATGAGATGTCAGCACCTCGCTTGGTTCCGACAGCATCTCTTCATTTCCCTTCTGCTGTCTCTTCCCCTTTTGATTCTTCTTACTACCATCCTGACGGACATTAGTGGTGCTAGCGGAGTTCATGTCTCCTTCAGTAGCCATTCTCTTAGTATCAAACCTGCTCTGATACCACTTTGTCACGGACCTAGAGTATTTGCTAAGACTTCGTGCGGCACTTGACAACTTACTCACGAATCTTTCGCGATCTTGTAAGCTCAAGTAAGCCTTTCACACTAAGATCGCTAAGAGAAATGTAAAGGAAGATTTAGAGAGAGAGAGATTTTGGAAAAAGTCTTAATTGCTTCTTTGGTTGGTTGATGGATTTACAAATGAGAGGCCCTTCTATTTATACTACTTCCTAAGGGCCTAAGTGTAAATAAAAATTACATACAAGTCCTAAGTTATTTACACTTTAGTCCATATTCTAGAAAAATTCTACACTTTCTAGAATATGCTAAATTCTTCCAAAAATATCTAAAGTATTCTAAAGAATTCTAGGAAATTCTCTAGTCTTCTCCAGAAATCTAGAAGGTTCTAGAGTTATCTGCAAACCTTTTCACAACTCTAGACCCTTCTGCCCCCATCCGGACGCAAACTCAGGCTGGAATTATGGTGGGACATCACATTTGGGTCCAAAAAATCTGCCCGCGCTCTAAAAACAGTAGTGCTAGACTAAACAGGGACTGGTAAGCATGGGTCACCACCTTCATTTATCTAATTGGCTGAAAAATAGTTCGAGACTAAACTAGAAATACGGTACGAGTTAAAGTCTGTTCTTAACTGGAGTTCCCTTTTCAGATAAACGATACCGAGTTGATGATTTAAAATGGAAACATGGTCGATCAAATCATCAAGAATGAAGCCATAAGCATCCACAATGCATATATTCCATGAATTTGCATTCAAGTATAGATACATCCTTAAAAGTATGGCAGCTAGAATGAGACAAATAAAGCATTTAATTTCTCTTACTATTCTATTTGTTTAATCCATGTTCCATTTCAAGTAAAATTAACTACCTCAATCAATTACATGAATATTTGTTCAAAGAGCACCTTCAAAAGCAGTAGATACAAGGCATACAACCTCAACCACTATCATACACACTGGGATACAACAATTTGTGATGTTGTAATTAACACATTATAAGAAAATATTATCAACACGTTCATTGCACATAACTAGAGATTAAGAATCAGTCAACATGATCCATCTTGTATTATGTTTATTGTGAAGGAACATGGCCTAGCTTTCTTTCTTATGCCGCTTTTTAGCCGAAGTCTGAGTGGAGAGGCTCTAGAGTGGTTTACATCTCATGAAAAAAAACAGTGTCCTAACTGGAATGCCCTAGCTAAGGATTTCATCGAACAATTCGCTTATAATGTGGAGATGGTTCCCAATCGTTATTCCTTGGAAAAAATTAAGAAGACATCAAATGAAAGATATAGAGAGTTTGCATATAGATGGCGAAAGGAGGCAGCTAGAGTTCGACCTCTTATGTCTGAGAAGGAAATCATTGAATTATTTGTGTGGGTTCAGGAACCCGAATATTATGATCAAATCATGTTTCTCGTTGGACCAAATTTTGGTGAGATAAGTAGGTGAGACTATGGAAGACGGATTGTGAACTGGAAGATTGCTCGGGTTGCTACCTCGCCCGAATCTTCTTGTTTGTGAAGAAGAAAAGAGAAGATGTGTTCGCTACCACTTATGAGGGGATGAAGACCCCAAGGAGATCCTCGTCATTCCAAGGTCATTCTCGATCTTCACAGAGTTCATACCCGGCTTGTTATGCACAAGATGATTACCAAAATATCCATCTCTCCAGTTTCCAAAATGCCCCTCCTCCCACTTACCAAAATACTCCCCCCCTCATAGTTATTAGAGTCCCTATACTATTTACCAAACATCCATTACAGTTTACCAAACTCCACCCAATCACCAACGTTAAGAAAAATTACCAAATGCCTCCCATGATGTATCAAACCCCATATCCACTTTACCGACATACCACTCCCCCCCCCCCCCCCGAACTACCAAGATCCATCACCAAATTACCAAACCAACTCATATCCAAGATATCAAGCCCCCCCGTCCTAACGCTCCAAATTATCCTCAGATGCCTCCCCAACAACTAGGAAACTACGATCCCTCCCGTCCCATATTTGAGAAGAAACCCGTAAGAAATTTCACTCTGCTCATCGAAAGCCAAACAAAGTTTCTCAAGCGATTAACTGCGGTAGGATATATACATCCAGTGGGTCCTATGCCAGTTGACACTAGCTCAAGGTTTTACAGACCTAATCAAAAGTGTGTGTATCACTCCAACAGTGTTGGACATAATACCGAGGACTATATCAACCTTAAGCTGATCTAATTGACTAGAAGGTGGTCTTTCTCCATATAGTCGTGCCCAATGTATACAGTAATCCTTTGCCAAATTATAGGGGCATCAATTTCAATATGATAAAGATAAATGATGATTGGTGCGTGACAAAGACAATAGTTTCGATAGCTCATGAGGAACTGGAAAGAGATGTGGATCTATTTAAGCATTACAGAGAACAAAGATATTTTGATTCTGAAACTCGAGAAGGTTGTTGCCTTGGTGCCAAGAGAAATTCTTGCCCGACCAAAGTTTGTGATTGAAACTGCTTCCACTCAAGATATTACCAGGTCTGGTAGATGTTACACACCGAAAGAGTTGGCTCAAGGGGGGCAAAAGAAAGACCAAACAAAGAGACCAATAAGTGAGAATGAGGCTGAGGAATTCAGGAGAAAATACAACCAAAAGATTATTTGATTGTGAAGCATTTGGAAAGACCCCAACTCAAACTTTTTTATAGCCTTGTTGATTAGTTCGCAGCTTCATAGGCAAGCCTTGATGAAGGCTTTGAATTACACATATATTCCCATGGGCACCAATAGTGACAATGGAGCAACTATGATAAACCAAGTCATCCGAGGATAACGAATCAGTTTTTGTGATGAAAAGTTGCCCTTTGAAGGGAAGATGCACAAAAAAGCTTTACATATCACCATTGCGTGTCGAGACAAGGTTATAAATCGTGTCTTGGTCGATGATGGATCCTATCAATATTTGCCCGCTATAGACTCTAGGGCAGCTAAAATTTTTCTTGGGGAAGCTTCACCAGAACCAAGTCAATGTGAGTGCTTTCGATGTGGTGCAAAGAGACACATTGAGGGCAGTAAACTTTAATATTCAGATAAGTCCTATAGAGTTCAGTGTAGAGTTCCATGTGTTGAACATCAACACCTGTTACAACCTACTTTTGGGAAGGTTGTTCATCCACATGGCTGGGGCTGTGCCTTTTACCCTTCACTAACTAATGAAATTTGTAACATGAGTTGGTAATTCATGGTTAAGGAATCCATTCCAATAGGTATGCGCCGATCGTCGATGAATTTTCCCGAGGCTATTATTTCTACACGGTGGAAGTGGTAAATGCCACTGGTGATGATTTGGCTCCACATCCCGCTAAACCTTTTTTAAATAAAACAATTTCTACTGTGATGTTTTTGAGCGGTTTCGAACATGGTTTTGATTGGGAATGAATTTTTAGGAAATTGTCGAGCCTATCCAAGTTCCCACCAAATGAGCAAACCTTTTTTTGGGGTATGTCCCATGGATTATGAAGCAGGGTCAAAGAGCAAGAATGTCGATCAAGAATTGGCTAGGCCAATTCCTCATCTATACCAATCATTTCCAGTTCGAGAGTATGCCGATGATGATGGCCTTGGGGAAGGAATCTAAAGCCTTTTTTATGAAATTGATGCGGTCATTAAGGATGAGGTCGAGACATCCGGCATTCTCAATGAAAATCCTGGGGAGCAATTGCAGAACTGGACCTCCACGTCGCTTTTGATTCCCTGGACATCTTGGTAGAAAGGAGATATATTTATGCAATTTTTGAAAATTGATGGTAGTCTGGAAGAGGGCCGAGACCCACCACTTTTTTCAGTTTTAATTGTATGTGTTTTGCAATTCCCTTGTGATGTTTAAAAAGGCAAAGTGGCCCTTTGCCATGGCCAAAGTTTGTGCTTGTTTTTCAATTTGAATGAAAGTCTCTTTTATCAAAAATTCGCTTATTAGCTTATTTGCTATATTTTACTTTCCTACCTTTGTGTGTTTATGATGTTAGTAATATTAATTTAAAACCTGTCAATGTCATGTCATGCCACGAGCCGAAGTAACAAAATGAGGCAGGTGATGACGAAGGTGAAGAATATGAAGTCGAAAATGAGGTATCAGAACATTTTGCTGAAGAGTTTTGGCAGTTTGAGAATCAACATAACCCGATTTGGAAGAAACTGAGACTGTCAATCTTTGAGACGAGGAGTGCATTAGAGAATTCCGAATCTGTGTCCATCTGACTGAAGCTTAAAGAAGGGACTTGATTCATTTGCTTATAGAATACATTTATGTATTTGTGTGGGTTTACACAGATATCCTAGGGCTGAGTACATGTGTGGTGTCCCATAATTGCAAATTAATCTAGGATTTTGTACTGCAAAACAAAAGACTCGGAAGTTCATGCCTGAGTTAAGGTTAAAGATCAAGGAATAGATTACCAAACAGATCGAGTCTCAAATAGTGGAAGTGATGCAGTATCCGACTTGGTTGGCCAATGTTGTCCCGGTTGCCAAGAAAGGGGGAAGATCAGAATTTGTGTTGACTACAAAGATCTCAACCAAGCTGTAACAACCCTAAAAATGAATAGGATCAAGACTTAGGGTGTCAAGAATGCTTGCGATTAAACCAAAGTTCACACGGATTGATACGCGTAGAACCAGACCTTAGAACCCTTACTACGACCAAGTCAACTAACTTGGGGAGTTAGTTGAGCTTGGAAAGGTTGGGACCAACCATGTAAGGCTCTCGAAAACTAAGATTTAATTGAAGGAGTCTTTACCGGACTTAAAAGAATAAATCTTAAGTTTTGAAGGTCTAGGGGTAAAATGGTCTTTTACCAGGCTAAGGGTAATATGGTAATTACCCTAAATATATAATTAATTAATTATTTAATAAGACGTAGGGGCAATTTTGGGAGAGAGAGACAAAATTTAACTCTTGGAGTAGAGTCTTGCTCCACCCGGGTTCGAACCTAGGTGGAAGCAATGATTTAAATTACTTTTATTTAAGGTTTATAAATTAATTTAATTAATTAATAATTATTAATCTGATTTAATAAAAAGGAAAATCAGATTTTATTAAGTTAATTAAAATCCTATTTTTGACTAAGTCTTAAGTTTAGTCTCCTAATCCTAAAACAACACCCTCCCTCACGTTTCTCAACTCTCTCTCACGTTCTCAATCTCTCTCTCACGTTGTTCTGCCAAACACATCAAAAACCAGAAATAAATTCATCAAGAGTTCTTCACACTTAAAGAACTCACAAGGATTTTTAAGTAAAAGACAAAGTAATCAAAACGTCAAGGCTAAGAGAGGTTCATCGAGTAGGGTGTACGTTGAAGTAAATTGGCCGTGGTTTGGAGGAGTTTCCGGGCCGCAGCTTGACGCTTGAATAACGTCCAAAGGTATGGGTTTCTCTCATGGAATTCTTTCTCCAAGAGTACTTTCTTTCGAACACTTCTTAAACTCTTGAAACTAAGGTTGTTCCCCTTCGTATGTCCTTGTCCTTAGCTCCCAAACAAATTTTTAGGATGGGTATGTTGTGCTGCTAGATTTTAGCATGAATGATGTGTTTAAATTAAATATGAAAGTGTTTATGTGCGGGAAATCACGATAATGATCATCCAAATATGACCAGAAAAGTTGATGTATAGGTGTGTATAGGGCAGTGTTTTAGTCACTGTTTTGGGGAGTATAAGTTGTGTATTTATTGTGTATTTTATGTGTGTAATGGGTGTACAATGTGATGTTCATTATAATGAAGTATTGTGAATTGAATAACCATCTTATAGCTATCTAAACTTATGAAAAAAAATGCACCTAAAAATGGTTGGAGAAAGACTAAAATTTCAAGATTTTTGTATCTATCAAAAGTGTCAAATTATGGGTTTTTAAAATAAAATAAAATAAGTGAGGTCAATGGGAATCGAACCCAAGACCTCACCAGTGAAAGAAGCTGAAAAAAGGGAAAAATGTGAAGAAGCTAAGGTGAATCGAACCCCTTAGCTACTGGTGTCGCGAAAGAGAAAAGGAAAAAAATAAAAGAGGGGCTGGGGGATCGAACTCGCGACCAGCCCTGCCCTCGCAAAAAGAGAAGAAAAATAAAGGGGGGCTGGGGGATCAAACTCGCGACCAGCCCTGCCCTCGCGAAAAGGAAAGAAAAAAATTAAATGGGAGGCGTGGGATTCGAACCCACGACCTTCCAGTGCGCGCGAAGGAAAGGGAAAAGAAAAAAAATAAAAAACAAATAAGGATAGAGGGGCTGTGGGGGTTCGAACCCACCACCTCACAGCCTCCTCAGCGAAATGCAACGAAAATAAGGGGGGGGGGGCTGTGGGGGTTCGAACCCACAACCTCCCCAATGCAGTGAAATTTATTGAAATTAAAATTAAAGAGGTTGTGGGGGCTCGAACCCCCAACCCTTTGGTTAATTAATAGTGAAATTAAAATAGAAAATTAATCCTTCAATATAAATGTTGATATTTAATTTAGAATCTAATGTCATGAATATTAGAAATAAAATTAATGAAAAAAAATATAAATGATATTCAAGTGATTCAAGATTTGGGTTCCTTTGTCCCAAAACTTCGTATTGACGCATAAGTCATACGTGAGTAAAATATCCAAAATAATGCCATCTACTTAGATCAAAAATTAAGATCTTGGCATATAGACAAGATACATAAGTCTTGTACTATATAATCTTAGGAAAGTAAGAATCACTTTCCGAATTATGAATGAAGCCCCATGGCTTGTATGTATAGACACATAAGTCTAACATACGTTCAAAAGTAAGTGAACCTAAGATGTATGTAATGAAATGACGAACCCTAGGAGGGTTAAGTATGAGTGTAAGATACACTAAAAGACCTAATGCATTAGTATATGATGAAATGAACCTTCACGTAATAAGAGGTGAGTAACTATGAAAAGCAAAGGTGCTAATAATGAAGCATTTGGTGACAACATGATATGAGGCTAATGTAAAAGATGAGAACAATCTCAAATGAGCCTAAGTAATTGTTACCAAAACGTACTCACCTATGAGAGCGTAAAGTTGATGAAGAGACCAGTCTCTATGAACACTCTAATGAAAGTATTGAGATTAACACACTTAATACTAATGATGAGATGAGAAATCATCTATTGAGATATGATGTCCTCATACTAGAAGCCAACTTCCATGATGTATGAGTTGAATGTAAAGGAACTTTATACTGAGCACTGATAGACTAGCTATGAGCGGTGATGCCTTCTTTCGGGAAGGACGGAGGTTCACGTAACTCTCATGAGATGAGACTGTCCGACTTGCCGGGTATGGGTCTCCTTATATCTCCTAGTCTTTGAACCTATACTGCCAATATAGGGATCTGGCGCGGTTAAATTCCCATGTACGCTAGCATATTTATTGGGTCACTTTGGCCGGTGATTCCACCTTTTTCGGTGTGGGGGAGACACTGGATTTCATGATGCTCACATGATCTATGTCGGTTAAAGTTAAAGTTCCCAACGAATGAATGAGGCCAGCCTCAAATGAAGCACATAAAGAAATGAATGATAGCGAAGGTGTTAGGATAGGATAATCAAGAGGTGAGGTAGACTCCGGTAATGACATTAGGTTATTCCTAATCGTTGCACAGCAAACCCGATGAAAGTCTTAAACTACACCCTAGGTATAGCTGGTGTTCACACTGGCCTATGAATGAAATGTAATGAAGTACGTATGAATGAATGAAGCAGACTCTGTGTTTGCTAATGAAGACTCCCTAGTTGAAGTCCCATATGTTGAGCCCTCATGTTAGAAAGTCTTATTGTTAAGTCCATGGTTCCAAGGTATCATGACATATGAATGAATGATACGATAGAAGCTATGTGTTATGTGTTATGTGCTATGATATGTGCTATATGAAGATGATATGTGCTGTGTGCAATACGATATTTAATATGATGCATGTTACTCTCATGGCATGACCTTACTAACTCAATTTGGAAAGTTCACTAACTTTCCTAATCTCAAATTGGCAAGTCTACTGACTTGACTTCCAAATTTCATGTTGTTAGGAAAGAGCTATTCTTTCTCATGCATGTCCGTGGTGTGTGCTTTCATATACCCATACTTAGTACAAGTGTGTACTAACCCCTACAAACTTTACTATTTTAGGTACAGGCACAGGTGGACGATAGAGCTACAGGATAGTCATTGCAGATATCCGGACGTCAGCATTCATCCAGAGTTTGGTTGGTCCTCATGCTTTCGAGGATGCTACTGTTTTACATTCTAGCGTAGTTTTAGAGTTGAGCTAGTGGAGCATGTTCCATTAGCGTTTCTTTGCTGTTCTTATTCAGACTTTGTATTGATGCCATTTCGTCAATTATACACTTAATACTTATTGATTTATTTCTTTCAGTTACTTATCTTATAATGTTAGATGGTTGATGGTGAACAATTATGAAATGAACAAAATGTTTAATAAGTATGTTAAGGAAACAAAAAGTTTCAAATTTTTCCCTAAAATTAACCTAGATGAAGTATGAATGACGTAAGTAGGCTTGTCTGCGACCTCTGAGAGGTCAACGACGCCGGTCTCGTCTGGGGTCTAGATTCCAGTTGTGACAAAGTTGGTATTAGAGCACTAGGTTAAATTACAAAAATAATAAGTTCACATGAACCACATTGAGTAGTTTCTAAGTCATGGTAGTGAAGTGCACCACTATCCTGAATTAGAGACTGCATGATGCGTAGGAAAATTTTCCTTCTTCTGATCTTATCGTGCTTTTCTGAATGTCTAAATTCTTGGTATTATGAGCGTATCTAACATCAATTTTGTTGTTTTCCGAGAATGAACCCTAGGAGGGATATTGGTCAGAGGAGAGAAAGAGCAGCTGCTGGGGGCAACCGAGTTCCACCCCAGGCTCCAGCTGAAGGAGTGGTTGTGCCAGTTAATCCAGCTGGGTTGAATGATGCTGAGGTGAGGGCATCTCTGGCCCAGATGGCACAGGCCATTACTATGCAGGCCCAGGCTATGACTGCCCAGGTCAATCGGCAGGATGTTTAGAGGGAGAACCCACCGGTTAGTAGTATGGCTGACAGGCTGAGGGATTTCACGAGGATGAATCCTCCTATTTTCACAGGGTCTAGGACTGCAGAGGATCCCCAGGAGTTTGTGGATGAGGTGCATAAGATCCTGGTGGCTATGGGGGCCGCTGATATTGAGAAGGCTGAGCTGGCTTCCTATCAGGTCAAGCTTGTTGCACAGACTTGGTACAAGATGTGGCAAGATAGCCGTGTCTTAGGTGGAGTGCCAATCACATGGGAGCTGTTCAAGACAGCATTTCTGGAGAGATTCTTCCCCAGGGAGATGAGGGTGGCCAAGGTTGAGGAATTCATCAACCTTAAACAAGGCTCTATGACAGTCAGGGAGTATTCCCTGAAGTTTGTTAAGCTGTCCAGGTATGTTAATTTCCCTAGTATTTAATAGCAAGAATGAAGAGAATACTGAACTTTGTTGAAATCATCCAGGTATGCTACTTCCCTGGTTTCTAACAACAGGGATGAGATGAGCAGGTTCCTCACAGGAATCAATGGAGACCTGGAGGAGGAGTGTCGATCTGCGATGCTCCATGATAATATGGATCTTTCCAGGTTGATGGTGCATGTCCTGCAGGTAGAGGACAGCCGCAGAAAGAGAGGTGTTCGTGATACTAGGAGGCCTAGGCCTCAAGATCAGGCAGGTCCAAGTCATAGAGGCCACAGGAACAACTTTGGCGTCCGTGAGCAGCCAAGGTTCAAAAAGGGGCAACAGAGTTCTGCGAATTCTAATCCTCAGAGGAGTGCTACACCTAGAGGATGCAGACCTGACCCCAAGAAGGGCAATGGAGGTGAGATGCAGCGTCCTAAGAAGAATTGTGCTAAGTGTGGCCGAGCTCACAGTGGAGAGTGCGGACAGGGCACTAATTCCTGCTTCGGATGTGGTAAGAGTGGACACATGGTCAGATACTGTCCACAGAACAGAGGTCAGGCGGGAGGTAATGCTCAGCCGAGGCCTAATCCACAGAGTGCAGCAGCAGCCGAGCCTCCTAAGAGGAACAAGTTCTATCCCAGGAGAAGTCCGCTGATGTGGTCACAGGTATGATGCAAGTGTTCTCAACTTCTGTTTATGCTTTACTTGATCCAGGGTCTATACTTTCCTTTGTAACTCCTCTGCTTGCTCTTACTTTTGAGATATTGCCTAAAGTTTTGCATGATCCTATAGTGGTTAGTACACCTTTCGGAGAGAATGTAAGAACTGATAGAGTATACAAGGATTTCCCAATAGTTGTGAGTGGTAAAACTATGTGTGCAAACTTGGTTGAGTTACCCATGCATGATTTTGATGTTATTCTTGGCATGGATTGGCTTCACAGTTGTTATGCTTGCTTGGACTGTCGTAGTAGAGTGGTGAGATTTCGCTTTCCTAATGAAGAAGAGTTAGTCTGGGAGGGGTACAATTTGAGTCGTCCTAATCCCTTGGTTTCTAACCTTAAGGCCAATAAAATGATGTCCAAGGGGTTATTGTGTCATCTAGTGAGTGTTAATAATTTAGATCATGATATTCCTTCAATACTCAGTAACGGTAGTGAATGAGTTCTTAGATGTGTTTCCTGATGATTTGCCTGGAGTCCCTCCCCTTCGAGAGATTGACTTTGGTATCGACATAGAACCCGATACTAAACCAATCTCAATTCCTCCTTACAGAATGGCTCCAGCTGAACTCAAAGAGTTGAAGCTGCAATTAAAAGATCTCACTGACAAGGGTTTCATTCAGCCGAGCATATCCCCTTGGGGCGCTCCAGTATTGTTTTTAAAGAAGAAAGATGGGACCCTTAGAATGTGTATCGATTATCGGCAGCTCAACAAAGTCACTATAAAGAATAAGTATCCACTCCCTAGAATAGATGATTTGTTCGATCAGCTCCAAGGGTCTAGTTTGTTCTCTAAGATTGATCTTCGTTCAGGGTATCACCAGCTTAGGGTTAGGGATGGAGATATCCCAAAGACAGCCTTTCATACCCACTATGGTCAGAATGAGTTTCTAGTCATGTCATTTGGTCTCACGAATGCACCTGCTGCATTTATGGATCTCATGAATAGGGTCTTCCGTGAATACCTTGACTCTTTCGTCATAGTATTCATTGATGACATTCTCATCTACTCTAAGACCAAGGAAGAGCATGAACAACATTTGAGACTAACCTTACAGGTACTTAGACAGTATCAGTTGTATGCCAAATTCAGCAAATGTGAATTATGGCTGAGATCAGTGACCTTCCTGGGTCATGTTGTGTCCGATTAGGGCATGGAGGTGGATCCCAGGAAGACAGAGGTTGTGAAGAACTGGCCAAAGCCTCTTACCCCCACTGACATCCGTAGCTTTTTAGGATTGGCTGGTTACTACCGCAGGTTTGTGGAGGGCTTTTCTTCCATTGCTGCCCCATTAACAGCTTTGACTAAGAAGAAATCCAAGTTTGAATGCACGGAGACTTGTGAGAAGAATTTCCAGGAGCTAAAAGACAAACTCACTTCAGCCCCGGTGCTTAGTCTATCTAAGTGTGATGAGAATTACACTGTTTATTGTGATGCATCTAGGGTGGGTTTGGGTTATGTTCTTATGCAGGTTGGTAAGGTGATAGCCTATGCATCCAGACAACTCAAGGTTCATGAGAAGAATTATCCCACGCATGACCTGGAGTTGGCAGCTGTGGTGTTTGCACTGAAGCTGTGGAGACGTTATCTGTATGGAGTGCATGTGGATGTGTTCACAGACCATAAAGAGTCTACAATACGTGTTCACACAGAGGGAGTTGAATTTACGTCAGCGGAGATGGTTGGAGTTGTTGAAGGATTATGACATGAATGTGCACTACCATCCAGGTAAGGCTAATATTGTAGCTGATACTTTGAGAAGGATGAGCATGGGAAGTACAACCCACGTTGAGGATGAGAATAAGGAGCTGGTGAAAGATGTACATAGACTGGCCAGACTGGGTGTGCATTTGGTTGACTCCACTAGTGGGGATGTTTTAGTTCATCCTAGTTCTGAATTATCCTTGGTTGTTGAAGTCAAGCAGGGTCAGCATCTAGATCCTGTGTTGATGGAGTTGAAGGACTCAGTGCTAATGAAGATGAATGAGTCTTTCGCTTTGGGAGGTGATGGCATACTTAGGTATCAGGACAGGCTGTGTGTGCCAGATGTGGATGATTTGCGGACCAATATTGTTGCAGAGGCCCATGGTTCCAGATATTCCATACATCCAGGTTCCACCAAGATGTATCATGATCTTAAGCAGATTTATTGGTGGGATGGCATGAAGAAGGACATTGCAGAATATGTGGCCAAGTTTCCTAATTGTCAGCAGGTTAAGGCAGAGCATCTTAAGCCTGGTGGTCTGACTCAGATTATTGAGGTTCTTGGAAGTGGGAGGCCATTAATATGGACTTCGTGGTTGGTCTTCCGAGTACTAGGAGGCAACATGACTCCATATGGGTTATTGTGGACAGATTGACTAAGTCTGCCCACTTTATCCCTGTGAAGTCTACTTACAGAGCCGAGGATTATGCGAGACTCTACATTGATGAGATTGTGAGATGGCATGGGATTCCCTTGTCTATTATTTCAGATAGAGGAGCTCAGTTTACTTCATATTTCTGGAGGTCTTTCCAGAAGAGCTTGGGCACGCAGGTAAAGCTTAGCACTGCCTTTCATCCTCAGACAGATGGGCAGGCAGAGCGCACCATTCAGACATTGGAGGACATGTTGAGAGTGTGTGTGATGACTTCAGAGGTAGCTGGGATGACCATCTGCCTTCGATAGAGTTCTCGTATAATAATAGCTATCACTCCAGCATTGGGATGGCACCATTTGAGGCACTGTATGTTAGGAGGTGTAGATCTCCAGTTGGGTGGTTCGAGGTTGGAGAGTCATCCATTTTGGGTCCGGAGATCATTCATGAGGCCTTAGAGAAGGTCAGAGTGATTAGGGACAGGTTGACTACTGCTTACAGTCGGCAGAAGTCATATGCTGATAACAGAAAGCGGCCCTTAGAGTTTGATGTTGGTGACCAGGTTTACTTGAAAATATCGCCTGTGAAGGGAGTGATGAGATTTGGTAGAAAAGGAAGCTGAGTCCGAGGTATGTTGGGCCATATGAGATCCTACAGCGTGTGGGTGAGGTTGCCTATGAGTTAGCATTGCCTGCAGAGCTAGCTTCTGTTCATCCAGTCTTTCATGTCTCTATGTTGAAGAAGTGCCTAGGTGATCCAACATCAATCTTACCTGTTGAAGGTTTGGGGGTTGGTGAAGACTTGTCTTATGAGGAGGTACCTGTTGAGATCTTAGACAGACAGGTCAAGTGACTGAGGAACAATGAGATTGCCACAGTGAAGGTTTAGTGGAGAAATCATCTTGTTGAGGGTGCTACGTGGGAGGCTGAGGACGACATGAGAGCCCGCTACCCTCACCTTTTCAACTCTTGAGGTTAGACTTCCTACTATTAAACCTATGGCTCCTTATCTCTCAGTGTTTTGTTGCTATTGATTGACTACGTATAGTGATTTTATTATGATCTGACTGGCATTACGATATGAAGTGGTAGTGTCATTTAGGGACGAATGTTCCTAAGGTGGGGGGGATAATGTAACAACCCTAAAAATGAATAGGATCAAGACTTAGGGTGCAAGAATGCTTGCGATTAAACAAAAGCTCACACGGACTGATACGCGTAGAACCAGACCTTAGAACCCTTACTACGACCAAGTCAACTAACTTGGGGAGTTAGTTGAGCTTGGAAAGGTTGGGACCAACCATGTAAGGCTCTCGTAAACTAAGATTTAATCTAAGGAGTCTTTACCGGACTTAAAAGAAGAAATGTAAAGTATTGAAGGTCTAGGGGTAAAATGGTATTTTACCAGGTTAAGAGTAATATAGTAATTACCCTAAATATATAATTAATTAATTATTTAATAAGATGGAGGGGCAATTTTGGGAGAGAGAGACGAAATTTAACTCTTGGAGTAGAGTCTTGCTCCACCCGGGTTCGAACCTAGGTGGAAGAAATGATTTAAATTACTTTTATTTAAGGTTTATAAATTAATTTAATTAATTAATAATTATTAAGCTGATTTAATAAAAAGGAAAATCATATTTTTATTAAGTTAATTAAAATCCTATTTTTGACTAAGTCTTAAGTTTAGTCTCCTTATCCTAAAACAACACCCTCCCTCACGTTTCTCAACTCTCTCTCACGTTCTCAATCACTCTCTCACGTTTTTCTACCAAACACATCAAAAACCAAAAAAAAATTCATCACAAGTTCTTCACACTTGAAGAACTCACAAGAATTTTTAAGTAAAAGACAAAGTAATCAAATCGTCAAGGCTAAGAGAGGTTCATCGAGTAGGGTGTACGTTGAAGTAAATTGGGCGTGGTTTGGAGGAGTTTCCGGGCAGAAGCTTCACGCTTGAATAACGTCCAAATGTATGGGTTTCTATCATGGAATTCTTTCTCCAAGAGTACTTTCTTTCAAACGCTTCTTAAACTCTTGAAACTAAGGTTGTTCCCCTTCGTATGTCCTTGTCCTTAGCTCCCAAACGAATTTGTAGGATGGGTATGTTGTGCTGCTATATTTTAGCATGAATGATGTGTTTAAATTAAATACGAACGTGTTTATGTGCGGGAAATCACGATAGTGATCATCAAAATATGACCGGAAAAGTTGATGTATAGGTGTGTATAGGGCAGTGTTTTAGTCACTGTTTGGGGTGTAAAAGTTCTGCATTATTGTGTATTTTATGTGTGTAATGGGTGTACAACGTGATGTTCATTATAATGAAGTATTGTGAATTGAATAACCATCTTATATCTATCTAAACTTATGAAAAAAAGGCACCTAAAAATGGTTGGAGAAGGACTAAAATTTCCCGATTTTTGTATTTATCAAAAGTGTCAAATACTAGGTTTTTAAAATAAAATAAAATAAGTGAGGTCAACGGGAATCGAACCCAAGACCTCACCAATGAAAGAAGCTGAAAAAAAAGGGAAAATGTGAAGAAGCTAAGGGGACCCCTTAGCTTACTGGTGTCGCGAAAGAGAAAAGGAAAAAAAATAAAAGAGGGGCTGGGGGATCGAACTCGCGACCAGCCCTGCCCTCGTGAAAAGAAAAGAAAAATAAAGGGGGGGCTGGGGGTTCGAACTCGCGACCAGCCCTACCCTCGCGAAAAGAAAAGAAAAATAATGGGGGGCTGGGGGATCGAACTCGCGACCAGCCCTACCCTCGCGAAAAGGAAAGAAAAAAATTAAAAGGGAGGCGTGGGATTCGAACCCACGACCTCCCAGTGCGCGCGAAGGAAAGAGAAAAGAAAATAAATAAAAAAATAATAAGGATAGAGGGGCTGTGGGGGTTCGAACCCACCACCTCGCAGCCTCCTTAGCGAAATGCAACGAAAATAAGGGGGGGCTGTGGGTATTCGATCCCACAACCTCCCCATTGCAGTGAATTTTATTAAAATTAAAATTAAAAAGGTTGTGGGGGCTCGAACCCCCAACCCTTTGGTTAATTAATAGTGAAATTAAAATAGAAAATTAATCCTTCAATATAAATGTTGAGATTTAATTTAAAAATCTAATGTCATGAATATTAGAAATAAAATTAATGAAAAAAAATATAAATGATATTCAAGTGATTCAAGATTTGGGTTCCTTTGCCCCAAAACTTCGTATTGACGCATAAGTCATACGTGAGTAAAATATCCAAAATAATGCCATCTACTTAGATAAAAAATTAAGATCTTGGCATATATACAAGATACATAAGTCTTGTACTATATAATTTTAGGAAAGTAAGAATCACTTAGCGAATTATGAATGAAGCCCCATGGCTTGTATGTATAGACACATAAGTCTAACATACGTTCAAAAGTAAGTGAACCTAAGATGTATGTAATGAAATGATGAACCCTAGGAGGGTTAAGTATGAGTGTAAGATACACTAAAAGACCTAATGCATTAGTATATGATGAAATGAACCTTCACGTAATAAGAGGTGACTAACTATGAAAAACAAAGGTGCTAATAATGAAGAATGTGGTGACAACATGATATGAGGCTAATGTAAAAGATGAGAACAATCTCAAATGATCCTAAGTAATTGTTACCAAAACGTACTCACCTATGAGAGCGTAAAGTTCATGAAGAGACCAGTCTCTATGAACACTCTAATGAAAGTATTGAGATTAACACACTTAATACTAATGATGATATGAGAAATCATCTATTGAGCTATGATGTCCTCATACTAGAAGCCAACTTCCATGACGTATGAGTTGAATGTAAAGGAACTTTATACTAAGCACCGATAGACTAGCTATGAGCGGTGATGCCTTCTTTCGGGAAGGACGGAGGTTCACATAACTCTCATGAGATGAGACTGTCCAGCTTTCCGGGTATGGGTCTCCTTATATCTCCTAGTCTTTGAACCTATACTGCCAATATAGGGATCTGGCGGGGTTAAATTCCCATGAACGCTAGCATGTTTATTGGGTTAATATGGCTGGTGATTCCACCCCTTTTTGGTGTGGGGAGACACTGGATTTCATGATGCTCACATGATCTATGTCGGTTAAAGTTAAAGTTCCCAACGAATGAATGAGGCCAGCCTCAAATGAAGCACATAAAGAAATGAATGATACCGAAGGTGTTATGATAGGATAATCAAAAGGTGAGCTAGACTCAGGTAATGACATTAGGTTATTCCTGATCATTGCACAGCAAACCCGATGAAAGTTTTAAACTACACCCTAGGTATAGCTGGTGTTCATACTGGCCTATGAATGAAATGTAATGAAGTACGTATGAATGAATGAAGCAGACTCTGTGTTTGCTAATGAAGACTCCCTAGTTGAAG
The DNA here is from genome assembly GCA_016801875.1 of Solanum sitiens. Taxonomy (NCBI): domain Eukaryota; kingdom Viridiplantae; phylum Streptophyta; class Magnoliopsida; order Solanales; family Solanaceae; genus Solanum; species Solanum sitiens. The sequence goes on along the minus strand of JABWTJ010000433.1, from coordinate 507,015 downwards.
TCCCATATGTTGAGACCTCATTTTGGAAAGTCTTATTGTTAAGTCCATGGTTCCAAGGTCTCATGGCATATGAATGAACGATACGATAGAAGCCATGTGTTATGTGTTATGTGCTATGATATGTGCTATATGAAGATGATATGTGCTGTGTGCAATACGATATTTAATATGATGCATGTTACTCTCATGGCATGACCTTACTAATTCAATTTGAAAAGTTCACTAACTTTCCTAATCTCAAATTGGCAAGTCTACTGACTTGACTTTCAAATATCATGTTGTTAGGAAAGAGCTATTCTTTCTCATGCATGTCCGTGATGTGTGCTTGCATATACCCATACTTAGTACAAGTGTGTACTAACCCCTACAAACTTTACTATTTTAGGTACAGGCACAAGTGGACGATAGATCTACAGGATCGTCGTTGGAGATATCCGGACGTCAGCATTCATCCGGAGTTTGGTAGGTGCTCATGCTTTCGAAGATGCTACTGTTTTACATTCTAGCGTAGTTTTAGAGTTGAGATAGTGGAGCATGTTCGATTAGCATTTCTTTCCTGTTCTTATTTAGACTTTGCATTGATGCCATCTCTGCAATTATACACTTAATACTTATTGATTTATTTCTTTCAGTTACTTATCTTATAATGTTAGATGGTTGATGGTGAACAATTATGAAATGAACAGAATGTTTAATAAGTATGTTAAGGAAACAAAAAGTTTCAAATTTTTCCCTAAAATTAACCTAGATGACGTATGAATGACGTAAGTAGGCTTGTCTGCGACCTCTGAGAGGTCAACGACGCCGGTCTCGTCTGGGGTCTAGATTCCAGTCGTGACAATAGCAAGACCAAAAGATAATTTTTTCTGTTGTCAAACATTCACAATCTAATTGATAATTATGCTAAGAATGAAATGCAGTCGTTTGTGGATTGTTATGCGGGTTATCACTAGGTCCTGATGGATGAAGAAGATGCAGAGAAGACAACCTTCATCACACCTTGGGGTGTATATCATTATAGGGTGATGCCATTTGGTCTAAAGAATATTGGTGCTTCATAAATGAGGGCTATGACAACCATCTTTTACGACAAATTCACAAAGAGATTGATGTGTATGTAGATGACGTCATAATCAAGTATCGCGAGAGTTCAGACCACTTGACTCATTTAAGGAAGTTCTTTGATCATCTGCGTCGATACAACTTAAATTTAAATCCCGCCAAATGTGCTTTTGGGGTTCCAACTGGCAAGATGTTGGGATTTACAGTCAGTAGGAGGGGTATCGAGCTTGACCCTTCCAAGTTTAAAACTATTCAGGAGTTATGTCACGATCCTCAAGTACACCCTAGAAGTTAGAGTATCCTTGAGTTTGTCACACGGGAAATGAGACTTCAAGAAGTCTCATCTAAGCCTCTCATATCATTCACTGCATAATAACATACTAAAATAAGTAAGAATTTAAAACTTTCTTCACACACGAAGAACTCTTTTCATAAACAATACACAAGCGGAAGACTTTCATTAAAACACTAAACCTTTACAATAACCCCTTGAACCATCTAAACTTTTGAGTATACAATACTTGGGATTAAGCCCATACGAGACCTAAAATAAAGACTTAAGACATAACGAACATGTGGATATTGTCCTCGAATCGATGAGGACTCACCAATACTTCATCGTCAACCCTTAGAAACTTATCGATCCTCCATGGCACATAAAGACTTCCAATTCCCTACAGTTTAGTCAAAAAGGGAAAAGAAGGGGTTAGCACATTAGATGTACTAAGTATGGAAGTCATGCGAAAACCATGAAAAAGACACATCTAGTCAATAACATGCTTTTCACGAATTTTGATTAAAACATCATTGTATAAACATAAGAACAACCATTAACACTTTGAAATACATAAGATATCATTTAAGCAATTAATCACATTTAGATAAACCTTACAGTAACTACCTCACTGTTACAGTGAAGTCCCCTTTACTGTACAGTGAAGTTCCTTATTTCACTTTACACATCTTTTACATATAATCCCCTCACTAAAAGCTATCCTAAGACTCACTTAAGAAAGTCAAAGAGAGACCACCCATACACCCTCTCAAAGCATGCTTAACGATCCTTTAGACTACTTAGAATGAGACACATACACGCTTACAATACATCAAACCTATGAACATGAGATCCTCCTACCAAAGGTGATTCCAAGGTTCACTTGGGTGAGTGTGGAGAGACCGCCCATACAATCCCTTTCACACACACACAAGGGATCCAATAGACTACCTAAGATAGAATCATTCTCACTTAATACCATCACATACATCAACATGACATTCTCGCTTTCAAAGGTTATCAAAAGACCTACTCAAGTATCTCAAGAAGAGAATGTCCTTAATTGACCTCTTCAAGATTACCTAAGTATTCCTTAAGACTTACCTAGGTTAGGATCATGTCCATATAATCAATAATATTCATTAACTAGAATCATTAATAAGACTCATCTAAGTAAGAGATGAAGTGACCATTCCTATGCCCCCTTCATACCTTAACTATACAACCCTTAACTACTCTACATAAGAACTTATTCATTTAACATTCTTTCTTAATTAAGTTATTACATTCCTTAATTCATTTAAAAGACATTCATCACATAAGGACATTCAAGTAATGGTCTTGGGAAAGACCTAGGGACTCTCACTAACATCTTCAAAGCCTATTGTGCAATGTCTAGATAGTGTCCCATACCACCACCTAAACTTCATAGAACTTCTCTAATGCTAATGGGTATCCCACATGATGAGTATAGGCAATAAGAGACATAGACCATGGTAGCAAAGCATGGAATCCGGAGTTCTATCCTACTCCGATGAGGTTGTTCTACTTGCCAATGGTAGAACATAGACACATCCCATGTAGGAACATGGTTAAGGAATATGAAGGGCTTCTTTGAACTCTAGCCTCATTATTTAAATAGAGATACTTCCCTTGCCATACTCACTCGGTGCTAGCCTTAGTTATCATAGATTAGTTCACATTAAGGTTCATACAAATGGGTCCCATATCAAGTTCATGACCCAATCACATTTACCCTACCAAAGAAAGGTCCACTAGGGCTACCTCCCTATGGCTACAAGAATCTCATCATGACTTCCCTAGGTATTGATATGATGTCGTTCCATCCAATCAACCTTAAGTCCATCATTCATTACATGAAGGATACCGTTATGGCTTTCGACTTCAAGTTTCATAAACTTACCGCTAGGTTCAAGGTTTCCCATAAAGAACCTTCTTATCATCATTCAAGGTCTAACAAAATATTCATTCAAGACTAAGACGCTTTAGATTTCTAAGTCAAGACATCACATATTCATATTCATACATGCATCAAGTAAGGGTCATAAGTCTAACTAAACATAACACATCATACTTCACTTTATTCATATAGCATAACATTCTTTAAACATCTAGGAATGACCCTTAACATCATTAAGTCAACCTACTCATTACTTTAACATCATCAATATAACCATTATAACCTCATATAGTCAAGTTAGGAACAACCATATATCAATTCTAAGACTACACATTTAACACATAGTCATTAGTCTAACATGATCACCTAAATAGAATCACTAGAAGAGCACATACTTTCACATTACTTCACATATAGGTAGATATGATTATACTTCACATAATCAACTACACTAATCAGCATATTACTTCAAGTAGTGCCGACAAGGCCATGATCATCACAATACTTAAAATAACGCCGACAAGGCCACTCAATTCACATAACACCGCCACCATAAGTGGACCAAACCAATCACATCTAATCCAAGAGTTAAATTACAATAGCTATACATAGTAATAATAGAGTTAGGGAAGCATACCACCCACTTGATCTCACCACTTCAATCCAAAGCCAAATCATCCAATTCAATATCATAAGGACCTTATCCATGGCCATGAACATCAATTCAAAGTATAAATCATAATACTCAATGAATCTAAGTCAATTCAATATAGACTTATCAATCTAAGACCAAGTAGATATCAATTTAATACAATCCTTACATCATATGAAAGCCCATAGAAATCTACACTAGAATCTATAAGCATTAAGTTCATTAACATGCAATAGACCTAAGAGTATTCATTACTCAATTGATCAAATCAAAACAGCCTATAAACCATACCTACATAATCTATACATCATTCAAAAGTACATATCAATCTACACATGAATTCATTAATCTCAAAGCATAATCAATTCACCCATATTTTAGTGAAAATTAGATATTTTAGAAGATCAAGGGTTCATGGAGAATTTCATTTGAAAACATCAATTATATATCAATAACATATCTTAATCTTTGAAAACGACTCATGCAAGAACCCAACATTTGGAGTAGATATTGGACTTTTTCATCTTTTTGAAATCCTCTGAAAATCATCTTTGAAACTGGATCTAAGGTGATAGCAAGCCTTAGATGAAGAACTCCCATACCTTATTCGAAGAACCAAATGTTATTTGAAGAAGAAACTCCATTGAAGACCCATCTTCAAGCTTCATCTTCACTTTGAACTCTCATGGAGGCTTTTGGGAAAACTTTAGGAGGGAAGGGGTTTTGATCTTAGTGTTAGGGTTTAAATGAGAGTTTAATCACTTATATACTCTTAAAAAACCCCTAAACACTTAAAACAACCGTCCCCACATTTTATAAGACTTGGGGTGAATTTCCCAAAAACCCCTAGTCTTAACTGAAAACTGCCAGGTTTTACAGCACCATCGACGCCAGCATCAACGGTCTGTGGGTGAGACCATGCCCCGTCGATGGGGTCTCTTTTGTTGCTCCTGCAACGTCCTAACTTACGGACAACTTGGTTCCATCGACGCCCCACATCGACGGTCTGTCTATAAGACCACGCCCCGTCGATGGGGTCCCATGGTTTACTTCGGAGGCTTCTCAACCTACAGGCCACATGTCTCCATCGACAAGACCCATCGACGTGCCATCGCCTGTTCGAACGGCCATCGTTTGGGTCATCATTTGGATACTGCATGGCAGTGTTGAGCTCTAGGTTGGAGTCCTCCTCTAGGGCCCCTTGCGGGTCCTACATGGAGTCGTACCCAGACATTTTCAAACCAAACATGCACGTGTATGAATTTAGGACCTACCATATCAGTTTCATCCAAAACGAATTTAGGACCTACCATATCTTAGAAACTCCCTTTATACCATATTATAAACTAATTTAGTACCTTAAACCACCATGACAACCACGTTAGGCTCTAGCTTCACCTATGTCATTTTTGGGATCTTACAAGTTACCTCCTCCAAACACGAATAAAGAAGTGATGAGTTTCTTGGGAAGGTTAAATTACATTAGTCAGTTCATAGCTCAATCTACCGTAGTGTGTGAGACTATATTCGAGTTACTAAAGAAAGATGATTTGATGAGATGGACCAAATAATTATAAACTGCCTTTGACGCCATCAAGAATTATTTTTTTAATCCACCAGTGTTGGTTCCTCCACGAAAAGGGAGTCTATTGTTGCTATATTTGTCTTTCTTGGATAACGTTTTTGGGTGCATACTTGGTCAACATGACGATACAAGGAAGAAGGAGTAAGCTAGCCATTTATTACTTGAGCATGAAATCCACTCTATATGAGGCTCGCTGAACTCTCTTGGAGAGAACTTGGTGATTTGACTTGGATCGCTCAGAAGTTTAGACATTATTTTTCTTCGTATACCACATATCTCATTTCTGGGATGGACCCATTGAAGTACATTTTTCAGAATGCATTGCCGACTGGAAAATTGGCTAAATGGTAAATGCTTTTGTGTGAATTTGATATTGTGTATGTGACCTAGAAGGCGATAAAAGCACAAGTCTTGGCTGATCATCTTGCAGAAATCCAGTCGCTGAAGAGTATGAACCAAGACTTATTTTCCTGATGAAGAGTTAGTATTTGTGAGTGAAGATATTTCCAAAGCATACCCTAATTGGAGAGTATTCTTTTATGGAGCGGCAAATCACCAAGGAAAAGGTATTAGAGAAATCTTAGTTTCAGAATCTGGTTAGCACTATTCTATGGCGGCTAAACTCCGATTTATTTGCACGAACAATATGGATAAATATGAAGAATGCAATCTTGGGTTAAAAATGGCCATTGACATGAATATCCATGAGTTGCTGGTTATCGGAGATTCATACTTATTGATTGATCGGTTCAAGGAGAATTGGCTGTGTAGAACCCGAAGATCACACCATATGTGCAATATATACAGAATTTGTGTAGAAAATTTTATAAGATTGAATTCAGAAACACTCCGAGGACACACAGTGAGTTAGCTGATACCCTCTCCACCATTTTCTCAATGATGAAACATCACGATACGTTTTATATTGATTATTCGGATATAGAGATAAGGGAGAAACTAGTCCATTGTTCACATGTTGAAGCGAAACCACACGGTCTGCCATGATATTTTGATATAAAGAAGTATTTAGAGACCGCTACTTATCCTAAGAGTGCAACATTAAACTAGAAGAATTCATACGTCGTATGACCCTCAATTTGTTTCTAAGTGGGGAAATCCTTTATAGGAGGACCAAAGGTTTAGGTCTTCTCAGATGTGTTGCTGCTGCTGAAGCTCCAAAGCTTATTGAACAAATACATGCTGAAGTTTGTGGTACGCGTATGAATGGAATCACTCTATCAAGGAAGATATTTAGTTCCGGTTATTTCTGGATGACTATGGAGCACGATTGTTGCAAATTCGTGCAAAAATGTCATAAATGTCAAGTGCATGGTGATCTGATTTGAGTGCCGCCTCAGAAATTCAATGCTATGAGTTCTCCTTGGCCATTTGTATCTTAGGGCATGGATGTCATCGGTCAATAAATCCAGCCACCCGTAACGGACCCAAATTCATTTTGGTTGCCATTGACTACTTCACCAAAAGGGTAGAAGCAACTTCGTACAAACCGGTGACTCAAAAAGTGGTAGCTGATTATGTTCACAACAATCTGATATGCATGTTTGGAGTACTAGAATCCATCATTACTAATAATAGTGCAAATATCAACAGTCACTTGATGAGAGATATATGTGAGTAGTTCAAGATTACTCACTAAAACTGAACCACTTATCGTCATCAATTGAATGGAGCTATAGAGGCTGCCAATAAGAACATCTACAAGATATTGAGGAACAAAATTGACAATCATCGAGGTTGGCATGAGATGTTTCCATATGCTTTGTTGGGATACCGAACGAATGTTAGGACGTCAGTTGGAGCTACTCCATAATTTTTAGTATACGAAATAGAAGTCGTTATCCCTGCTGAAGGTGAAATACCTTTATTGAGAATTATCCAAGAAGCTGAGTTAAGTAACATTGAATGGGTCTGCAAGGTGATTGATCATTTATCACTGATTGATGAGAAGAGAATAGTCGTTGTTTGTCACAGTCAACTATATCAACATAGAATGATTTGCGCTTTCCACAGGAGTAAGAGGGAGAATATTTGAAATCGGTCAGTTGGTACTTAAGCAATTTTTCCTCATCAGGATGAGTATAAAGGGAAATTTGTACTGAATTGGAAAGGACTTTACATGATTAGCAAGGTATTATCTAGAGGTTCTTTGATCCTATCGGAGATGGATGACACCTAATTACCAAAATTGATGAACTTAGACGTAGTCAAGAGATATTATGTGTGAAGCTTCGATTTGTATTTATGATATTCCCTTGTAATTGATGTACATGTAATTGTTTTGTCTAAAATCCTATCCCTCTTGTATGAACTACGTCTTACCTGAATTTTTAAAATGAGATACGTAGGCGGCCTATGTCGGCCTCGGTCACCCCTTTTATCCGTTTTTGATTTTCTTTGCATTTGAACTATGTTTAAACTGTAATCTCAAAAATGAGATACGTAGACGGCCTATGTCGATCTTGGTCGGTCTCTTTGTACTTTTTTTTATTTTTTGAATCTTTGAGGGGGAACTACGTTTGACATGATTCCTACCTCAAAGAGATACACAAGCGCCACAACGGTTCGGTCATATCTTATGTAAGATTTCTATTTATCTTTACAATAGAAATAAGGACAAAATTTTTGAGAGGGACTAAAAAATTCTGGAGAAAAAGATTTTTCCTCAATAAGTTAAGACTGAAACTACTATGAGATTTGCAACTGGGACAGAAATTTTAAGGATGAACTCAAAATTATGACATAGTTTATCGATAATTTAGAGCAACATTGAATGCTTCCTAGCAAGTAACTGGATAGACTTTGGGACATAAATCTCAAAGAAGTTCACTAAGTTTGACGTGACATGACACTTTGTAGAAAATATTTTCCTAAATACTACCTTTTGAAAATCTATTTTTTCTAAAATATTCCTTAATGTTCCAATTATTGCATAAAAACATGTTGTCTTGTCTACCAAGAGGCAGGAGATTAGAAAATAACCATAGATAGCAAGACAAGGAGCGACAATCGGAGAGATACATATCAGTTCATTTTCAAAACTAACAATTTTTCTGTGGATGCAGGTTTATTAGTTTACCTAAAAATTAATGTATTCCTCTATTCAATGAATATGGAGAGGTCAAAGGGTGAAGGGCTCCCCAAAAATGAAAACTTTTTTCTGTGGGTGTAGGAAATATTTTATGCTGATTATATCAAAGATGTGGGTAAATGAATAACATTATTCCATTCAATTACCATTGACATGAAATCCAATATGATCACACAACTATGTTAAGAGATGGAAGAAACGCAAAATCCAGACGAAAGACATTTTGCCGTTCTAAAAAAATTAAGGATACCTAGAGGACATAATCTTCACCATATTATAAGACATGATAATATCACTATCGTCTGGGTCATTTTATTTGTATTTTTGATTGAGATAAACACTACCCGGAAGGTCATTTTTACTGTATCATCAATTAAGACGATATTACCATCTAGAAGGTACCAGAAGATCACTATGTTGCTCTGTGAAGCACTATCTTCGAGAAAGATATTCATGCATAGCAAGAAAAAAAGATCATGCATAGCAAAAGAAAATGTCATGCATTGCGGGAAAGAGATTCATGGATAGCAAGAAAAAGGATCAAGCATAGAAAGAAAAGGAAGTTATGCTTTGCGGGAGAGAAGTCATGCATAACAAGAGAAAGACGTTGCAAGGAAAGAGATCCATGCATAGCAACATAAGGAATCATGCATAGCAAGAGAAGGAGTTCATGCATCGCAAGAGAAAGAGTTAGCCATTACAAGAGAAAGATTTACCCATCAAGTGAATCATCAAAGAAAACATTAAGAGAATCACCACCAACGACGTCGGTAAAACTATCAACACATTGTACTAGCCTTTTATTACTTTGACATGAAAGAAAGAGTACATTGAAGATTATATTGCTAATATGAGACACGAGATTTATTTGCTTTAAGTCAAAACCAATAGAGTTGATGTCAAATACTTAAGGAGAGCGATTAAGTGTCAACACGGTAAAAGACATTGTCTCCCATTTTAATTACATTTTTATACTAATTGTGTTTTATCTTAGCCTTTGTCGAGAGAATCTGAAAGGATGAATTCTCCAAAAACAAATTACAGGTGAGGACAACATCAAAAAGGATACAGCAAAACGTGCAACTTTTTCTTAGCAGCAAACTGGGACATAGTCCAATGAGTAGTTTCAAACTCTTAGGACGCGAGCTGAGGAGCGACTTCCACCAAAATCAAATCACAACCCTATCAGAAGGCATGTGGGTTTTTCTTTGGGTTTGTCGATTTCAATTTTGCATCCGGAAATTTTGGTATCTACTGAAAACAACTTTCCAATCAAAGTGACAATGCACCAAAAGATTTGGAAATTATGTCCGTGCAATTTCATAATTATGGGTGTGAAGCATGTCACATTCATGTCAAAGAGGTTGTAAGCCTCCTTTTTATACTCGATTTACTCTGTCACTTTTTCAGAACTAAAAGGTTATCTAGCATAGTAAATTTCCTTTTCAATCGATCGAGTTGAACAACAAACATCATGATTCCCTATGTTGAGGCATATGTAGGTGGAATCTGTGTTGAAAACTCGGTTTTATTCCAACATGCACTCTTAAATCTTAATCTCGAGCATTCTGATCCCTTAATAATTTGGTATTGGGATGACTTTTGAATTTTTTCAAAATCGTACGTGAAATCAAGAGTTTAGAACTACAAGTGGCCTAAATTATCATATAGCCTAAGATATGTATTAAATCCATTTCCGGTGTTCAGCCGTAATTCCGAAAGCACGTACCAAATCCCTTTTACAAAAGATCAATATGTGGTCGGTAAAAATTAGATTAGTCAATTTCATTTTTCTTAAATTTCTTGTATCAATCCAAGTAAAATGAGAGACAGTTGTTGACACCCAATTTTGACCCTCCCATATAGGAATTAATTCACAATCTTCTTAATTCCCAAACGATTTAGAATAATTAGTTTTATAAAATTCAAATACTTTTCAAAGTCATTTTAAGTGATCTTATTTGATTGTTACAATTTATAATTTGTAAATATATTTCATGTAGTTTTATAGATATATTGGGTATATTTCATAAATATTCGAAAATCATTTCAAAAAGATTTTGTTTAAATTAAATATTTGGTTGATTAGTTTAGTAGTACAATTTTTTATATTTTTAAATCATTCTGTTTATAATTAAGTTAATTAATTCATTTCGTTACTATGATTCAGCTTTGATGTTGAATTACTGTTATGTTTAGTATTAGTGTCATCGCTCCACTGTTCAAGCTAGCTTTTGCTATTTTTGCCTGTTAGCATGCCTTATATGACTCATTTCAAGATATTTGTTGCGGCCAGTTTAATGTTAGGTTTAATCAGCGAATCTGTGAGTAAATCGTGCTATTTTTCTTGTTTGACTGTCTTCTTCTGTAATGAATTAGTAGGTAAAGAATAAGACCTTTCACTTTGTCTCTTTTGTTTTGTGAATCGCCATGTCCTTTTTTTTAGTGTCTAGTTCCAGCAGGTTTGTCTCTTTAAGTGGACCATGGAAGCATGAGTTGATTAGCCGTTTACAGTAAGTGCTCTTCTCTTTAACTCCGCGTTTAACCTATTTAAAGATGAAATTCACTATCCTTTCTTTTGACGTTTTCAAAGTGTCTGCTGTTAATAGTAGTTATGAGTTAGTGTTATGTTAGAATTCATTTTTGATTTAGTGTAGTTTTTATCTATGCTTGGCAGTAATTAAGTATGTTGAGCTTCATTACCTTTCATGCCTATAAATAGTGCAAGGTTTTGTCATAATTTAATAGTGTCATGTGTTGTTTCGATTCATGTCTGAAATGTTTAGCTTCTTTAGAATCGTATAGGTTCGTAGCTACCTCTTTCAATTGGGCAAAGTATAACAGTCTTTTATTCTTTTCTTAGTTGCAACCCACTGTACGCTAGAAAGAGGAACTGTTTATTTGCATTACTTTGAGTTATGTCGAATTAGAGATTGTTCCTCATTGCCTAGTTCTTGAGTTTAAGCCTCCTATTAATTTCATTTGTTCATATTTGGATTTAGTGATATCAATTCTAGCCTTGAGAGGCATGTGTTAATCCATTTCGCTGCCTGGTAGTCATTTCTAAAAAACAGAACAAAAAAATTCTTTTGATGTTTACTGTGACTTAGTTTAGGCCTGAAGTACTTATTTTTGTTATAAGGCGGCTGTTCTAAGTTTGATTTTCTAAATCTTTGTGTTGATCAGGCCTAAGTAAGCGTTCATTTTTATTCTCTTTGGTCCTTTTCTTAATGCATGTTTAGTATATATAAATCTTGCTAAGCTTACTGTTACGTCTTGTTATCCTTGGATGCGATCTTTTAATTAATCGATTAGGACACAAATGTTTGGCTAGTTAAAGTAATTTGTTAAAAACTATATCTCCTTATCTTCTTACTGTAAAGGTATGGTATATCATTCGTACATTTTCTTTAATCCATTTTCTGTTTAATTTGATTTATAATTACTTTTAAATCAGCTTTTCCTTTAATCACTTACTAATTACTATCTTTTGTTTTCATGCATGAACTTTTGAGTAAGTCCATTGGACACTTTCAATCTTCCCTGTGCATATCATTTTTAGCCAAGGAGGTGATGTACCGTGGTTTCACGGCACTTTCAATGCTTTTTCCTTAAGATTATTGTGTGTCTAGAGCCTTTTTGTAGTAATTTTAATATGTTTTATCTTTGCTTTGCAGGAAAGCTGTCCATAAACCAAAACGCAGAAGGTTGTGGAGATTTAGTGCAGAGGTGACCCACGAAGGCCATCAACGGTCCATCGTCTCATCGACGGTCAGTCGTCTCATCGACGGACTGTAGATGGTGACCGTCGATTAGAGGTTCAGGTATCTAGAAGCAACTCGGGGAATTCTAACCAAGTGTGGGGCTACGGAAGGATCGACGGTCCATCGACTGATCGACGGACCGTTCTGTCAAATCGTCGATCTGTTCAGAGAATGTCATAGTACCCGATGTTGAAGAAAAGCTAAGTATGAAGCGACGAGAAGCATTGAATGACCGTAGGTGAATTTACGGACTTTGTTGTTGGTCCTTCGATTGGATCAGAGAAGATGCAAAGTGAAGGCTGAAAAGAGATGCTAAGTTTGGACTTCCGGAGGCAGTCGACGGTCAATCATTTAATCGTCACACCATTTGTGGGGGTCGTCGATTGAAGCCGCGTTTTTGGATAAACTTTCCTTATTTGCAATCCTTTTATTTTAGGACAATGTTTTTATAAATAGGGTGTAAAACCTTGTTTTATTGGTTGAATACAATTACTATTTTCTTAGTTTTGTTCTTGGAGATTTGTTTTTGCAACTTGAGGATTAATTCAAGTTTCCGAAATCGGTTTTCAAGTTATTTTTGTTGTTTCAAGTTGAGTTTCTGGATTTTCTTCGAATTTGTCAAAGTAAGTTCATGATTTATTGTTTATCAACTATGAATTGTGTTCTTCTAGGCATGAGTAACTAAATCCACAACTAGGGTTGTGGGAACTATGGGTGATTAACAAAGTAAAACTATCTAAATAACAATTATCAAATAGGTTCTTGCATGCATTGATAAGTATTTTGCTTAGAAGTCTTTTTAACGAATGCACGCGTTAGAACTCGTCTTATTTCTACTTGCCTGACCAAGGGGTAGTTAATAGGAAAAGAATTATCCACATAGATTTAGTGGGATACTATCTAATAAGCTAGTTTCGATTGGTGCGAAGTAATAGCTAAGCATACATTGAATATGATGCCTAATATGAAGTAAAGATAAGGGTTAGTATCTTAGACACACGTAGGAGGACCAAGGTACGGGGTGAAACTCTCTAAATGTCGGACCAAAGATTTAGAGAAACTTAACTTATCATTTTGCATGCAAAACACTAGGGAAAAATTGTTATAGCTAGGATTACCGCGTTATGAACCTATGGGGAACACATACACCCTAGTTACTCTCACAACTTGATAAACACTAAAGTTTCACTCTTGCTACTTGTTTTACTTAGAAATTATTAAACACTTTTGTTTCACAACCCCCCCCCCCCCTTTAATTACCTATTTTTGGAAAGGACTTTACTAAATAGATGTAATTGTACATTGAAGTTAAGTCTAAACTATTTTCCTCGTGGGATCGACCCCAAACAACTAGTTGGGTTCTTTACTTGTTACGACCGATTATACTTCTTTAGAGAGGTGTAATTTGAGCGTATCAGGAGGCTTAATCTTTTATTTTTGATTCAAAACCTAAGAATACATTTCGGGAGTATGTGTATTAAGTATACACGATGAGGTGTCGTAGATCGGAGAGTTGAAGAAGTTTGGCCACGAAGTCCTCCTTTATTTTTTAAAGTTGTATTTTGTTACTTTGGGCCTAAGCCCCTTTGTTTTACTTATATATTATTAACTTGTTAGTATAGGACATGTGGAAGGTGGGCTTAAGGTTCAAAGAAATCACGCTCAAGACTAGTCTAGGATAGGTGCTAAATATTGGGCCTTAGGACCCAAAATTGAAATTAGGCCCAAGTACTGGCCCAGGCGGACAGATCCAAACTTGGGCCCAAATCTTCTTTCCCTGTCTCATTTATTGGTTGTCATGTGTTTTATATGTTTATTTAATTTTAAGGTTTCAAAATTCAGCTTCCCAAAGATTAATATTTTGAATTAAATTTTTAAAAATCAAGTAGGTATTTTAAATAAATTGATTGTCAGATAACCACATTTGTGGATATTTTAGGTTCTTTTAAAACTTTCCTACAATATTAATAAGAACCCGTGAACCCCTTTAAATATTTTAAATTCGTTCCCAAAAATTAAGTGGCTACTCTAAAACCAAGTCTAACAATATTTTTTAAATAAAATAGAATGACGGCTCTGCTGGGAAGTTGAATGGTTCTAACCTTAAAATTAGCTTATTTGGCTATATGTGTTTACTTGTTTATTTGTCTTATTTATTGTATATAGTAAACTGTTGCTTTCATGACACGACATATTCCGTCAAACAACAATTATTTTGTTTATCACTTAACCGATGATTATGTGGGTTCGTAGTCATTCGTTCACCAAATTGTTCTTAGGGCACCCTGACGAATGTAGTTGGCTACTTAATAGCAATGATCATTAACTTTTCCAGCCTAAGTAGTCCGCTTGGGTTATCTATCCACTCTAAGCAAAACCTACTCTTAGTCAAACTAGGGTAGAGTAAAGCCAAATCCCCAAAATTTAGTGCATTATCCTAAGATGGCTCAACACCCAAGGTGTGTTGGGCCCATTATAGACATCACCTTGAGTCCAAAGGGCCCATGGCCCGAACGAGCGTTCATACTTACATATATTTCAAGGATGTATGCATTGTTTGACAAATTGTTGTTTTATTGGGGGGGGGGGGGGGGGCATCTAATTCTTTGTATGTTTTTTTAGATGGCAAATCAATTCTTGAGTTTCAAAATGGTACCGAAACACCATACCTTTTTCGTATATGATGGGGCAACCTCAAAGCATGTTTAAAAAGAGATATCTCGATTCACTTGGGACATCTCGATTCTTGGACGACGAAAGAATGGTTTTTCGATTTGCGAATGTCGAAATGATGCCGACCCTGGAGGAAATAAAAGATTGTCTTGAATCCACATAAATGTGTGGTAAGAGAAAAAACCGTCCAGACCATCACATCCTGCTACCTGATAATCCAACTAGCTTAAAATTGAAAAACATGTTACTACTAGTAAATGCAGACTGACTAGACACCAAAAGTATACCATTTGTGAAATTCTTTGAACGGTGGATGCATGATAGTTACTTCTGAAATTTCACAAAAGAGTTTTTCGATCATAGTACCTGGAGACAAACTTAGATTCTCGCGTTCGCCGTATGCCTCTTGAGAACGATGGTATTTCCTCAAGATGGAGGAAATGAGAATGATATTTGAATTGTTATGGTTACAGATTCTATCTTCAGAGGGAATGGTAAAGAAGGGCAAGTTAGGAAACACTACAATCTGGCCCCAATTATTCTAGCCGACATCTATCGTTCTCTAGGTTTATGCTACATTGGGTTTCTATTCTTCCAAGGGTGCAACATCTTGCTTCAGAGGTAGATGTCACAACACTTGATTAAAACAGACGGATCTCAAAAACATGATTTTTCCAAGCCAACTCAGACGAGTCCCCTCAATAACTATGAGTTTTGTTTAAGCATTCCAGATTCCCAATCTGCACAACGTAGGAGGTGTGTGCGAAAGTGTTCTATGACTTAAAAGAATGAGACATACAATAGATGTTTCAGGACTTGATGTCAGAGAAAATAGCGTTCAGGGGTCCAAGTGTCCTTTTTATTCTTTCTAGTATTAAAAGAGTATGACTCTACAACCCTAGTAGCATAATGCGGCAATTTAGCTAGAGAAAAATTCTGCATGTCCAAGGAGATGCTAGCCACTTCGTCTTTGACTACAACAGGTGCGATAAGATACCTTTCGCCAAGACTATTCGCAAGGACTGGGATGGGTGGATTAACATGAAAGCGAGCATGGCAGAAAATAGGTGTAAAGCTGGGTATGTTGATGAATATAAAAAGTGGTTACATGATAATCTGCGTTGTACACTAAACCCGATGCCACGCATGGGCAGAGAGATTAAAGACGTCCAAATAAGGCTCCATATCCAAGCATACCACTTTTAGCAGGAATGGACCGAAGAGAACAATAGTTTCAGTGAAGAGAACAAGAGTTTCAGCAGAGAGAGCAAGGGTTCCAACACAGGGAGAAAGAATACCTACGTAGGGAGCACGAGTTCAAGTACAGAGAATTTGAAAGCCAAAAGGCCTTTACATTCGTCTCACAAGAGTTGACCAATGCAAGGGTCTGCCTAAGGCGCCTGGATCCGACCTTGGATGAGAAACATAACACTCTTAGTATTGTGCTGATATCTTCCAAAGTTGTGCTCACTGAGCCACATGTGGTGACAAGGAAGTACCTCATTCGCGAAGAAGAGGAAAAATCAAAATGAGGAGCAGGACCGTGAGATTTTTAGTTATCTTATTCCCTTGTGTGGGATTGATTATATTGTATTTTCAATTTATTCCCTTTCCCACAAGATGTATCCCTTTTGTTCAACATTGTAATGAATTCACTAATCATTTATGAATCTTATTTTTGTTGGGTGCAACAATTTGATTTAAATGACGCAATACATCCTTCAAATCATTAGGCCTACCCTTGGCACAAAAGGGTCACATACCAGTTTAGGACACGATATATATGCTTTTAAATGTTTATGTGATATGTTGGTTTGAATGAGGACGTTGCTAACCCACTCCTTTTAAACAATTTCTGAAAAATTCTATATAAGTCACTATTACAAATTGTTCGACAAAATTTGTTGAGACTTGTGTTTCTCAACAAAAAAAAGTAAGTTCCTACTAACCAAATCCTAAAACATTAATTTATCACCTTAGAGAAAAAAAATTGCAGCTAAGGAAAAGACCAAGAATACCACGATGGAACCAACTAGAGAGGATTTGCAAAGGAAGCTGTAGTTGCTTAAACAAGAGATCCAAGAGATTAGAGAAAAGAGATTAGAAGTGGAGATCACCACCGCATTCGTTGAAGCCGCAAGTGCGGCACTAGATAAGAAGTTGGCAGCTAAGTAGGTAAAGCCACGCTATCATGGAAAAATAAAAGACTGCCATACAGAGGCTATGCGGAGAATACCCTCTGCTAGATAACACAGTCCCTGCCCTTGAAGACACTGAATTTAAAGGTGTTGAAGATCAATTTGAGGAAGAGATTGTTTATAAACCTCCTTTCCAAGTATGTTTGGCGGAGAGGGACATGAAAATCACCCTCGAGGCATATCTACAAGAGTATCATGTAGGATTCAAAGTCATTTTGTGTTCTCTCATTTATGAGCGTCTTCGGACTGAACGTATAACGAAACCCAACTAGAAAACCACTTTCCATGTTGGATCGAGGGAAGTCCATAAGGCATGTGTCTATCATCCAAACCTGAAAGGGCACACAATAGAAGAGTGTGTGGATTTTAAGACTACAGTCTGCAACCTTATCAAGAGTGACAAAATCACTTATATGTGGGTTGTCAACATTATCCTTTCATGTGACGAACCAGAGCTCAACATACCGGTCACTAAGAATATTGTGTTTTACTGCTACTCTTTCACACCTTTCAAGAAAACAATGTTGGAGATCTACATACTGCTGGTTTGAAATGGGGTCTTTTCCCTCTCTTTAAGGTTGTGGAAGTATTATATCCCCTTAGAAGCGAAGTTTAGAAACATTGACCCTACCATCACGCCACTAATCATCGAATTGGAAGATTTCTCGAATTTCTCCACGACATGGAATCCCTTGTCAGCATGGGAAAGAATCAAGTTTAATTTGTTCCCCTTGACTAATGCAACACTAAGGAGAAAAATGGCTTGGATGGAGTCACTGTTTATCTTTTAGAATCTTTGTTGTCTTTCTTTCACTTTCCTTGTTATCGTTACAACTCAATGAATGAAAACAAGAATTTCCTTTTGTACTCGAACTACGTAGGGATCGAATTCTTCTTGCGAATTACGTAGGTAGCCTTTCAAGGTCCGGTCCCTATCTTTTGGAATTTTCTTTTCCCCTTTAATTCTACAAAGGAAATGATGAGTTAAGATCAACAGACGCAGAGAGACGCAACAAGAAGACCTTATCTTAACACAATTTAATATTTCCTAGATAGTCTTAAATTAAAAATGAGCGAATTCCTGCTTGTCAAAATAAGTTCCCCTTACTCGTGGGTTGATATTTCCTCAAACAAAGCAACTCTATGTGTTTACATGCTTTCTATGTGATATCTTGCCTTATTTATCCTAAAATTAAACTAAAAATGTGGCTTTGAGTTCCTTTTCTTTTAAAGGTACTCAAAACTTGTCTGTGTCGATAAACTGGTTGATCAACCATATTTCACAAGATCTAAAGTCCCTACAGATTCCTTTCCCAGACAATGTTCACATAAGAGAAAGCATCAATGGGTGATAACAACGACGAAATCTTCCTTACTGACGTTGTGGTGTCTCAACCCGCCATCGCCGATCAAAATAAACTAATCATGCAGCTGATGGCAAAAATTGTCTAGATAAAGGTTGAGATATAGAAAACGCAAGATATGCCTCCTCCAATTTTTACTGTCAATGCTCCGATAGACGGAAGGCCCACCTCACTTCCTCCTTCAAACGTGGAACAAGCTCAAAACCCACCTGCCACTCTTACTCATTATCCCTCAATAATCGACCGAATAACCTAGAATCCCCAATATGCCTTCGCCTCCTATCAAACTCCACCCCTCCTCAAAATATCAATCCTCAAGTGACACCTCCCCCTCAAAATGCCAACCACCAAACCGGACCACCCCCTCAAAACAAAAACGCATACAACCCTCAAATTTTCCTCCATCACCAAAATCAACATATCAAACCCCAAACTTTCCAGCAAAACTACCAAACCCCCCAAAATGTCCAAAGTCCCTCCGTCGCTCCACCCGTACCTTGAAAAATCACTTTCCAAATTTCCATCCCAAATGAGCATGACACTAATGGTTCCAAGCTCCATCATTATGAAGAGAAGGAAAGAGAGTGGAGGTCAAAGGAAGTGACCGAAAAACTTGATATAAAGGAAGAGATTCGAAAGTCAATGAATCAGTTAAAGTGTATTCTTGAGGTCGCCGTTTTGAGCTATGACGATTTATTCATTAACCCAACTTTGGAACTCCCGGAAGGGTTCAAGGTGACAAAATTCAATGTTTTTGGAAGAATAAGGAACCCCTTAGTGCACCTAAGGGCTTACTATGACCACCTCGTGGGAGTTGGGAGAGATGAAGCTTTACTTATGCGGCTTTTAACCGAAGTATGAATGGAGAGGCTCTAGAGTGGCTTACATATCATGAAAGAAGACAGTGTCCTTACTGGAATTCCCTAGCTAAGGATTTCATAGAGATATTTGCTTATAGTATGAAGATGGTTCTTGATAGTTATTCCTTGGGAAAAATAAAGCAGAAATCAAATGAAAGCTGCAGAGAGTTTGCATAAGGCAACTAGAATTCGGCCTCCTATGTCTAAGTCGAAGCATTTGTGCGGCTTTCAGGAACCTGATATTATGATTTAATCATGCTTCTCGTTGGAGCAAAGTTTGATCAGATAGTCAAAGTAGATGAGATAATCGAAGAAGGATTGAGAACTGGGAAGATTGCCCGGGTTGCTACCTTGCGCAGATCCTGGGGTTTGTTGAAGAAGAAAAGAGAAGATTATTCTTCTATCTCTTATGAGGGGAAAAAGACACCAAGGAGATCCTCGTTATACCAAGGTCATTCTTGACCTTCACAGAGTTCATACCCGGCTTTTTATGCAAAAGATGATTACCAAAATACCCCCTCCTCCAGGTCTCCATTGATTCCTGTGAGGAACCTGCTCATCTCATCCCTGCTGTTAGAAACCAGGTAAGTAGCATACCTGGGAGATTTCAACAAGGTTCAGTATTATTCTTATTCTTGCTATTAAATACTTAGGGAAAAACAACATACCTTGACAGCTTAACAAACTTCAAGGAATACTCCCTGACTCTCATGGAGCCTTGTTTGAGGTTGATGAATTCCTCAACCTTGGCCTCCCTCATCTCCCTGGGAAAGAATCTCTCCAGAAATGCTGTCTTGAACAGCTCCCATGTGACTGGTACTCCAACTAAGACACGACTATATTGCCACATCTTGCACCAAGTCTGTGCTACATCCTTGAGCTGATAGAAAGCCAGCTCAGCCTTCTCAACATCAGTGGCCCCCATAGCTACCAGAATCTTATGCACCTCATCTAAAAACTCCTGAGGATCCTCCGATGTCTTAGCCCCTGTGAAAATGGGAGGATTCATCCTCATGAAATCCCTCAGCCTGTCAGCCATGCTATGAACCGGTGGGTTCTCCCTCTGAACATCCTGTCTGTTGACCTGGGTAGTCATAGCCTGGGCCTGCATAGTTATGGCCTGTGCCATTTGGGCCAAAGATGCCCGCACCTCAGCATCAGTCAACCCAGCTGGGTTAACTGGCATGGCCACTCCTTCAGCTGGAGCCTGGGGTAGATCCTGATTACCCCTAGCAGCTGCTCCTCCTCTCCTCTGGCCATTTCCTCTCCTAATGTTCATCTTCTGGAAAAACAAAAAGTATTGATGTTATACACGCTCATAACACCAAAAATTCAGGCATTCATAAAAGCACGATAAGATCAGAAGAAGGGAAATTTTCCTACGCATCATGCAGTCTCTAATCCAGGATAGTGGTGCACTTCACTACCATGACTTAGAAACTACTCAATGTGGTTGATGTGAACTTATTATTTTCGTAATTTAACCTAGTGCTCTGATACCAACTTTGTTACGACTGGAAACTAGACCCCAGACGAGACCGCCGTCGTTGACCTCTCAGAGGTCACAGATCAGCCTACTTACGTCATTCTTACTTTACATAGGTTAATTTTTAGCGGAAAATTTGGAACTTTTTGTTTCTAATCATTGCTTACTAAACATTTCTAATACATTCATAATTTGTTCAACATCAACCATCTAAACATTAAGAGATAATCAAATGAAACGAATAGTTCATTAAACATAATTGTATAATTGCCAAAATGGCCCAATACATAGTCTGAATAAAACAAGAAAGAAACTCTAGTGGAACATACTCCACTAGCTCAACTCCTAAACTAAGCTAGAACATAAAATAGTAGCATCCTCGAAAGCATGAGGACCTACCAAAGCCGGATGAATGCTGGACGTCTGGATAACTGCGGCGATGATCCTGTAGCTCTACCGTCCACCTGTGCCTGCACCTAAAAATAGTAGAGTTTGTATAGGGTTAGTACACACTTGTACTAAGTATGGGTATATGCAAGTACACACCAAGGACATGCATGAGAAAGAATAGCTCTTTCCTAACAACATGATTTTTGGAAGTCAAGTCAGTGGACTTGCCAAATTGAGATTAGGAAAGTTAGTGAACTTTCCAAATTTGGATTAGGAAAGTCAGTGAACTTTCCAAATTTGGATTAGGAAAGTCAGTGAGCTTTCCAAATATGGATTAGGAAAGTCATGCCATGAAAGTAACATGCATCATCATACTTATCATATATACTCACAACACATAACATTTACACATAGCACATATCATATAACATACAGTACATTTTACATGTAGCACATAACTTCATTCATATCATTCATTCATATGCCATGAGACCTTGGAATCATGGACTTGACATTAAGAAATCCCAGAAATGAGGGCTCAACATATGGGACCTCAGCTAGGGAGTCTTCATTAGCAAACACAGAGTCTGCTTCATTCATTCATACGTACTTCATTTCATTTTGTTCATAGTCCAGTGTAACCACCAGTTATACCTAGGATGTAGTTTAAGACTTTCATTAGGTTCGTTGTGCAATGACCAAGAATGACCTAATGTCATTACTTGAATCTAACTCACCTTTTGATTATCCTATCCTAACACCTTTGGTATCATTCATTTCATTATGTGCATCATTTGAGGCTGTCCTCATTCATTCATTGGGAACTTTAACTTTAACTGACATAGATCATGTGAGCATCATGAAATCCAGTGTCTCCCCCACATCGAAAAGAGGTGGAATCACCGGCCAAAGTGATCCAATAACATGCTAGCGTACATGGGAATTTAACCTTGCCAGATCCCTATATTGGCAGTATAGGTTCGAAGACTAGGAGATATAAGGAGACCCATACCCGGTAAACCGGACAGTCTTATCTCATGAGAGTTATGTGAACCTCCGCCCTTCCCGAAAGAAGGCATCACTGCTCATAGCTAGTCTATCGGTGCTCAGTATAAAGTCCCATTTCATTCATCTCATACGTCATGGAAGCTAACTTCTAGTATGAGGACATCATAGCTCATTAGATGATTTCTCATCTCATCATTCGTATTAAGTGTGTTAAGCTCAATACTCTCATTAGAGTGTTCATAGAGACTGGTCTCTTCATTATCTTACACTCTCATAGGTGAATACATGTTGGTAACATTTACTTAGGCTCATTTGAGATTACTTTCCTCATTTACATTAGCCTCATATCATGTTGTCACCACATTCATCATCATTTGCATCTTTGTTTTTCTTAGTTATTCACCTCTCATTACGTGTATGTTCATTTCGTCATATGCCAATGCACTTGGCCATTTGGTGTGTCTCACACCCTTACTTAACCCCTCTAGGGTTCATCATTCCACTTCATACATCTTAGGTTCACTTACTTTTGAACGTATGTTAGACTTATGAGTCTAAACACACAAGCCATGAGGCTTCATTCGTAGTTCGTTAAGTAATTCTTACATTCCTAAGATTATGTAGTACAAGACTTATGTATCTTGTAGTTATGCCAAGATTTTGAATTTGATCTAAGTGGTTGGCATTATTCTTGGACGTTTGTTCACGTATGACTTATGTATCAATACGGAAGTTTGGGGAAGGAAACCCAAGTCTTTAATCAATTGAATGTCATTTACATTATTAATTGATTTCATTCTAATATTCATAACATTTTAACTCTAAGTCAAATCACAATATTTACATTGAAGGGTTACTTTTCTATTTAAAATTTTTCTTGCATTGGCCGATGGGTTGTGGGTTCAAGCCCCCCACAACCCCATTTTCGTTTTTCTTTTATTTGTTTCGGTTCATGTGAGACATTAGGACCCAAGGTCGAGTCCCCTCAGCCACACTAAATTCTCCTTTATTTCCTTTCCCTTCCATTCCCTTAAGGCCGAGAGGTTGTGGGATCGAACCCCCACAACCTCTTTATTTTATTCTCCTTTTTGAAAGTTGACTATTTGAGTTGACTGTGAGGTTGTGGGGTCGAATCCCCCCAGCCTCATTTTATTTATTTTTATCTTCCCCTATCCGCATAGAGGTCGTGGGTTCGATTCCCACGCCTCTCATAATTTTTCTTTATTTTTCCTTTTCCTTGGTTTCTAACCGAGAGGGTGTGGGTTCGAATCCCACCCCTCTCATTTCTTATTTTTTTTCACACTTATTTTCCCAGCCATGATACGGTTCGAATCCCCCTCACCATATAATTTTTTTCTTCTTTAATTTTTTTTTGGGGGGATTTTAAAGGGGTGAGGTCTCGGGTTCGACCCTCAATGACCTCACCTATTTTTCTTTATTTTACATAACATTCTAAACAACTTAATTTGGCAGAGATGTATCAACATAATGCTGGAAATTTAAGGCATCTTCTTTACTCATTTTTATCTCCATTTGTTCATGAATTTATAGAGCAATACATAGTTCATTTGGTGCATTCTTTAATACATTGTTTTCACGAATTCTTAACCAAGATGTTTACTCCTCAATTCAGCCACCCTGCATGTAACATGAACATCACATTTTACTTCAATTAGTGTACATAAAACAACAAACAAAACATTAACAAAATCAAGCCTCTAGGCCGAGACTCAACATGCCATACACATTTTTTTTCTTAATTCGAACACACATAGGTTTGTCTTTTCATGAATTAACGTACATCCAATACATTAACATTCAACACAAACGTCACATAATCCTAAGTCTACCAGCATTCATACCAACCTACATGCGTTGGGAGCTAATGACAGGGACATGCAACAGGGAAAACAACCTTAGTTTTGAGCCGAATACTCTAAGAGGGTCTCTTGGGAAAGGGACCAAGAGTAAGAAGACCCATACCTTTGTTTTCTTGTTAAATGTCCAGAATCCTGCCCAAGAACTTCTCCACAAATCAGTCCACACACCCAAAGTCACATCTTACTCGACTAGTGTAGTACGTTTTGCTTAACGTTACCGAATTGCTTTCTCTTTTGTGTTTCTAGCTTTCAAGTTCTTAATGAACTTTTGCATTTACTTGGTTATTCTTTTCTGATTGTTTTATCACGTTTTGCAGCCAGAAAAAGAGAGTGAAAGAGAGAGAGATTAACGTGAAAAGAGAGTGGGGGATGGGAGATAGTGGTCTAGTAGAAGTAGGACTAGTTGGTAGGACTTAGTCAACTTAAATAATTAATTAAAATTAATAAAAATCTGATTTCTTTTTTTCTAAATCAGTTAATATTAATTATTTATTAATAATTAAGTTAACAAATTAAAATAAAAGCAAGTCAAATCTTGCTTCTAGTGGGGTTCGAACCCGAGTGACCCCATTTGCAAAAAATGGGTCAATTCGGGTTGCCCCACCCGAATTGCCTTAAATAAATAAATTAATTTATTAATTAATTTGTTCCTCAGGGTAATTACAATATTACCCTTGTCTTGGAAAAGACCATTTTACCCTTGGACCCTCAAAACTTAAGATTTCTTCTTTTGAGTCCGGTAAAAACTCTTTCGATTAAATCTTCGTTTTCGCGTACCTCACATGGTTGGTTCCAACCTTTCCAAGCTTTATTAACTCCTCAAGCTAGTTGGCTTGGTCGTAGTAAGGGTTCTGAGGTTTGGTTCTACGCGTATCAATACGTGTGGACCTTGGTCTAATCACAAGCATTCTTGAAAAACATAAGTCTTGATCCTATTCATTTTTAGGGTTGTTACAGTTCAACTACTGCTTTGTACGGGTGTTCCATCATAAGAGCTGGAAGATCCAAAGGTTTAAATTTGCAGAGTGACTCCATGATGAACAAATCAGTTGTAGAGGCCACAATCCTTTCCTCAGAACGAGGAAGAAGAACTTTGTTGACGAATTCGAAGACCAACTGATATTCCCCTTTCATGAGTTTCTTTAGAACTCTAGCACGACGAGCATTAGGAATCTTTGAACATTCCTGCACAAATTATACATTACCAGTTTTTCCAATAACGGACCTGATCCCACCCATGGGTACTCCCAGAATTGTTCCAAGTAGGTCCTCGTCCAACTTCATAATGTGGTTGCCCAACCTGGTGCTAATGCGTCCATCCTCACCAAATTCAATGTTGTGGTAGAATTCTCGCACCTCTTCCTCATGAAGGACATGAGATTGAGTCTCAAATATGTGATTCCAAGATTGATCCTCCACCAGCTTATGCAATTTGTCCATCCCTAGCTTGTGAATTATGTCCATACCAAACACCCCTCCACCAAATGCTTCCTCAGATGAAAATTGTCAATAATGGTCTGCTTGAGTACTTAATGGTCATCCAGATTCCAGTTAGGACCAGGTCCCTCCTCAGGTATCTGTTGATTATCTGGAGAGGGTTCTCTCTACCTCTTAAGATATCTATTGATTATCGACCAAAATCAGAAGTTTTATCAAACACTGGTTGAGAGCCTTCCAACGTTTCTTCCACAAAATGACCATCTCCTTCATGTAAAGCTTCTTCCCTCATCAATGTCAAACTCTCAATAACCATATTCTCACTAGCATCTAGAATATTAGATTCAGATGTTCTGCTTTCTGGAAGATCCCCCTCAAACAAATTATCAGACAACATATCAGACTGGGGACAAGTTGAGGAGAAGGTGCCAGGTTATTTAGGTCAAGCATAGACATGGGATTTGGAGGTCTGTCTTGGAAAATTTTGATCGGAGAACTGGTAGGTAGTTTAGATGGAGAAACTGCTTCAAAAGAGGTGTAAAAATCCACTAGATCTATCTCATTTAGCGAATCTAGCATTTTCTTTTGAAGAAAAAAGGGAATTTAGAAATGATTATTTGAAAGAAAATACTCAAATGCTAGAGAGAGATAGAGAGTGAGTGGGTTTTGATTTTAGACTTAGAGAACAAAGTTGAAATGTAATAAGATGGAGTGTAGAAAAAACACTATAAAAAGAACTTGAAATGGTGTGTCAGGTCCCTAGATATACTCGTCGCTTGGATTAAAGGAGATGGGAAAATGGTCAGAAGGACCGATGACTGACACGTGGTGATCTGGACGGTTCTCATTTGACAGTTTTAAACAAATTTAAAGAGTGCTAACCTTGGGAGGGACCAGGTCCTCGATACAATTCCTGAATGGTTCTGGCCATTCTCTGCTCCTGTACTTTCAATGGGTGTATACCTGCATTCAGGTACAAAGATGATCTTACGTAAAAAATGCATTACCAGTTCTGTGCATACCTGCCCTTTGGATCATAGCCAAAACAGGAATTAGAGGCTTCTTGACGAGATTAGGTTAGTGCATGTTCATCTTCCCTGAGTTCAGCCTGTTGCTCTCAAATTGATCCTTTCTTAGAGCTTTGGTAAAGATGTCTGCAATCTGATCTTCAGTCCTGCATTATTTCATGATGATGTTTCCCTTCTCAACATTATCTCTCAAAAAGTGATGCCTGACATCAATGTGCTTGGTTCTTTTGTGCTGGACTTGATTCTTTCCCATGTTGATCAGTCGTAGTTGTTGACAGACCCACTGAGTTTTGCTTTTTGGTTCCCCAAGAGATGAGTGAGGATCCAAGGAAATGTCCCATTCCAGAAGTACTCTTTCTATCCACGTGATATCCTGCAAAATCAGCATCTTCATATCCCACTAGTTCAAAAGAATTACCTGCAGACAGGTTCAGGTCCACTGTTTTCTTCAGATACCTTAGGATTCTCTTATCTACCTTTAGATGAGATTCCATGGGGCATTCTTGGAATCTTGCACATATTCCCACGCTGATTACCATGTCCGGCCTGCTTGCTGTCAAATATACTAGAGATCAAATTTTTGAGTTTGTACACATGGGGGTATCAATAGGTTTAGAATCCACCATATGACACTTCTTTAGCAGCTCCTTTGTATACTTTCCTTGACAGATTGAGGTGCCACTAGAGGTTTGCTTAATCTGAATGATGAGCACTTCTTGATCTCTTTTCATCAAAAACAATGTGTTGTCAATTTTCCCCATCCTAAAGTCATTCTTCAGTAAAAACTTTGACAACCTTTCATACCAGGATCTTGGTTCCTGCTTCAGCCCATACAGAGCCTTGTTGAGTTTTAACACATTTGGCAAATTTGCATCCTAAAATCTAGGTGTCTATTTAACATATACTTCTTCCTTCAGATTACCATTCAAAAAGGCACTCTCAACATCCATCTGGAAGAGATTGAACCCCGTGAAAGTTGCAGATGCTATGAGGATTCTAATATCCTCTATTCTAGCAATATGAGCAAAAGTCTCGTCATAGTGTATACCGTCTCCCTGATTATACCATTGAACTACAAGTCTGGACTTGTTTCTAGTGATAGCCCCAGTTTCATCCAGCTTGTTTCTGAACACCCATTTGATCCCAATAATGGTTCTGTCAGCAGGTCTTATGACCAGCTACCACACATTGCTTTGCTCAAATTGATGTAATTCATCTTGCATAGAGATTACCCAATCAGCATCCATCAGGGCTTCTTTCACATTTTTAGGCTCAATAGTGGAGATGAATATTGAGAATGCAACCAAATTTCTTTGTTTTTGACATGGTATGTATCCCAGAATTCAGAGGAGAGATTATATTTTCAAGGGGGTGAGATGAACTATGCTTCATCCAGATATAGAGCCCAGAGACTATGGTTGATCCATATTTTCTTCTTCATCTTCAAAATCATCATTTGTAGTAGGAGGATGAGTTTCCTCTTGGCTTGCATCATTAGAAAGGACCAGGTCCCATAATAGGCTGGTCATCCTTTTCACTTCCTCAGATTGACTAAGATCTGCAACATCAGAGTCCAGATTCACCTCAGCTTCATTCTTACTCGCTTCATGGTTCTGTAATTTGAATAGCTCCAGCAATTCATCATAATCCTTTATATCAACAATCTCAGACTTTGACTTGAGAAACATAGTGCACGTGAATATTGAGTAGTCATCCACAACCACCAAGATGTACTTTTTCCCGCTTCGACTCTGGATCATCACTGGTCCACATAAGTCCATATGTATTAACTCAAGAACCCTTGAAGAACTGACCTTCTTCTTTGATTTAAATGAATATCTGGTTTGTTTCCCTTTGACACATGCATCACACACTTTACTCTCACTGAATTTCAGCTCTGGCAAACCACGGACCTTGTCCCTGGAAACCAATTTGTTAAGTGGAGAAGAACTCAGATAACCTAGTCTCATGTGCCACAAGTCAGCACTTTCACTTTGAGCACTTAGGCATGTCAGATCGTCTCCATGAGTTGATTCTAGTTCTGCCACCTACATGTTTTTCCTTCTTATGGCCATAAAAATCACCCTTTTTATAGACAAACAAAAACTTGACTTCATTTCCCTTATCACAGATCTGGCAAGACACTAACAAGACTGTACTTTATATACTACACATTTTCAAAGGAATATTCAAAAGATTTTCCAACTTTTCCTACACCAAGAATATACCCCTTTTTGCCATTGCCAAAAGACACACCTCCTCCTTGAAGTGCCTTGAGTGAAAGGAAGTTTTTGGTATTTCCAGTCATGTGTTTTGAGCAGCCATTGTCGATGTACCAACACATGCTGCTACTTCCTTCACTCACTTGCAACAACATTAGTTGTTAAATTTGGAAACCCACTTCAATATGAGTTCCCAATAAGCTGACAAAGGTGTAATGAAAGTGTTTTTTGCCCAGTGTGGAAAATTTGTCTTCTTTAAGTTTGAGACTCTACGAACTGGAGCAGGTCCTCTGTTTTTAGTAGTTTCTTGTCTAGGCTTTTTGCCAGTAGGACCTTGTCTCCTTAGCTGAGTCTTTTTCTACTTAGAATAGACATAGAATTTTTCTTGTGAAGCTTTCGAGGAAGGACAATCTCCATTCAGATGGTCGTTTCAACCACAATGAAGACACAATAAATTCTCTAATTTAAACATATATTTGCTGTGGGGGTTGTAAGGAGGAGTAATGTTCAGACTTCCTTACCCCCTTTTGTTATAGTTGCTTTGACTTGTAACATTCGATAACAGTTTGGTGGAGCTGGTCCATTTTAAGTATACTTGAAGTTCCTCCTTACGATGAATCAGATCCCTCTCCATATGATCATTTCTTTCCAAGGCTAAGGCAAGTCTGGTTTCAGCCGTGTATAGATTGATTTCTAACTTTGTTTGCAGATTAGTAGCTTCCACCTTCCTTTTACCAGATTTCTCAATCATCAAATCCAGTTGCTCCTTAAGTTCCAATTTTTCAGATTCTAGAGCCATCACTTGTTCCTCAAGAACAGACATCTGAACTACCATCACCTCCTTTTCTTCATTTAGACCATCAAAACTACTGTTCATAGAGTCCCTTTCAGTAGTTAACTCTATAACAGAGTCAATCAAGACATTTGCTACCTTCTCAACCTTTTAATAGAGTACGTAGTCAAGTTTTGCTTAAAGTCAAGAAGAGTTACCTTATCTTCTTCATCGTCCTTATCTGACTTAGCCATGAGAGCAAAAAGACCATCGAATACGTTAGCCTTGTCTTGAATCACCAGCATTGATGCATCTCGGGACAATCTGAATCTCTTGACTCGCTTGAAGAGTATCCCATGCAGCAAGAGCTTCCTTCACTAGGTAGTCAGCTACAACTTTTCTAGAACTTTTGTCAGGTACCAGGTCCTTTCGTTTGTCCTTTTTAACTCCTGGCCTTTGATATTCCTTATTTCAGCTTTGAGAATTGGACAGTCCCTTATAAAGTGCCTAGCTTTTCCCCATTAGTGACAGGAGTCACTATCAGTTGTAGCTCGAGGAGGGTTCCCACCTTTTCTAAACCCTCTGTTTTTCCTTATGATCTTCTGAAATCTCTTGGTAAGATAGGCCATATCATCTTCGTCACTAGACGCTTCTCCAGGAGTAAATGTGAGTACTAGAGACTTTTGTTTCTTTGCCTCTTTCTTTAAGAGGTCTTGACTTCTATTCATTTCATGTGTCCTGAGATTTCCAATAAGAGCATCCATCGTTAGAAGTTTCAGATCCTTGGCTTCAGTGATAGCATCTAATTTGATTTCCCATTAGTTAGGAAGAATTCTAAGAACTTTCCTAACTTTCTTGCTAGTACTGATTGGCTGTCTAAGACCTCGTAGCTCATTGTTTATGGAGGAAAGTTTAGTATACATATCATGAATAGTTTCAGCTTCCTTCATTCTGAAATTTTCATATTGAGAGAACATGTCTACCTTTGATTCCTTCACCTGCTCAGTACCTTCATGAGCAATCCAGAGACAATCCCAGATCTCCTTTTGCTGACTCACAGCCAGAAATACAATTATATTCTTCAGCATCTATACCACAAACCAACAACTTCTTAGACTTGTAGCCTTTTTCAATCTTCTTTTTGTCCGCTTCGCTGTATTATTGACGAGTCTTTGGAACAACTCTAGTTATCTCACTGTCCTTTACTCCCTAAGTTGGAAAAATAGGCACATCCAATACAATGTCCCATAACTCACTATCCTCAGCCATAAGATAGTCATGCATTCTTGTTTTCCACTAGCTATAGAACTGGCCATTAAAATGCAACGGTCGAGTTGAGGATTGCCCTTCTTCTAGGTTAAGTGGAGCAGTTATTCTGATGCAGGAACCACTCTCTTGGTGTTAACCAGCTAGAGAGTACCTACTCTGATACCAATTGTTAGGATACCTGCGTCCACTACCAGTCAACGAACCAGGTCCCTTGACACACTCAAAGTAAGAACGAATAGTAAGTAAAGACAGAGAACAACAGAAGCAGTTTATGTGGAAACCTCCTTGCTCAAGGGAGTAAAACCACGACCTGTCGCACATGATTTTCAACTATTTTCACTAATCTTCACAAGTAAAAGTGAAACTCAGTTACAACCAATGTGAGAAAAAGTTATTAATCTCACGATCAAGTAATCTACCTATCACTTGAAAATCTTAAGCTGATACAACACCACCCACTAAGGTATCACCACTAGACAACTTAGAATTTGACTAAGCAACACGCAGGTTGCCCACTAAATCACCATGCTCTGGATGACTTAGACTTTTACTAAACAACACACAAGGCTTCCCACTAAATCAGTTAGACTTAACTGATTTAGGATTTTCACACCAAACAACTATCTGATTCCTTTGATTGCTTTATAGATGTAGGAACAGATTTACAATGTGTGTATAGAAGAATTAATCCTAACACTACTAAGCTTCCAACTTTTCTGATTTGAGTTGATCTTGAGGATGAATCTTCACTTTTGTGAGCCTTTGCAAGAGTTTTTGAGATGTTTTTAATTTGATAAAACTAAGGTTATGACTTTTGGACATGAACTTTATGTAGAATAGTCATAACCTTAGAAGACATGCCATTGGCAAAGGCTTCTGCCGCGTCTGACACTATTGGAGATGGTGCACCAAATTTTGTACTTTCTCCAGCCTGGCGGTGAGAAGTGTGTAGATCAGAGGACCAGGCCCTTTTACAAGGTCCCTGGGTTTGTCTTGTCAATAGCTGGAGACTGTGCACACACTACTTGTACTTTTTCCAACTTGGCAGTTGAAGACTTTATAACACAATGAACCAGGTCCCCTCATAAGGTCCCTGAGTTTGTCAAATCATCAAAACTACAAATAACACATTAGTTATGTACAAAACAAACTTGTATGTATAAGATTACTCAAAATGCTTGGAGAAGTCCAACTGCAGAAAATCACATAGAATTCCACACTCTAGATCACTTCTTCATTAAATGCATCGCAGAAAAGTAGATATTGCTTTCATGAAGTTGGGCATAGAAAAGCACGAGTAAGTAACCTTTACATAAATGATATTAGCCCAACTTGTATGGACTATGGTCATGGTATCATTTAATATCTTTACAGAAGTTATAGATTGGTTAATTTACCATTTCAATTTACATTTAAATCAAAGGCTGATGCATCTATCTGCATGAGCATCCCTATAAGGTAAAATGTCTAAGGGGGAGATATTCTCTGGTAAGGCTCTTATAGATGATACTGCAATAAATGATGACCATTTCTTCTGATGGCAAATATTGTTCTTTAGAGGCTTTGCCAAAATTGTTTTCTTTGGTGATTGAAAAGGCAGAGCCCAATGCCCTCACAATTTAATTATGCATATAATAAGTCCAGAACTAAGTTGCAAAAATAAATGATATACTTAAATACACAACTTCCTAAAGAGTTGATTCAATTAACGATAATTGTTTGATTTACCTCATCTCCTGATTCACCAACTGAAGATCGCCATCTTTTATCACGATCCTCAGCTGTCGATTTACTATTGGAGATTGCACATTTAGGTGAATGCTTCCCCTATTTTTAGCATCTTTCCCACGACCCTTAGAGAGAATTTGCTTTTGATCTCCTTTCTTCACTTATCCAAGAATCATCATATCCTTCGTCTAGTTTATTAAAAAACTAGGTTTCCAACCTCTTTTCATTGAATTTTGAGTAGCTTCTAGATATAGAGACTTTTTGACTATATTCGTGAAACCCAAGTTTTCAGGTCGCGACGTGGTCCTTGAATTGGTATTTTTTTGCTGCTTCATTGCATTTTCACGTTCTGATTCCTTTAAAGTTGTAACCATCTCTACAACGACATCACCGTCCTTATGCTTGTGATTATCTTTCCCCAGGAAGTTATGTGGTTGATCTAAGAACGGAACAACTCTCTTCGGGAAAGCATGCGCTGCAAGCTCTTCGGGAGCATTTTCCACCTATGATGTATTCGAACATAACCAAGAAAAGATAAATTGACATAATACAGAACTTTAAAGTCATAGGAAAGATTGTCTATCATAAAATGAACATTGCATGTTTATCAATTTCCATTTCATTGTAAATTAGACAGGAAAATTTGGAATTATCAGATAAACAATTATGCATTTTACAAATAAATGCAGCAATAAATTTGAATTATCAGATAGACCCACCGTAGCTTTACATTTCATTGCCTCTCTCCATGTAAATTCAACAACTTCGGATAGTTTTTAAAGGAAATGTTAAGTGCCACCACTGCTTTTGGAAGATATGGATGAAGTTTGACAGCACTTTCTTGAAGAACTTCCTCTCCCAGCACATATGAATGAGAAGAAACATTCCAAACCAAAATAAGACGTAATTAAAAAAAATGAGAAAGATGGATGAATAAAGTTGTAGAGGAAAAGTAATACCTGATTTTCCTTCTTAACAATATTTCTGAGGATGTTCGCAAGAATGCTCAGAAATTGCATTGGAATGTTTTCTCTCTCTTTAATTATCATGGTCGTTATTTCCTATATGTCTGTGAATACTTTATGAGGGTGTTCCGGCCTTAAAATAGGGGAAGAGACAAAACAGTTGTCAGCCATTCTCCAGAAGAAACAATTGGCATACAAAGAAACTGTTAGTCTTTGAACTTTATGAAGAAAAAAAGAATCCGGTAGATTTTGACATTCTATATATGTACTTACCATATAAGTTCATTTATATTGAATTCAACATCAACGGTGAATATACTGCTAAAACTGTCATATACTCCTTCCATCCCATTTGCTATTGCAGTGTTTGATTAGTACAAGTTTAGGATATACAATTGATTTGTGATTAATTAGTGATAGTCGAATAATATCTAATTAAGAGTCAAAGAGTGATAGTTTGATAAATAAAATATCATACTTATCAGATTTCAAATCTGAATAATCATAAATATAGAATATTTAAGAAATTTCACATAGAATATTTAATCTGAATAGCAGCCGGTTGTTGAGAAATTTCAGAAAAAAATAGCGGACAAGATGATTATATACCAAGGGAGGGAAGATAACAGTATTTATATAAACTCTCTTTAATATATCCACATGTTTTAAATCTATTGTCTTTGCATGCTTGGAAGTGTTTCAACAATTTGGAGAGTTTTTATTGTAAGGGAAAACAAGGGAAATACGAGCTTCACCTAGTAGAGACACTATCCACCTATATTCAATGCTTTTAGAGTAAGTTGTGGAGATACTCTACGGACAAAAATGTGCAGGCTTCATGGATAAGGCTATATCGACTAAATGTAATACTTTAACTTGTGGCAAGGGCATGGCATACATTATATTACTACAAACAACAGAACAATAAAAGATAAAATACCAGCAAAGTTACACCCATGTGATGGGGTTCAATTTCTCTTATCTTTAGGGAATTTATTACACCCTCCGTTTAAAAAAGAATGGCCTCATTTCCTTTTTAGTTTGTTTCAAAAGGAATGACCTCTTTCTTTTTATGGTAACATTTTACTTTTAAATTTCCACGTGACATATTTAAGGCCACAAGATTAAGGGCAATTTGTAAATTTGACATAACTTTAATTTAGGACACAAGATTCAAAAGTCTTCTTTATTTTCTTAACCTTCGTGTCAAGTCAAAGTAGGTAATTCTTTGTGAAATGGAGGGAGTAATATGTATAATATAATTGGAAATATACCTTATACCAATCAAAAAATGTTGAAACATCTGAACAATCAATGCATCTAACATGACATCCAACATGAGCACGCATGTTCGGTACTTCGCCAGAACTTCAATAATTGAGACAACCTTCGAATAACAGAGACCATCCAATCAAGACAATTTCCCAAATGCCAACACTGCAAGCTCAAAAAAGTCCTGTCCACCAATTAAGCAAGAAACCAAACTATGAGAATGTATAAATGCTATGCATGTGTCCAAGAGAATTATATAT
Organism: Solanum sitiens; assembly: GCA_016801875.1. Classification (NCBI taxonomy): domain Eukaryota; kingdom Viridiplantae; phylum Streptophyta; class Magnoliopsida; order Solanales; family Solanaceae; genus Solanum; species Solanum sitiens. The sequence goes on along the minus strand of JABWTJ010000433.1, from coordinate 471,836 downwards.
GTATAAATACTACATAATCTGAACTATCAACAACATAGCAAAACAGCTTCGTTAGAAGAAAGATTGGCAACCAGTCTAATTTCCAGTTTTGGGCAAAGAAAATTGTACAAGTTGTACTTGCCTTAAGTATGCTATTATTATATGGTTGATCAGGAGCTGTAATTCTTCTGATCTCACTGATGCAAGATGCAACTGACACCTTCACATCCATGTAAGAATGTCGTAGAAGTTCATCTGCAACTAATGCTTCCATTGCAGGCCAAAAAGCGTCTCGCGTTGATACGCAGGGGATTTGCTTCAGAAATGACAAAAGATGCTCTAACTTCTGAAAATTTCATATACCAAAATTCAAAAAAAAAGTGATTGAACCATGTCAAATACATTGGAAATACTTCTCTAGATAACAAATGAAGTCTAGATCAGGATATCTTGTAGAAAATAAAGAATAAAGTTCGAAACTGCATCACAAGGTAAAATATCTCTTTCTTTCTCTCCACACTTTTATTTCCTTTCATCCATCACGAAGCCTAATTATGTCCTTTACACAACAAAAAGTAAACACACATAGATAATTGACTTCCAGGACCAGTAAATAAGCAATGACACAAGGAAATCCTAAGATATATGCAGGGAACATGTACAAGTGATGATAGTAGATATCACAAGTGATGCAGTCATAGACAGATCTTTTAATTACTAGAATATCCTTACAGAGAAATAGACCTCTTATAGGAGATTATCTTTCGCTAGAATTGCTTATAGGAATTTCACCAGATGCAAACCAAGATCATTCTACATTATATACAAAATCAAAAGATCATTATTTACAAGATGGGGATCAAAAACTCACTTCTAAGGTCAAAAATTAGGCAATAAACCAACTAAACTACTATTTTTTTTTAAAATAACGCGATTATTTTATCCTAGGATTAACTAACAATTGTTGACCAGAATCAGAAATAAATTTCAACCATTTTAGGAAGTGAGTTATCATTTTTCAAAATCTCATAGATAAAATCGAGCCCCCTTGGCTATATGTACTTTTCACTTCGTAGGTTTAAGCAGATAGAAAGAGAAAAGAGAACATTCTCACATCAAGTTTCTCCAAAAGCTCCTCTTTAGAAGATGGGGGCTGCTGAAGCAGCTCATTCCCAACTTCAAGAAGGCTTTTGTTGTGTTCCTCCTCAGAAACCGAAACCCGAGACAGGGAAACCATTTCCTTTTCTCACAGCAACTTTGAAACAAGGATTTAAGTTAAAAAATCCCAAAAGTTAATCACTAGTACTTGTACAAAAGGACAAGAGAGAAAAGAGGGATTATATGAAAATTTGAGGCATTACGAATTAACTCTTTGTGAAGTTAAGGAATTTTTTCCAGAGAGTGTGAGTATAATTGATGCTGTCTTAACTGCGTAATTTTCAAGTTTTCCTCCTAAAATTGTTTTCAATAAAGGGAATTCGCTTTCAAGGGTATACTTATAAATGTTCTTCTTAGATTACAATATTCTTTTCGATAAAAATAAAAATAAAAAAAATAGATAAAATATTACAGATTAACTTCATCTTTGACCTTTTTATTGCTTCATTTAATTTTTCCTCCCTATTTTTCTTGGACACATCTGCTATGAATGAATATACTCAAAGATCAAAAGAAATATAAAGACGATGATAACAATATGAAGCGATCAGTTTTAGACCATTCATTTTTATTTTGAACTTGAAAAAGTAATGTTTATGGGAGCTATATCAACCTTATTTTATTTAAAAAATGAGATCTCTTGGCTACAAATTGAATAGAAGATATGACTTTTTCATATTTCTTTAAGTGTAAAAATGAAGATTTCTATAGAAAGACGATAAAACTAAAATAATTTATAAGTGACTTACGATACTAATTCTCCCTAAACTTCAGGACTTCTAATAGGAAATGTTATCGAAGAAGAAAACTAGAGTTTGTATTGCAATCTATCATTCGGTATCTGAATACCCAAATGTATTTGCATCGGGTCATTTGAAATAGAGTAGTGGAATGTCATCAGAACTGTTACAGCAAATTGAATTGAAATCTGCGTATGTGAATAAAAGATTTTATTCTAAAAAGTGAATATGAAAGGATATTCTAAAAAGTGAATATGAATTGAGAAACTGAGTAAAACAATTCTATCTCTACCTAGAGCTAAGAGGGTCCCCCGTATTAAAAGGTATAAAAAGGTCAAGGAACAGAGCCTCGACTCTTATTCGTACACAAATTTATTTAGGTGGTTTTATCCAAAACCATTACTTCAAATTTTAAGCATGTATAAATCTACAAAAATATCTTTTACATGGATATGCATATATAATATACTTACGATAGCAAACTTACTCACATGCATGTAAACATAAGTTGCCTTTCTTGTAAACAGTTTTCACGAACAGGTGGAAAGACCACATCATGGTTTGTGTTGCATGTGTTTCATCTCCTTAGTGGTTGCCCACATAATGATCATGTTGTATCTCAAGATTTACAGACTTTGCATCTCAAGATTGTAGTTGTCACATCCGGGGAGCACCCCCTAGACGTAACCAGCGTCGTCGTCCTCTTTGAGGACTAAGACTAGCCTCTTAGCATTCATCATTACATTCATGGGTTAAAAAGACGGAAAATTTAAAAACTTTTATTACTACTACATGGAGGTTTACATAGACCTCTACATATATATAATATGTTCATATCGAGTATACGTAGACCCTTCGTATAAGAAGATTACATAGTCTTCTACTTTTATGGCACACACACATATATATATATATATAAGATACAATATAATCTTAAAACGGATGTCGCATATTAACCATCTAAATGGAGTCAAATAAACATGGGCATAAGCCCTTACAAAATGTAGAAATGCCACTTAGGGCTTACAACAATATCTCGAAACAACGTGAATGAAATGAACGTCTTTAGAATATAACAAAGAACCATAGCTAGAGTAATATCAAGGCATCATCCTCGAACTTGAAGACATACCCACTTGGAGAATAGTTCCAAGCCTTCCTTTCAAATAGTCACGAACCCTTCAACGAACAGAACCTAAAAATGTTTGGGGACACGAACCCTTCAATGACAAGACATGTTCAACAAGTCAAAACAAGTCATATGCATATCAACATACTTGAACCCATAATCTAATACAACCTTATCATCAATTAATAACATCACAAGCATGAATAAGAGTTTATCATATCATAATAAAGCAAGACAACTAATCATGAATCCCCATAGAGTCAACAAGTGCAATGACCAAGCAAAGCCTATAACCTACTCAGTCAAGTAACCCAACAATAACCATGACTAATAACCCACTTCACATAACATAACCTTTAAATATACATAACCTCATACTTTAGCAATAAAGATCAATTACATGTTCATAAACATTATCATCATTATATAATATAATTTACATTAAAGATCATCATATCATCATCATTTATTATCATATACATACATAATATCAACCATCTAAAGCTTCCATCAAGGCAAACTAGTGCAAGGCATAGGTAGAGTCCCATACCCCTACCTAAGCTAAGTCAAACCCCTCAAGTCACTATAGTTAGTTTATACTTCATTACTTCATTTTAGTTTAGGGAACACTTGCCTTAACCTACATAGACCACATGAGCTAAGTGTGGAATCTGGTGTTGTAAAACCTTACACGATGGAAGGTGGTATACCGGCCAAAGTAAAACCAAACATAAACATAGCTTTCTAGGTGGATCCACTAGATAGTCTTCCTATGGGGGCAACATAGTTCAATAACTAAGAGATAAGTATATCCCTCTACATACCACTTGGTAATTGGGGCCTCCTATCATGGGAACCCATTAGATTGGTATCCCTCAAAGGGGAGTCAACAACACCTATAGAACTATAGGGTAACTCTTCCTCTATGCGAAGTCATCACCTCCGATTGTCAAGTTCAGTCGGTGCTAAGTTAAGTCCCTTTTGGAAATGTCTTTAATGTCTTTGTTTAACAATCGTAGCTTAGTTTAGGTCATAGGGTCTAGCCCTTGTATATTCATCATCATCATAGCTCAATAGGAATTGCATGAGTATAATCCTTTCATCACAATCCATATAAGTGAGGTTAGCACATTTACATATTCATTAATAATAAGACACATTGGTAATCATCGCCATTCATATAACATTACATATTAATCAACCTCACACCCATAGTCAAGACATTTTAATTCAGAATCATCCCACCCTATCAATCCAAGTACAAAGCATACTCCAACACAACATCATGACTTAATCACAATTAACTATAATTGGAAGTAAAGAATAGGGATCTCAAGACTTACCAAGTCTCCTTTATAGTTCATCATCAAGGTCTTCTCGTCAACCCATAACTCAACCCAATTAGGGGAGTAAGATCATCACACAATGATAACCAATAGAATAACAAGGCCAATTACATCAGTATATCACAATTCAATACTAGATCATAGCTTAAGACAAGATACATAGGTCAATTTCACAATATACTTCATAACCTAAATCAACATCTCAAGAACTAGCATGATAGGACTAGAATTAGTATTAATCTATTAATAATTGATACAATAACATCATAGGATAGTAATTCAATCAATAACCAAGTCAATTGAACCAACATTATACAATACATATCAAGATCACAACCTAGGGTTAAGGGTTGAGGGTCTTCTTCTACAATTTAGATCGAACCATCAAGATATATCATAATTAAGTTAGAATACACGTTAATATATCCCTAATACCCTAAATAAATCATAAACACATCAATTCATAACTTCAATTTCGAGATAGAGAAAGACCCACATGAAAACTCAACTTTTGAAAATACTTTGAAAGAACCCTTTGAGGAACGAAGTTACAAAGGTGAATTAGATCCCATACCTTAATTTTTAATGGAGAATTGATGGTGAAATAATAACTTTACATCCCCTAAAACCCTCCCCTAGCTTGGTCTTCAATGGAGTTCTTCACTAGAGAGAGAAACAAGAGAGAAAGAAGAGGATTTGTTTTTGTGAGTTGTGTTTAGTGTAATGGGGTTGGGGTCTTTATATGGGGGGTTAATTAACTTAATTAGACTCCCTTAAACCCCTCATTAACGACCTAACCCCTTAATTAATTAATTGGAATTTATTAAAAATGACAGCATTTTACAGTGACTCAGACGACACCACGATCGACGGATTGTGGGTCAATCGACGGCCACTGTGCCCTTCCGTGCTGCACATCCGTCGTTTTGGTCAGAGACTATGCATGTGAGGGACTTCAACAATTTGTCTAATTGTTGGTCGAAGGTTGGCATCGACGCCCCGTTAATGAAGACAATGACAAATGAATCTAGATAACTTTGAAACACCCTATTAATTAGGTCCATAATGCCGTCGGAGCATTAGTGAGTCCAAAGGACATTACTAAGAACTCATAGTGACCATATATAGTCCATGCCATATTTGGTATATCCTCACCTCTCACCCTTAGTTGGTGATACCCCGATCTCAAGTCAATCTTAGAAAAGTAGCTTTCCCCTTGGAGTTGATCAAACAAGTAGTCAATACGAGGAGAGGATACTTGTTCTTGATAGTGACATTATTGAGTTGGCGATAATCAATACACATTTTTAAGGACTCACCCTTCTTCTTTACAAACAAAATTGGAGCACCCATGGAGAAATACTAGGTCTAATGAAGCCTTTGTCTAGTAAATCTTTGAGTTGAGCCTTCAACTCCTTCAGTTAGGACGGAGCCATCCAATAAGGAGGAATGGAAATGGAATTTGTATCCGGTAGCAAATCGATACCAAAATCAATTTATCGTTCGGGAGGAATACCGGGAATATCATTAGGAAAGACCTCCAGAAATTCACTCACTATGAGGACCGACTCAATGGGAGGAATTTCGGAGTCTAAATCTTGGACTCTCACTATATGATATAAACAACCCTTAGAGATCATTTTGCAAGATTTTAGACAAGAGATAATACGACCTCTAGGAATAGAATTTCCCACCTTCCACTCTAAAACGGGTTCATTTGGTAAGTTAAACCTCACCACCCTCGTTCTACAATCAATAGTGGCAAAGAAAACATGCAACCAATCCATACCCGAAATGATATCAAAATCAAGCATGTCTAGTTCTACTAGTTCAACATGAAAAACTCTATTGGGAAACATTATAGGACAATTTCTATACACCATTTTTGCAACAACCAACTCACCCACCGAAGTAGACACTATAAAGGTTTCATACAAGATATCGAGTAAAATTTCAAACTTTTTAGCTACAAGAGGTGTAACAAATGACAAAGTAGCACCGGGATCAAGTAAATCATATAAATCAATAAGAAGACTTTTAACATACCGGTCACCACATCGAGAGATATCTCTTGCTCACCCCTAGTGTGGAGAGCATAGAATAGCTCATTCCTAACAACATGATTATGGAAAGTCAAGTCAGTGGACTTGCCAAATCGGGATTAGGAAAGTTAGTGAACTTTCCAAATTTGGATTAGGAAAGTTAGTGAGCTTTACAAATTTGGATTAGGAAAGTCAGTGAGCTTTCCAAATTTGGATTAGGAAAGTCATGCCATGAGAGTAACATGCATCATCATACTTATCATATTGCACACAGCACATAACATCTTACACATAGCACATATCATATTGCATATAGCACATAACATCTTTTATAACATTCATTCATATGCCATTAGACCTTGGAATCATGGACTTGACATTAAGACTTTCCAAAATGAGGGCTCAACATATGGGACCTCAACTAGGGAGTCTTCATTAGCAAACACAGAGTCCGCTTCATTCATTCATACGTACTTCATTTTATTTCGTTCATAGGCTAGTGTGAACACCAGCTATACCTAGGATGTAGTTTAAGACTTTCATCGGATTTGCTGTGCAATGATCAAGAATAAGCTAGTGTCATTACCTGAGTCTAGCTCACCTCTTGATTATCCTATCCTAACACCTTTGGTATCGTTCATTTCATTATGTGCATTATTTGAGGCTAGCCTCATTCATTCATTGGGAACTTCAACTTTAACCGACATAGATCATGTGAGCATCATGAAATCCAGTGTCTCCCCCACACCGAAAAGAGGTGGAATCACCGGCCAAGGTGACCCAAAACATGCTAGCGTACATGGGAATTTAGCCCCGCCAGATCCCTATATTGGCAGTATAGGTTCGAAAACTAAGATATATAAGGAGACCCATACCCGGCATGACGGACAGTCTCATCTCATGAGAGTTACGTGAACCTCCACCCTTCCCGAAAGAAGGCATCACCGCTCATAGCTAGTCTATCGGTGCTTAGTATAAAGTTCCATTACATTAAACTCATACGTCATGGAAGTTGGCTTCTAGTATGAGGACATCATATCTCAATAGATGATTTCTCATCTCATCATTAGTATTAAGTGTGTTAATCTCAATACTTTTATTAGAGTGTTCATAGAGACTGGTCTCTTCATTAAATTTACACTCTCATAGGTGAGTACATTTTGGTAAAATTTACTTAGGCTCATTTGAGATTGTTCTCATCTTTTACATTAGCCTCATATCATGTTGTCACCACATTCATTAACATTAGCACATTTTCTCTTCATAATTACTCACCCCATTTTACGTGAATGTTCATTTCATCATATGCCAATGCACTTGGCCATTTGCGTGTTTCACACTCTTACTTAACCCTTCTAGGGTTTCATCGTTTCATTACATAATAATCATTTCATCGTATGCCAATGTTCTTGGCCATTTAGTGTATTTCACACTCATACTTAACCCTTCTAGGGTTACATTATTTCATTACTTACATCTTAGGTTCATTTATTTTTAAACGTATGCTAGACTTATGGGTCTGTACATACAAGCCATGAGGCTTTATTCATAGTTCGTTAAGTGACTCATATCTTCCTAAGATTATGTAGTACAAGACTTATGCATCTTGTATGTATGCCAAGATCTCGATTTCTATCTAAGTAGGTGACATTGTTCTTGAACATTGAATTCACGTATGACTTATGTATCAATATGGAATTTGGGCAAGGGAACCCATGTTTGAATCCCTTGGACAACACTTACATTTTTCATTAATTTTATTTTAAGTTCACATGACATTGGGACCCTAGATCGAGCCCCAACATCAACATTTCATCTTTATTTTTCTCCTTGGAATCTCCTCTTATTTGGCCGAGGGGTTGTGGGATCGAACCCCCACAACCCCTTTTATTTTCTATTTATTTAGTTCTCCTTGTCCAATTCGCATAGTCATGAGGTTGTGGGATCAAAGCCCCACAACCTCTCTTTATTTTACTTTTATTTCGCAGAGTACCTAGAGGTCGTAGGTTCAATTCCCACGCCTCACAATTCTTTTATCTTCATTTTTCTCCTTAACTCCCTTCACTGCCTTGAGGTCGTGGGTTCGATTCCCACGCCTCACCTTTCTTTTCTTTTTATTTTTCCCTTTCTCCTTTACTCTCCTTCACAACTTTGAGGTCGTGGGTTCGATTCCCACGCCTCACATTCCTTTTCTTTTATTTTTCCTTTGCTTCCACTCGCTGCCTGGAGGTCGTGGGTTCGATTCCCACGCCTCCCATTTTATTTTATTAATTTTCTTGTACCTTACTTTTAAGCCAGCACACCCAAGATCGATTCCCCTTGACCCCATTTCCCTTTTCACATTTTTAAGGCAAATTCACGAATGAGGTCACAGGTTCGAATCCTGGTGGCCTCATCCCTTTACACTCAAATAATTTCCAGATTTATTCCTCTACATTTAGCCTAAACTAAACTTGTAAGTTTGCTGGAAATTTAGTCATTTATTTAGCTTATTTTCAACAACATTTTCACTTGAAATCTTAGGGAAATTCATATATCATTTAACACTTTTTGGGGTGCATTTTTCATAGATTCGTTTAGCCAAAAGATTTGTACTCAAATCAGCCACACTTTCATTTTAGTGAACATCACGATTTACATAGTTTTATGCACGTAAAATGACAACCAAAACATTATCAAATTTGGAGCCTTAACCCGAGAACCTCATTCACTGTAACATACTTGCACACGTACACACTTGCACATAATTTCGAATACATGGTTGTCTTTTATACGATTTCAAGTACACAAACATAATCATATTCATCACCAAAACATAACATACACCTAAATCTACTAGCAATCATACCCAACCTATGATTCATTGGGAGCTAGTGACAGGGGCATGCAAAGGGGGAACAATCCTAGTTTTCGGACTGAATAATCTGAACCTTAAGATGTCTCTTGGGAAAGGGACCAAGAGAGAAGAAAACCCATACCTTTTTGACGTTAAGACCTTGACTTGCTGCCCAAAAACTTTACCCAAGAACACGTCTAAGCCTCCTCAATTTCAACTCCACTCGAATGACAACCTCCCTTAGCCTAGTGTGCGATTAACGTTTGTTTTCTTGTGATTTCGTGTGAGTTCTTCAAGTGTGAAGAACTTGGTTTATTTTTATGCTTTCTTATCTTATTTTGGAAGAGAAAATACATGAGAAAGAATAAGAGATATTGAGCGTGAGAGTGGAGAGATAAACGTGAGAGAGTGGGAGTTGTAGGAGGCTTAGGAGTCTACTTTTAGGACATAGACAATAGGGTTTTGTTTATTTAATAAAAATCTGATTTTTATTTTATTTTAAATCAGATAATGAATAATTATTATTAATTAATTACATTAATTCAATAGCTTAAATAAAAATCACTTTAATTCATTGCTTCCACCTAGGTTCGAACCCGGGTGGAGCAAGACTTCACTTCAAGAGCCCAATTTCGACCCTCTCTCCCCAAATTGCCCTTCCACCTTATTAATTAAATAATTAATAATTACATATTTAGGGTAATTATGATACTACCCTTAGCCAAAAAAAAGACCATTTTACCCCTAGACCCTTCAAACCTATGATTTCCCATTTTTAAGTCCGGTAAAGACTCCTTCGAGTAAATCATCGTATTCGAGAGCCCTACATGGTTGGACCCAACCTTTCCAAGCTCAAATAACTCCCCAAATTAGTTGGCTTGGCTGTAGCAAGGGTTTAGAGGTCTGGTTCTACGCGCATCAATCCGTCTGAACCCTGGTCTAATCATAGGCATTCTTGACACATTAAGCATTTCTTATCTTATCCATTTTTAGGGTTGTTACATTATCCCCCCATTAGGAACATTCGTCACCGAATGACACTACTACTATCTAGCGTAATGCCAGTCAGATCATAACATAATCACTATGCACAGTCAAGCAATAGCAACAAAAATATGGAGAGATAAGGAAACTTAGACTTAAGAGTAGGAAGTCTAACCTCAAGAGCTGAAAAGATGCGGGTAGCGGGATCTCATATCGGCCTCCCCCTCCCATGTAGCACCCTCAACAAGATGATTTCTCCATAATACCTTCACTGTGGAAATCTCCTTGTTCCTCAGCCGCTTGATCTGTCTGTCTAAGATCTCCACAGGTACCTCCTCGTTGGACAACTCTTCATCGACCCCCAAACCTTCCACAGGTAGAATCGACGTTGGATCACCTAGGCACTTCTTTAATATGGATACATAAAAGACTCGATGGACAGAAGCTAGCTCCGCAGGCAATGCGAACTCATAGTCTACCTCACCCACACGCTGTAGGATCTCATATGGCCCAACATACCTTGGACTCAACTTCCCCTTCTAGCCAAACCTCATAACCCCCTTCATAGGTTATATCTTCAGATAGACCTGGTCACCAACATCAAACTCTAAGGGCCATTTTCTGTTATCTGCATATGACTTCTGCCGACTTTAAGTAGTAGCCAACCTGTCCCTAATCACTCTGACCATCTCTAAAGCCTCATGAATGATCTCTGGACCCAAAATGGATGACTCTCCAACCTCGAACCACCCAACTGGAGATCTACACCTCCTACCATACAGTGCCTCAAACGGTGCCATCCAAATGCTGGAGTGATAGCTATTATTATACGAGAAGTCTATCAAAGGCAGATGGTCATCCCAGCTACCCCTGAAGTCAATCACACAATCTCTCAATATGTACTCCAATGTCTGAATGATGCGCTCTGCCTGCCCATCAGTCTAATGATGAAAGTCAGTACTAAGCTTTACCTGCGTGCCCAAGCTCTTCTGGAAAGATCTCCAGAAATATGAAGTAAACTGAGCTCCTCTATCTGAAATGATAGACAAAGGAATCCCATGCCATCTCACAATCTCATCAATGTAGAGTCACGCATAATCCTCGGCTCTGTAAGTAGACTTCACAGGGATAAAATGGGCAGACTTAGTCATCCTGTCCACAATAACCCATATGGAGTCATGATGTCTCCTAGTCCTCAGAAGACCAACCACGAAGTCCATATTAATGGCCTCCCACTTCCAAGTCGGAACCTCAATAATCTGAGTAAGACAGCTAGGCTTAAGATGTTCTGCCTTAACCTGCTGACAATTTGGACACTTGGCCACATATTCTGCAATGTTCTTCTTCATTCCATCCCACCAATAAATTTGCTTAAGATCATGATATATCTTCGTGGAACCTGGATGTATGGAATATCTGGAACCATGGGCTTCTGCAACAATCCTGGTCGGCAAATCATCCACATCTGGTACACACAGCCTGTCCTGATACCTAAGTATGCCGTCGCCTCCCAAAGCGAAAGACTCATTCATCTTTATCAACACTGAGTCCTTCAACTCCATCAACACAGGATCGAGATGTTGACCCTGCTTGACTTCAACTACCAAGGATGATTCAGAACTAAGATGAACTGAAACACCCCCACTAGTAGAGTTAACCAATCGCACACCCAGTCTGTCCAGTCTGTGTACATCTTTCGCCAACTCCTTCTTCTCATCCTCAATGTGGGCTGTACTTCCCATGCTCATCCTGTTCAAAGCATCAGCTACAATATTAGCCTTACCTGGATGGTAGTGAACATTCATGTCATAGTCCTTCAACATCTCCAACCATCTCCGCTGACATAGATTCAACTCCCTCTGTGTAAATACGTACTGGAGACTCTTGTGGTCTGTGAACACATCCACATGCACTCCATACAAGTAGTGCCTCCACAGCTTCAGTGCAAACACCATAACTGCCAACTCCAGGTCATGAGTGGGATAATTCTTCTCATGAACCTTGTGCTGTCTGGATGCATAGGCTATCACCTTACCAACCTGCATAAGAACACAACCCAAACCAACCCTAGATGCATCACAGTAAACAGTGTAATTCTCTCCACACTTAGGCAAAGTAAGCACCGGGGCTGAAGTGAGTGTGTCCTTGAGCTCCTGGAAACTCTTCTCACAAGTCTCCGTCCATTCAAACTTGGCTTTATTCTTAGTCAAAGCTGTCAGTGGGGCAGCAATGGAAGAAAAGCCCTCCACGAACCTGCGGTAGTAACCAGCCAATACCAGAAAGCTATGGATGTTAGTGGGAGTAAGAGGCTTTGGTCAGTTCTTCACAGCCTCAGTCTTCCTGGGATCTACCTCCACGCCCTGATCGGACACAACATGACCCAGGAAGCTCACTGATCTAAGCCAGAATTCACACTTGCTGAATTTGGCATACAACTGATGTTGTCTAAGTACCTGCAAGGTTAGTCTCAAATGCTGTTCATGCTCTTCCTTGGTCCTAGAGTAGATGAGGATTTCATCAATGAATACTATGACGAAAGAATCAAGGTATTCACGGATGACTCGGTTCATGAAGTCCATAAATGTAGCTGGTGCATTAGTGAGACCAAATGACATGACTAAAAACTCATAGTGACCATAACAGGTACGAAAGGCTGTCTTTGGGACATCTTCATCCCTAACCCTAAGCTGATGATACCCTGAAAAAAGATCAATCTTAGAGAAGAAACTAGACCCTTGAAGTTGATCAAACAAATCATCTATTCTGGGAAGTGGATACTTATTGTTTATAGTGACTTTGTTGAGCCGCCGATAATCGATACAAATTCTAAGGGTTCCATCCTTCTTTTTCACAAATAACACTGGAGCGCCCTAAGGGGATATGCTCGGCTGAATGAAACCCTTATGAGTGAGATCTTTTAACTGCAGCTTCAACTCTTTGAGTTCAGCTAGAGCCATCCTGTAAGGAGGAATTGAAATTGGTTTAGTATCGGGTTCTAAGTCGATACCAAAGTCAATCTCTCGAGGGGGAGGCACTCCAAGCAATCATCAGAAAATACATCTACGAACACATTCACTACAGGCACTGAGTCTATGGAAGGAATGTCATGATCGAAATCATTAACACTCACAAGATGACACAATAACCCCTTGGACATCATTTTATTGGCCTTAAGGTTCGAAATCAAGGGATTAGGATGACTCAAGTTGTACCCCTCCCTCACAAGCTCCTCTTCATTAGGGAAATGAAATCTCACCACTCTACTACGATAATCCAAACAAGCATAACAACTGTGAAGACAGTCCATGCCAATAATAACATCAAAATCATGCATGGGTAACTCAACCAAGTCTACACACATAGTCTTACCACTTACAACTATTAGGAAATCCTTGTATACTCTATCAGTTCTTACATTTTCTCCTAAAGGTGTACTAACCACTATAGGATCATGCAGAACTTCAGGCAATATCTCAAAAGTGAGAGCAAGCAAAGGAGTTACAAAGGAAAGCGTAGACCCTGGATCAAGAAAAGCATAAATAGAACTTGAGAATACTTGCAGCATACCTATGACCACATCAGCAGACTTCCCCTGCTACTCCCTGCCCTTCAGGGCATCAAATCTGTTCCTCTTAGGAGGCTCGGCTGCTGCTGCACCCTGTGGATTAGGCCTAGGCTGAGCATTACCTCAAGCCTGACCTCTGTTCTGTGGTCGGTCTCTAACCATGTGCCCACTCTTACCGCAACCGAAGCAGGCATTAGTACCCTATCTACACTCTCCACTGTGAGCATGGCCACACTTAGCACAGTTCTTTTGGGGACGCTGCATCTCACCTCCATTGCCCTTCTTGGGCTCAGGTCTGCCTCCTCTAGGTGCTGTACTTTTCTGAGAATTAGATTTCCCAGAACTCTGCTGCCCCTTCTTGAACATGGGCTGCTCACGGACGCAAAATTATTCCTGTGGCCTCCATGGTTGGGACCCTAGCATCATGAACGCCCCTCTTTTTGCGGATGTCCTCTACGTGCTGGACATGTACCATCAATCTGGAGAGGTTCATGTTATCATGGAGCATCGCATACCGACACTCCTCCTCCAGATCTCCGTTGATTCCTGTGAGGAACCTGCTCATCTCATCCCTGCTGTTAGATACAAGGGAAGTAGCATACCTGGATAATTTAACAAACTTCAGTACTCATCTCATCCTTGCTGTTAGATAATAAGGAAAGTAACATACCTTGATAGTTTAACAAACTTCAGGGAATACTCCCTGACTGTCATAGATCCAAGGTTAAGGTTGATAAACACCTCAACCATTGCCTCCCTCATCTCATTGGGAAAGAATCTCTCCAGGAAGGCTGTCTTAAATAGCTCCCAAGTGAGCGGAACTCCGCCCACAGCTCGGCTATCCTGCCACATCTTGCACCAAGTCTGTGCAACATCCTTGAGCTGATAGGAAGCCAGCTCAGCCTTCTCAATATCTGTGGGCCCCATAGCCACCAAAATCTTATGTACCTCATCCACAAACTCCTGGGGGTCCTCTGAAGTCTTAGACCCTGTGAAAATAGGAGGATTCATCCTCGTGAAGTCTCTCAATCTGTCAGCCATGCTATGAACCGGTGGGTTCTCCCTCTGAACATCCTGCCGGTTGACCTGGGTAGTCATAGCCTGGGCCTTCATAGTGATGGCCTGTGCCATCTGGGCCAGAGATGCCCGCACCTCCGTATCAGTCAACCCAGCTGGGTTAACCGGCATAGCCACTCCTTCAGCTGGAGCCTGGGGTGGAACCTGATTGCCCCCAGCAGCTGCACCTCCTTTCCTCTGACCAATGGTTCTCCTAGTATTCATTCTTTGAAAACAACAAAGATTGATGTTAGAAACGCTCATAACACCAAGAAATTAGACATTAGGAAAAGCACGATAAGATCAGAAGAAGGGAAATTTTCCTACGCATCACGCAGTCTCTAATTCAGGATAGTGGTGCACTTCACTACCATGACTTAGAAACTACTCAATGTGGTTGATGTGAACTTATTATTCTCAAAATTTAACCTGGTGCTCTAATACCAACTATGTCATGACCGGAATCTAGACCCCATATGAGACCGGCGTTGTTGACCTCTTAGAGGTCGCAGACAAGCCTACATACGTCATTCTTACGTCATCTAGGTTAACTTTAGCAGAAAATTTGAACTCTTTGTTTTCTTATTTCATGCTAAACATTTTAAACTTAACATCATGGGCGTTCACAAATCAACCATCTTATATATAGATGATCAAAGGAAAGAAACAGTTCATAATTGCATTAAACGTAATTTTGCCAAAACGGCACCAATACAAAGTCTAAAATGAAAGTGGAAAGAAACACTAGTGGAACATGCTCCACTATGTAATGCCTACATCTAAGCTGGACAATAACGGTAGACATCCTCGAAAGCATGAGGGCCTACTAAGTTCGGATGAAAGCTCTACGTCCGGATAGATGTAATGTGAACCTGTAAGCTCTAACGTCCACCTGTGTCTGCACCTAAAAATATAGAGTTGTATGGGATTAGTACACACTTGTACTAAGTATGGGTATATGCAAGCACACACCAAGGGCATGCATGAGTAAGAATAGCACTTTCCTAACAACATGATTATGGAAAGTCAAGTCAGTGGACTTGCCAAATCGGGATTAGGAAAGTTAATGAACATTCCAAATTTAGATTAGGAAAGTCAGTGAGCTTTCCAAATTTGGATTAGGAAAGTCAGTGAGCTTTCCAAATTTGGATTAGGAAATTCAGGCCATGAGAGTAACATGCATCATCATACTTATCATACTGCACACAACACATAACATCTTACACATAGCACATATCATATTGCATATAACACATAACATCTTTTATAACATTCATTCATATGCCATTAGACCTTGGAATCATGGACTTGACATTCAGACTTTCCAAAATGAGGGCTCAACATATGGGACCTCAACTAGGGAGTCTTCATTAGAAAACACAGAGTCCGCTTCATTCATTCATACGTATTTCATTTCATTTCGTTCATAGGCTAGTGTGAACACCAGCTATACCTAGGATGTAGTTTAAGACTTTCATCGGGTTTGCTGTGCAATGATCAAGAATAACCTAGTGTAATTACATGAGTCTAGCTCACTTCTTGATTATCCTATCCTAACACCTTTGGTATCGTTCATTTCATTATGTGCATCATTTGAGGCTGACCTCATTCATTCATTGGGAACTTTAACTTAAACTGACATAGATCATGTGAGCATCATGAAATCCAGTGTCTCCCCCACACCGAAAAAAGGTGGAATCACTGGCCAAGGTGACCCAAAACATGCTAGCGTACATAGGAATTTAACCCCGCCAGATCCCTATATTGGCAGTATAGGTTCGAAGACTAGGAGATATAAGGAGACCCATACCCGGCATGCCGGACATTCTCATATCATGAGAGTTACGTGAACCTCTGCCCTTCCCAAAATAAGGCATCACCGCTCATAGCTAGTCTATCGGTGCTCAGTATAAAGTTCCATTATATTCAACTCATGCGTCATGGAAGCTGGCTTCTAGTATGAGGACATCATATCTCAATAGATGATTTCTCATCTCATCATTAGTATTAAGTGTAAATCTCAATACTTTCATTAGAGTGTTCATAGAGACTGGTCTTTTCATTAACTTTACACTCTCATAGGTGAGTACGTTTTGGTAACATTTACTTAGGCTGATTTGAGATTGTTCTCATCTTTTACATTAGCCTCATATCATGTTGTCACCACATTCATTAACATTAGCTCATTTGCTCTTGATAATTACTCACCCCAATTTACGTAAATGTTCATTTCATCATATGCCGATGCACTTGGCCATTTGTGTGTTTCACACTCTTACTTAACCCTTCTAGGGTTTCATCGTTTCATTACATAATAATCATTTCATCGTATGCCAATGATCTTGGCCATTTAGTGTATTTCACACTCGTACTTAACCCTTCTAGGGTTACATTATTTCACTACATACATCTTAGGTTCACTTATTTTTAAACGTATGCTAGACTTATGGGTCTATACATACAAGCCATGAGGCTCATAGTTCGTTAAGTGACTCATATCTTCCTAAGATTATGTAGTATAAGACTTATGCATCTTATATGTATGCCAAGATCTCGATTTTGATCTAAGTAGGTGGCATTATTCTTGAACATTTAATTCACGTATGACTTATGTATCAATATGGAATTTGGGCAAGGGAACCCAAGTTTGAATCCCTTGGACAACACTTACATTTTTTATTTTTAGTTCACATGACATTAGGACCCTAGATCGAGCCCCAACATCAACATTTCCTCTTTCCTTGGAATCTCCTCTTATTTGGCCGAGGGGTTGTGGGATCGAACCCCCACAGCCCCTTTTATTTTCTATTTATTTAATTCTCCTTGTCCAATTCGCATAGACCTTGAGGTTGTGGGATCAAAGCCCCACAACCTCTCTTTATTTTTCTTTTATTTCGCAGCCTACCTAGAGGTCGTGGGTTTAATTCCCACGCCTCACAATTCTTTTATCTTCATTTTTCTCCTTAACTCCCTTCACTGCCTTGAGGTCGTGGGTTCGATTCCCACGCCTCACCTTTCTTTTCTTTTTATTTTTCCCTTTCTCCTTTACTCTCCTTCACAGCTTTGAGGTCGTGGGTTCGATTTCCACACCTCACATTCCTTTTCTTTTATTTTTCCTTTGCTTCCACTCGCTGCCTGGAGGTCGTGGGTTCGATTCCCACGCCTCCCATTTTATTTTATTAA
Source organism: Solanum sitiens (assembly GCA_016801875.1). Taxonomy (NCBI): domain Eukaryota; kingdom Viridiplantae; phylum Streptophyta; class Magnoliopsida; order Solanales; family Solanaceae; genus Solanum; species Solanum sitiens. Next base: position 453,818 of record JABWTJ010000433.1, on the reverse strand, counting down.
TTTTTTGTACCTTACTTTTAAGCCAGCACACCCAAGCTCAATTCCCCTTGACCCCATTTCCCTTTTCACGTTTTTAAGGCAAATTCACGGATGAGGTCACAGGTTTGAATCCTGGTGGCCTCATCCCTTTACACTCAAATAATTTCCAGATTTATTCCTTTACATTTAGCCTAAACTAAACTTGTAAGTTTGCTGGAAATTTAGTCATTTATTTAGCTTATTTTCATCAACATTTTCACTTGAAATCTTAGGGAAATTCATATATCATTTAACACTTTTTGGGGTGCATTTTTCATAGATTCGTTTAGCTAAAAGATTTGTACTCAAATCAGCCACACTTTCATTTTAATGAACATCACGATTTACATAGGTTTATGCACGTAAAATGACAACAAAAACAGTATCAAATTTGGAGCCTTAACCCGAGAACCTCATTCACTGTAACATACTTGCACACGCACACACTTGCACATAATTTTGAATACATGGTTGTCTTTCATACGATTTCAAGTACACAAACATAATCATATTCATCAAGAAAACATAACATACACCTAAATCTACCATCAATCATACCCAACCTACGATTCATTGGGAGCTAGTGACAGGGGCATGCAAAGGGGGAACAATCCTAGTTTTCGGACTGAATAATCTGAACCTTAAGGGGTCTCTTGGGAAAGGGACCAAGAGAGAAGAAAACCCATACCTTTTTGACTTTAAACCCTTGACTTTAAGCCCAAAAAATTTACCCAAGAACACGTCTAAGCCTCCTCAATGTCAACTCCACTTGAATGACAACCTCCCTTAGCCTAGTGTGCGATTAACGTTTGTTTTCTTGTGATTTCGTGTGAGTTCTTCAAGTGTGAAGAACTTGGTTTATTTTTCTGCTTTTGTATCTTATTTTGAAAGAGAAAATATGTGAGAAAGAATAAGAGAGATTGAGCGTGAGTGTGGAGAGATAAACGTGAGAGAGTGGGAGTTGTAGCAGGCTTAGGAGTCTAGTTTTAGGACTTAGTCAATAGGGTTTTGTTTATTTAATAAAAATCTGATTTTTATTTTATTTTAAATCAGATAATGAATAATAATTATTAATTAATTACATTAATTCAACAGCTTACATAAAAATCACTTTAATTCATTGCTTCCACCTAGGTTCGATCCCGGGTGGAGCAAGACTACACTTCAAGAGCCCAATTTCGGCCCTCTCTTCCCAAATTGCCCTTCCACCTTATTAATTAAATAATTAATTACATATTTAGGGTAATTACGATACTACACTTAGCCAGGAAAAATGACAATTTTACCCCTAGACCCTTTAAAAACTAAGATTTCCCCTTTTTAAGTCTGGTAAAGACTCCTTCGAGTAAATCTTCGTATTCGAGAGCCCTACATGGTTGGACCCAACCTTTCCAAGCTCACATAACTCCCCAAGTTAGTTAGCTTGGCTGTAGCATGGGTTTTGAGGTCTGGTTCTACGAGAATCAATCCGTCTGAACCCTGGTCTAATCATAGGCATTCTTGACACATTAAGCATTTCTTATCTTATACATTTTTAGGGTTGTTACAGTCACTCTTGACACAACCAAAACAATTGCCCGTTCCAACCAACCATTCACCAAAATGACCCTTTCCACACTTGGCACATGTAGGCTTCTCATTTGGTGAGTTTCCACTCTTTTCCTTTTGGACTCTAGGTTTAGTCACCTTATCATTACGGGCCTTAGTGAAATTGGAAGGAACTTAGTAGAGAACCTCTTCTTGAACTTAGGCTTGTCTTGGATCTCCAGACTACCCTTTGAAGAACCACCATCAAAAGATCTTGCCCTTTTTGCATCCCTACTCTTTCTTCTAGGCCTTGCCTCTTCCACTTGTCTAGCATGAACCATGAGACGAGAAATGTTCATGTTGTAATGTAGCATATCCAAATGACACTCCTCTTGCAAGTCTTCCGATACCCCCGTAAAAAAAGAGTCTCATTTTATCTCTAGGATCCGAAACCAAAGAAGGAGCATATTTTGACAATTTAGTGAATTTCAAAGAGTATTCAAGCACACTCATACCTCCTTGACGAAGGTTGATGAACTCCACCACTTTAGCTTCCCTCATCTCCCTAGGAAAGAACCTATCAACAAAAGCCTTCTTGAAGATCTCCCAAGTCACCGGTCAACCCCTTGGAGGCCTATTGTCCCTCCATTGGACATACATAGTTTGAGCCACATCTTTGAGTTGATAAGTGGCTAACTCGGCGTTCTCACTAATAGTAAACCCCATAGCAAAGGGTATCTTGTAGACTTCATCAATGAACTCTTATGGGTCTTCTTCAACCTTGGACCCATAGAAAGTAGGAGGATTCATCCTAGTGAAATCCCTTAGACGGGATGCCATGGTAGTAACTTGTTGATTGGCTCGGGGCACATCCTCCCGATTAGCTTGGGCCGTCATATCTTGGGCTTGAGTAGTGGCAGCTTGGGCTTGATTAGTAATGGGTTGAGCCATTTGAAAGAGAGCATCCATTATATAATCATCCGTCAAAGGAGGAGGATTGGCCGGAGCTTGTTTAACATTAACATTTTCTTCAACAGGAGGAACTTGATCACCACGGGGAGGAGCTCCCGCATTGGAAATCTCTTCCTCTAGTCTTCGATCCGCATTCCTTCGAGTACTCATTGCCTATAACCAAAATACAAGGTTTAGGTGAAAGCACACAATAAGTATACTCTAGAAGCACGATATTGGATATCCAAGAAAGAGAGAGTTTCGTAAGCATCACATAGATTCATATTCATAAGTGTGGCGCGCTTCACAATTATGAGTACGAATCTACATAGACTTGGTTATGTGAGACATCACTTCAAAGATATTCAACCTCATGCTCTGATACCAAGTTTGTCACAGCCAAGGAGCACCCCCTAGACGTAACTGGCGTCGTCATACTCTTTAAGGACTAAGACTAGCCTCTTAGTATTCATCAATACATTCATAGGTTAAAAATATGGAAAATTTAAAAACTTTCATTACTTCTACATGGAGGTTTACATAGACCTCTACATACATATAATATATTCATGTCGAGTATACATAGATGCTTCATATAAGAAGATTACATAGTCTTATACTTTTATGGCACACACATATATATAAGATAAAATATAGTCTTAAAATGGATGTATCATATTAATTAACCATCTAAACGGAGTCAAATCAACATGGGCATAAGCCCTTACACATTGTAGAAATGCCACTTAGGGCTTACAACAATATCTTGAAACAACGTGAATGAAATGAAAGTCTTTAGAATATAACAAAGAACCATAGCTAGAGTAATATCAAGGCATCATCCTCGAACTTGAAGACAAACCCACTTGGAGAATAGTTCCAAGCCTTTCTTTCAAATGGTCATGAACCTTTCAACGACCGGAACCTAAAATGTTCGGGGACAAAGGGAGAAAATGGGGTTAGTACAACACTTGTACTAAGTATGAGACCATATGCACATATAAGATCAAATCATGCTAAAAATGACATTTAGTTAAAGCATGCTATTTTACCTTTTTGAAAGTCTTATGCATAATCAAGAAAACCATACGTGTAACACCCCGTATCAAAAAAAGACCAAAAATCAGCTTTTCAGAAATCTGCAAGTGTAATCGACTGTTACTATCGACGGACCGTAGCTTAACCCACGGCCCGTGCTGCACATCTGTCGATTGTGACTGAAACTCCCCAAAAAACTCAGCCCAGAAAATTTGACTAAGTGTCATACGATGGACGGACCTACAGTCCGTAGGTCACACTATGGTCCGTAGTCTGTGTCCATCGATAAACACCCCACTTACCCACTCTCTGACAAGAACCACTATTGAAAAACACGGTCCATAGATGGACCCATAGACCTTAGGTGGAAATTAGCAGACAGTTAGGGGGGAAATTCAGTTGGGTCAACTTCAAATGATCATAACTCTCAGCACAAAATGAATTAGGTGTCCCATGACATACCAAAAGATATATAATTAGATTATCTTTCCATAGCCACTGACCTTGATAAAATCAAACCTCCGATTAAAACGTTATGCCCATTTTAGTAAAGGCCTGTCGAAAAGACTTAACCTACGGACCCAAACGATGGACCGTCGTTTGAACGATGGACCGTCTGTCCAGGTCGTCGTTTTAGCCAGTTTAAGCCTAGAAACATAACTAAAACTTACCTAAGTCAAATCATAAATCAAAACTTAGAAAATTAGAAGCAAGAGAGGAGAAAAAGGTCAAGAACCCTAGTTCAAGAACGCAACAAGGTTCCAGCAGTTCCACCTGTAAGACCTCCAAAATGACATAGGTTAACAAGAGCCTAATATGTTCGTCTTAGTGTTCTAAGGTCCTAAATATGTTTAATATGTGGTATAGAGGCAGTAGCTAAAATATTATAGGTGTTGGAAGTCAAACGTCAAGGGATGACTAAGACGTTTGACGACTAAGTCACCTAAATGTCTAAAATATGGTTCTATGTGTTTATATATGTTTCATGGTGTTTTAAGGTTCTTAATAGAGTTAATATAGCATGTATAGACAGTGGTTAAAGTTTCGTGAAGTTTGGAGGTCAAACGATCAAGAATGTCCAAGGCATTCGAAAGATATGCCTTGAGTGGACCTTGTACGTCTAGGTGAGTTTTGTTGAGTTTTACGTGTTTGTTTTGGATGCAATTCATGTTTGAGGTTTTAAACTCATATATTATCGTATTTGGGTTGGAAAAGTCCTGGAAATAATCCCCAAGGACCATTAAAGGGTCCTTGAGGAAAGGACCCAAAACCTGATGGCAGGCTGTCCCAGGCAGCCTTGGCGACGGAGCAGTCAACGACCAGTCATGGCTGTGACGCCCCGTCACAAGGGATTCGTCATGGGGGACTTGTCCAAGGGTGTAGAGGTAACCCTTGTCAAGCTACTGGAGCTTGCAATGGAGGTCCATGACGGGCCATTGCACCCGTGACGCCTCGTCACAAGCAAGCCGTCGCAGCCAAGTTCTCCTGCACAGATTTTCTGCCAAGTTAGGGGTGAACTTGTAAATTCACCCCACGTCCAAATAATAATTTAGGCGGTTTATTAATGGTCTTATGGGTATTTTAGATGATTATATAAGTGTTTATCACTTAGAATAATTCATTCTTCTAAAAATCAAAACCCAAAGTCTCTTAGAAATCCCAAAACCTTCATTGAAGACTCCATTGAAGAGGCAGCTTGGTGAGGGTTTATTGAGTGTAAATTCTTCATCAAAGTGAAGAATTATCATCCTTGAGGTATGGATTTTGATCCTTGAAACTTATTTCATCAAGGAGCCCAATCCTCAAAGTGTTTTACAAAGTTTTCTAAAGTGAATTGTCCAATTTCGGGATTCTACCATGGGTTCTTGCATAAATGATTTCTAAACATTGAATTATGATCTAATTGATATTGCATTTATTATTTCAACATAAATTACCTATGAACCCATGTGAATTGATGAACCCTAGTTTTGACTACTTATTGGGTTACTTGATATTAAGCTAATGTTGATGAATTGTTGTGTAGTTTCTTATGGGCTTTCTAATAATATAAGAATTGTGTTCAATTGATATATAAATGATCTTAGATTGCTAAACCTAGATTGAATTGATGTAGATTCATTGAGTTTTATGGTTATTGCTTTGAATTGTTTTTCATGGCCATGGGTAAGAACCTTGTGATGTTGAATTGGTTGATTTGGCATTGAATTGAGATGTGGATATGGGGATCAAGGTATGCTGCCCCATTTTCTTTAGTTTGATATTAATTATACGTCCATATTCTTGTGATTGGTATGGTCCACTTATGGTGGCGGTGTTATGTCTTTTACTTGAAATTGATGTGGCCTTGTCGGCGTTACTTTATGCAATATTATGAGCATGGCCTTAATGGCAATTACTTGAAACTTATGTGGCTATTTGTGTAGTTGATGATGTGAAGTATGACATTACCTATCTACATGTGAAGTTATATAGTCATGTATGTACTATTCTAGTTATGTTGCCTTAAGTGATCATGTTAGACTTTGACTTGACATTATGAATGTAGTGTTAGGTTAAGTCTTGGTTATTCCTACTTGACTTTATGAGTGTATGTGGAGTATATTAATGATGTTATGATGATATGTAGGATGACTTGAAGATGTTAGGTTGTTTTAGAAGTGTTTCTAGAATGGCTTGTATTATGGGTTAAAAGTGAAGTATGCGATGTCTTGTCTTGGTTGACTTGTATCTCTTACTTGATGTATATATGATTATTGATATGTGATGTCTTGATATAGGGTGTCATAACTCTTAGTCTTGAATAAATAAATATAAGTGAGGCCTTAATGATAAGAAGGTCAAGTTTATATGGAACCTTGAACTTAGTGGCGAGGTTATGAATTGTGAAGTAGTTAGCCGTAATGGTATCCTTCATGTTATGAGTGATGTACTTAAGGTTGATTGGCTGGAATGGCATCATATCATATCTTAGGGAAATCGCTATGAGCTTCTTGTCGCTAAAGTGAGATATGCCCTATTGGAACTTGCTTTAGTAGGGTGAATGTAAAGGGGGTCATGAACTAGATATGGGACCTATTTATATGAACCTTAATGTGAATTAATCTATGAGAACAAAGGCTAGCACTGAGTGAGTATGAGTAAGGGGGAAGTGGATTCAATTAAAGAAGAGATTGAATGCTTCGTACACTCTTCATATTCCTTAACCATGTGCCTGCATGGGATGTGTCCAAGTTCTACCATTGGCAAGTAGTACAACCTCATCGAAGTAGGATAGAACTTCGGATTCCATGTTTTGCTAACATGGTCTATGTTGGTTATGCCTATTCTCATCATGTGGAATACCTTTTAGCATTAGATAAGTTTATGAGGTTTAGGTGGTGGTATGGGACGCTATCTAGACATTGCACAATAGACTTTGAAGGTGTTATGTGGAGTTCCTAGGTCTTGACCAAGACCATTATGTGAGTGTCTTATGTGATGCTTTATGTGAGTGTCTTATGTGATGTATGAGTCTTAATGAACTAATGAACTAATGATCTATGTAGTAACTATGTAAAAGGTTGAGTACCTAATCTAAAGTGACTTAAGCATTCCTTAGCTAAAGTGTGAGGACGACATGAAAGGATGGTCTCTTCATGTCTTATCTTTGGTAGTCTTGAGGATGACTCTAGTTAGGGAAGTTGGTTAATGTTGTTGACATGATCTAAACCTTAGGAAGTCTTAAGAACTATTTAGGTAATATTGGAGAGGTCACTACACTATGGACTTTATCTTCTCGATTTACTTAAGTAGGTCTTTTGATAGGCTTTGGAAAGAGAATGTCTTCTAATTTGAAGTGTTGGTGTGTTTAGTGAGAGTGATTTTATTTGAGGTAGTCTATAGGATATCTTTTGTGTGTGCGATAGAGATTGTATGGGCGGTCGCTCCACACTTACTCAAGTGAACCTTGGAAATGACCTTTGGTAGATGAATCTTACATAGATATTTATGATTGTTTTCTAAGTATGTATGTGACTCATCGTAGGTAATTTTAAGGGTCGTTTAGGCACATCTAGAGAGGGTGTATGGCAGGTCTCTCTTTGTGTGACTTAAGTGAATCTTAGGATGACTTTAAGTGAGGGAATTACATGCTAGAAGATGTTAAATGGGAAGGTTTGGACTTCACTGTAACAGTGAAGGGACTTCACTGTACAGTGAAGTGAACTCACTATAAAGTGAGCTTTTAAATGTTATATTTGGTTAATTGTTATCTTATGTGTTTCTTAATTGCTAAATGATTTTCTTATGTTTAATCTATGATTTCCTAATGAAAAGATGCATATTTCCAATAAAGTCCGTTTTCATGATTTTATGCATATAGCCATACTTAGTACATGTGGTTGTACTAATTCCATGCTTTATTTTCCATCTATAGTCCTTGGTAGGTAAGGATATTTGTAGAAGAAGTCTTGGGCTTAGAAGGATCGTCCGAGTAGAAGAACTGAAGTATGTCCTCATTTGTATCGAGGGCATATATGTCATTTTATGTTTCTTTTATGAAGTATTGTAATAGACTTTATATTTCTATTTTCGTACGAAGTATGGGCCGTGTCCCAAAGTACTCTTGTGTCTTAAGATGATGAGATTGAGACTTAGCATTTCTATTACTTTTATATGAAAGAGGTTTTTAAAGACTATATTATGTTTTAGTGAAAAGTTTTAATTCCGCACTACTTATCACTATGTATATGCAATGAATGATATGAATGAGGCTTGTCTTAGAACTCTGAGAGTTCGATGACGCCGGTCGCAATCCGAGATTGCACCCTATCTTCTATGGTATGGTTTCGGGTTGTGACAAAGTTAGTATTAGAGCATAGGATTGGTAAAAGTAGTATTAGGTATCAAAAAGTCTCATCAAGTCACGTCTAGTAGAGTCTTGACCATCGGTGTGAATCGCGACACATCTATGGGCGAGAGGCTATAGGACGATAGAGTTTCCCTTCTTTTCTACTCTTATATCGTGCGGTAGAGTAAATGTTATGATTATCCTTCTTATGAGTTTCCTTGTTTTCTAGGAGATGAATACTAGGAGGATGGCCGCTAGAAGGTTGGAAGAGGACAGGGTGAATGAGGAAGTTCTTCCCGAAGTTGAGCAAGTTGCTCAAGGTGCTCAAGGTGTTCAAGGTGCTCAAGGTGGGCAAGGTGCTAAAGGTGATGAACTGCCTCCTCAAGGTGATCATGTTCCTAATGTGGATGGAGGTGATGAGGTACTGGAGTTGTCTAATAGGGTGATTGGAGAGGCTTTGACGGCTTTAGCTCAAGCCGTAACTACTCAAATCAATTTGAGTATGGTTCCTAGGGTTATGGAGAGCACTATGACTTCTAGGTTGAGAGACTTTGTGAGGATGAATCCTCCTATCTTTCTTGGATCTAAGTTGAATGAGGATCCCCAAGAATTTCTTGATGGTGTGTACAAAGTTTTGAGTGCTATGAGGGTTACATCTAGGGAGAAGGCGGAGTTGGCTTCTTATCAATTGAGAGATGTTTCTCAAATTTGGTATACTCAATGGAAGGACAACAGGCCGGAAGATTTGGGTCCTATTGAGTGGGAAGAGTTTAAGGGAGCTTTTCTTGGCAAGTACTTTCCCCGAGAGAGAAGAGAAGTCAAGGTGGAGGAGTTTATTAATCTCAAGCAAGGCAATATGAGTGTTGAAGAGTACTCTTTTAAATTCGTTACATTGTCTAGGTATGCTCCTTCTCTTGTGTCCAATCCAAGAGATGAAATGAGTCGCTTTTGTATCGGAGTAGCCGATTTGGTGAAGGAAGAATGTCGTACCGCTATGCTTCATGATAATATGACCCTATCTAGACTCATGGTGTATGCACAATCTATTGAGGAGTCTAAACTTAGAAGGATGGCTAGAAATTTGAAAAGGGGTGTCGCTAGTGATTAAGAGCAACCTAGGTTCAAGAAAAAAGTTCAAACTCAAGATGGACTTAGAGTTCCTAAGAAGAAGTTTGAGAAAGGAGGTGGTTCTAAGGATAGCAAGCCTACTTGTGCAAATTGTGGCAAGAGTCACTATGGTGAGTGCTTATTGGGTACCGGTAGTTGCTTTGGTTGTGGTAAGGAAGGACATAAGGCTAGAGATTGTCCTATGATTGCTTCTAGAGGTAGAGAGGGTAAGCAAGTTGAACCTAGTATTCCAAAGGAAGATGCTCCAACTAAGAGGCGTTTCTATGCACTCTGAACTAGATTGAGAAGTCGGGTGATGGTGATGATGATGTTGGTAAGTTCTTGTTTCTCTTTTTATAGTATGAGTTCCTTCTAAGTGGGGCAGTATGATTTGTAGATGGGATAGAATTTCTTGAATTGTTGCATGTGCATGATGTTTAGGAGTTTGGTTGAAATTGAATTTCATTTACTTCTTGCATTGTGTGTTTTATGAAGCTTTAAGCATGTTGTATAATGTGTTTACATGATGTTATCTTGCATATTAGCATGTTTATATAGAGAATTGCCTAAAGATTGCATTTTCGAAAAAGTTTCTAAAATCACTGTTTCTTTATGAACGGCTCACTGTAAAATTTTTGAGAAAATGACTATTTGATTCTTTGGTCTAAAATTCTTGTTATGTGGTTAGAAATGATGTATATGAGTATGATGTTAAATATAAAATGAGTTTTTGCTATTTGGATTGAAGCAAGTGAGTTTTGTAGCATAACGAGTTATAGAATTGTTTTCTAGTTTCTTGTTGTGTTGTGAATCTCTTGATTATGTGAAATTGATGATTTCTTCTTGATAATGTGTTGTATGGTTTGGTTATGTGCTGCTAGTTGAATCTCTAATCTTGGAAGTGTTCGGAGATTGGCAAGTGTCATTCGAGGACGAATGTTGTCCAAGTGGGGGAGATTGTAAGACCTCGAAAATGACATAGGTTAACTAGATCCTAATATGTTGGTCTTAGTGTTATAAGGTCCTAAATATGTTTAATATGTGGTATAAAGGCAGTAGCTAAAATACTAGAGGTGTTGGAAGTCAAACGTCAAGGGATGACTAAGACGTTTGACGACTAAGTCACCTAAATGTCTAAAATGTGGTTCTATGTGTTTATATGTGTTTCATGGTGTTTTAAGGTTCTTAATAGAGTTAATATAGAATGTATAGGCAGTGGTTAAAGTTTTGTGAAGTTTGGAGGTCAAACGATCAAGAACGTCCAAGGCATTCGAAAGATATGCCTTGAGTCGACCTTGTACGTCTAGGCGAGTTTCGTCGAGTTTTACATGTTTGTTTTGGATAAAATTCATGTGAGAGGTGTTAAACTCATATATGATCGTATTTGGGTTGGAAACGTCCGGTAAATAATCCCCAAGGACCATCAAAGGGTCCTTGAGGAAAGGACCAATAACCTGATGGTAGGCTGTCCCAGGCAGCCTTGGCGACGGAGCAGTCAACGGCCAGTAATGGCTGTGACGCCCCGTCACAAGGGATTCGTCATGGGGGCCTTGTCAAAGGGTGTAGAGGTAACCCTTGGAAAGCCACTGGAGCTTGCAACGGAGGTCCATGACGGGCCGTTGCACCCGTGACGCCCCGTCACAAGCAAGTCGTCGCAGCCAAGTTCTCCTGCGCAGATTTTCTGCCAAGTTAGGGGTGAACTTGTAAATTCACCCCACGTCCAAATAATATTTTAGGAGGTTTATTAAGGGTCTTATGGGTATTTTAGATGAGTATATAAGTGTTTAACACTTAGAATAATTCATTCTTCTAAAAATCAAAACCCAAAGTCTCTTAGAAATCCCAAAACCTTCATTGAAGACTCGATTTAAGAGGCAGCTTGGTGAGGGTTCGTGAGTGGAAATTCTTCATCAAAGTGAATAATTATCATCCTTGAGTTATGGCTTTTGATCCTTGAAACTTATTTCATCAAGGAGCCTAATCCTCAAAGTATTTTACAAAGTTTTCTAAAGTGAATTGTCCAATTTCGGGATTCTACCATGGGTTCTTGCATAAATGATTTCTAAACATTGAATTATGATATAATTGATATTGTATTGATGATTTCAACATAAATTACCTATGAACCCATGTGAATTGATGAACCCTAGTTTTGACAACTTATTGGGTTACTTGATATTAAGCTAATGTTGATGAATTGTTGTGTAGTTTCTTATGGGATTTCTAATGATATAAGAATTGTGTTAAATTGATATATAATTGATCTTAGATTGCTAAACCTAGATTTAATTGATGTAGATTCATTGAGTTTTATGGTTATTGCTTTGAATTGTTGTTCATGGCCATGGGTAAGGGCCTTGTGATGTTGAATTGGTTGATTTGGCATTGAATTGAGATGTGGATATGGGGATCAAGGTATGCTGCCCCGTTTTATTTACTTTGATAATAATTATACTTCGATATTCTTGTGATTGGTATGGTCCACTTATGGTGGCGGTGTTATGTGTTTTACTTGAAATTGATGTGGCCTTGTCGGCGTTACTTTATGCAATATTATGAGCATGGCCTTAATGGCAATTACTTGAAATTTATGTGGTTATTTGTGTAGTTGATGATGTGAAGTATGACATTACCTATCTACATGTGAAGTTATATAGTCATGTATGTACTATTCTAGTTATGTTGCCTTAAGTGATCATGTTAGACTTTGACTTGACATTATGAATGTAGTGTTAGGTTAAGTCTTGGTTAGTCCTACTTGACTTTATGAGTCTATGTGGAGTATATTAATGATGTTATGATGATATATAGGATGACTTGAAGATGTTAGGTTGTTTTAGAAGTGTTTCTAGAATGGCTTGTATTATGGGTTAAAAGTGAAGTATGTGATGTCTTCTCTTGGTTGACTTGTATCTCTTACTTGATGTATATATGATTATGGATATGTGATGTCTTGATATAGGGTGTCATAACTCTTAGTCTTGAATAAATAAATATATGTGAGGCCTTAATGATAAGAAGGTCAAGTTTATGTGGAACCTTGAACTTAGTGGCGAGGTTATGAATAGTGAAGTAGTTAGCCGTAATGGTATCCTTCATGTTATGAGTGATGTACTTAAGGTTGATTGGCTGGAATGGCATCATATCATATCTTAGGGAAATCGCTATGAGCTTCTTATCGCTAAAGTGAGATATACCCTAGTGGAACTTGCTTTAGTAGGGTGAATGTAAAGGGGGTCATGAACTAGATATGCGACCTATTTATATTAACCTTAATGTGAATTAATCTATGAGAACAAAGGCTAGAACCGAGTGAGTATGAGTAAGGGGGAAGTGGATTCAATTAAAGAAGAGATTGAATGCTTCGTACACTCTTCATATTCCTTAACCATGTGCCTACATGGGATGTGTCCAAGTTCTACCATTGGCAAGTAGAACAACCTCATCGAAGTAGGATAGAACTTCGGATTCCATGTTTTTCTAACATGGTCTATGTCGGTTATTGCCTATTCTCATCATGTGGAATACCTTTTAGCATTAGATAAGTTTATGAGGTTTAGGTGGTGCTATGGGACGCTATCTAGACATTGCAAATAGACTTTGAAGGTGTTATGTGGAGTTCCTAGGTCTTGTCCAAGACCATTATGTGAGTGTCTTATGTGATGCTTTATGTGAGTGTCTTATGTGATGTATGAGTTTTAATGAACTAATGAACTAATGATCTATGTAGTAACTACGTAAAAGGTTGAGTACCTAATCTAAAGTGACTTAAGCATTCCTTAGCTAAAGTGTGAGGAGGACATGAAAGGATGGTCTCTTCATCTCTTATCTTTGGAAGTCTTGAGGATGACTCTAGTTAGGGAAGTTGGTTAATCTTGTTGACATGATCTAAACCTTAGGAAGTCTTAAGGACTATTTAGGTAATCTTGGAGAGGTCACTACACTATGGACTTTATCTTCTCGATTTACTTAACTAGGTCTTTTGATAGGCTTCGGAAAGAGAATGTCTTCTAATTTTAAGTGTTGGTGTGTTTAGTGAGAGTGATTCTATTTGAGGTAGTCTATAGGATCTCTTGTGTGTGTGTGATAGAGATTGTATGGGTGGTCGCTCCACACTTACTCAAGTGAACCTTGGAAATGACCTTTGGTAGATGAATCTTACATAGATGTTTATGATTGTTTTCTAAGTATGTATGTGACTTATCGTAGGTAAGCTTAAGGGTCGTTTAGGCACATCTAGAGAGGGTGTATGGGCGGTCTCTCTTTGTGTGACTTAAGTGAATCTTAGGATGACTCTAAGTGAGGGAATTACATGCTAGAAGATGTTAAATGGGAAGGTTTGGACTTCACTGTAAAGTGAGCTTTTAAATGTTATCTTTGGTTAATTGTTAACTTATGTGTTTCTTAATTGCTAAATGATGTTCTTATGTTTAATCTATGATTTCCTAATGAAAAGATGCATATTTCCAATAAAGTCCGTTTTCATGATTGTATGCATATAGCCATACTTAGTACATGTGGTTGTACTAATTCCATGCTATATTTTCCATCTATAGTCCTTGGTAGGTAAGGAGCTTTGGAGAAGAAGTCTTGGGCTTAGAAGGATCGTCCGAGTAGAAGAATTGAAGTATGTCCTCATTTGTATCGAGGGCATATATGTCATTTTTATATTTCTATTTTCGTACGAAGTGTGGGCCGTGTCCCAAAGTACTCTTCTGTCTTAAGATGATGAGATTGAGACTTAGCATTTCTATTACTTTTATATGAAAGAGGTTTTTAAAGACTATATTATGTTTTAGTGAAAAGTAATTCCGCACTACTTTTCACTATGTATATGCAATGAATGATATGAATGAGGCTTGTCTTAGAACTCTGAGAGTTTGACGACGCCGGTCGCAATCCGAGATTGCACCCTATCTTCTAGGGTATGGTTTGGGGTTGTGACACCACCCCCAAAATCTGAATATTTCTCCGTGAATTTCATCACCATGTATGTGGGTTCCTTTCACCCATTAGATCCTTAGTTTTAAGTCAGATTATTGATTCCCGTATCATGATTAGACATAGGGTTTCTAGAACCTCAACAAAACTTCATAAATTAATTAGTTATATGTTCCAAATCAGATCATCATGTTATTACTCAGTTTATCGCATGAATTTCAGAACCCTAGCTATGTATTTCTTTAGTTCTTCAATTACACATGCTAAGTCAAATATTTCAGTTATTCAGTTATACATGCCTCAGTTATTAATGTATCATTATCAGATTAAATGTTGCATTCTCAGTTTGCATGTTCAGTTTTTGAGCTATCCAGTATTTTACAGAAATTCACACATAATCAGTTAACTACATAAATCAATAAGAGTAGCATAATACCGAGTTGGACTAGAGTTCATCGTAACCAATTAGTCCCAGAACTACTAGCCAAGTAGGTTGTAAGTCCCCTCTGTGGGGAATACGTTTAGTGATCACGCCAGTATTCCTTTATACCTTTTGCAGGGTATATTGGGTCCTCTCGATGGGGCGTTTACATCGGAGTCTACATTTAGCTTATGTGGTTTTATTATCGGTTATTGGTAGCTCCCACAGTTAAGTTTGACTCTCTTGCATTGACCATTTATCAGTATATTAGTATTCAATTTCAGCATGTTATAAATTGGTCATTTCATCCAGTTAGCTCAGAATTTAGTATATCATGTCCAGATTTTTATACTTGCTTTTATGCTTGTTCATTTATGTTTTATTTTAGCTTTATTATATCCTACATGCTCAGTACCCTTCAAGTACTGACACTTACGTGTGCTACAACTTCTCTTGATGTAGGTTCAGGCTCTCATCATCCAGATTACGCATAATCAATTCTCGATCTCCAGTTTAGCAGATTCACTGGTGAGTCCTTATTCTCCGAGGACAATAGTCATGAGTTTCTTTTCTGTATTTAGTCCTTTAGTTTTAGTTTTTTCTAGACTTAGCTGGGGCTTGTCCCAGTATTTCTAGTCCAGTTTAGAGGCTATTTTCATACATAGTTAGTTTTATCTTAGCGTTAAGTTAATAGTTTCTTTGTATTAAACTCATCAGTTTTCATTTATCTCAGTTTTAGCATATGAGTATTCCCCATGTTTTCATTTTAAGTATGATTTAGATTCCGCAACGGTTTATATTCTTTGGTATGATCATGATCATGCCAGCAGGGTTAGCTTGGGATCACTTGTGGTCCTAGGTCCCGTATCCTTGTCTCGGGGGTAGTCTCGGGGCGTGA
This sequence comes from Solanum sitiens, assembly GCA_016801875.1. NCBI lineage: Eukaryota > Viridiplantae > Streptophyta > Magnoliopsida > Solanales > Solanaceae > Solanum > Solanum sitiens. The sequence continues at coordinate 438,086 of JABWTJ010000433.1, read as the reverse complement.
CAAACTTCGTATCAAAGTACTAGGTTTAAGTATCATAGGATGTCTGAAAAGCCTCACTAAGTAGAGTCATTTTCATGGGTGTGAAGTGCATCACATCTAATGAGAGGAAGGCTATGAAGTGTTCTAGGCTATCAAGTTTAACCAACTCTCCAGGTATGCTCTTCACATGGTTGCTGACTCCAGGGCTCAAATGAATAAGTTTTTGTATGAAGTGTCATATTTGGTGAAAACTAAGTGCAGAAATGCTATATTACTGGGAGATATAAACATCTCTAGCCTTATGACTCATACTCAGCAGGTTGAGGGTGATAAGCTTAGGGAACAGGCTAAGGAGAATAAGAAGGCTAGGGCTGGGAACTATGACTATTCTCTATAGAAATCGGGTGGTGGAAATCGCTCATAGAGTCAGCAGAAGTCTTCAGCTCCAGCCCCTTCATAAGCTAGCATTCCATCCTCCAAGAACAGGTATGACCAAAAGGTTATAGCACCATGCTCTAAGTCTTAGGGAAGTATTTCAGGCACCAAGACTTACCCCACTTGCCCTAAGTGTGGTAAGAACCATCCGGGCGAGTGTCTCACAGGAAAAGACAGATGCTTTGGGTGCGGTCAGTCTGGTCACATGTCGAGGGATTGTCCTTCTAAAAAGGGTCAAGTAAGTGGTAATGGTAGAGATCAGTATACAACTTCATCTTCTCCAGCAAGTCGCCCGACTCAGCAGGGTAACTTATCTGGTACCGGTTGCGGTCAGCGTCAGAACAGGTTGTATGCTCTTCAGGCTCGCCAGGATCAGGAAGGTTCTCCTGATGTAGTTACTGGTACGTTACAAGTCTTTGACCTTGATGTTTATGCACTGTTAGATCCAGGGGCTACTCTTTCTTTTGTAACTCCTTACATAGCAGTCCAATTCAGTGTTAGCCCAAAAAAACTCTCACAACCTTACTCAGTCTCTACTCCAATCTGTTACCCAGTTATAGCTAGACGGGTATACAAAAATTTCCCTGTCACAGTCTCTCAAAATTCACCTCAGCAGATCTTGTAGAGTTAGAAATTGTAGACTTCGATGTCATTCTAGGCATGGATTAGTCACATTCATGTTATGCCTCAGTCGATTGTAGAACTAGGATTGTTCATCTTCAGTTTCCAGATGAACCAATCTTAGAATGGAAAGGTAGTAGCTTAGCGCCTATGGGTTGATTTATTTCTTACCTGAAGGCCAGAAATGTTACACCCTCAAAATGAGTTAGGTTAAGCTAGAGCCTAAAACTTCTGTCATGATGTTTTAAAGTCATAAAATGGTTAATAATAGTGTTCTTAGGCAATATATAAAGTTTGGAAGTGTTTGGAGGTCAAACGTCCAAGAACGTCCAAGACGTTCGGAAACTAGTCGAAGTTGAACTAGTGTTTTGTACTATTTTGTAGTGATTTTTTGTAGGACGGTTTGAAGGTGAAATTCAGTACTGAGAGTTCCTGCACGTATCCTGACATAAAAAGGGTTGAAACGTCCGGGAACGACGCCCCGGGGACCATCATAAGGGTCCCCAAGGAGGACCCAAACATGGGCCAGCGAAGCTGCCAAACAGCCAAGATTGGGCATGCTGCTGCGCGACGCGTAGCTGACACGCAGTAAGAAATATTCTTACCTTGCGATGCGGGCTGTCATTAACCATTATGTCCAAGAATTTTTGAAAAATAAGATTTGGAAGTTTCTCCATGACGCGCAGTAAAGTCCCAGATTTCGTTGCGTCATTTTTATGTCAAATTTGAGTTGGTTAAATTGTCCAATAAATGTAGGGGTCTTTTGGGTAACTTAGGGGTATATTATGGACGGTTATTAGATCTATTTAAGCCCCTAACCTAACCAATTAAAGCAAAACCCTCAACTCAAAACAAAACCTCTCCATTCACTCTCTCCAAAAACTCCATTGTTGAAGCTTTGAAGCTCCAAGGAAGAAGATAGTATTCTCAAGTTTTTCTCCATCAATCTTGTGGGCTTTTCATCACAATTAAGGTATAGTTATTTATCTTTGAAATCTCTTTCTTCAAGGAGTCAATTCCAATGATTTCCAAAGATGATCAAAAACATGAATTCATCAATTTCATAATCTAGGCATGGGTTCTTGCATTAAAGGTTTTGAATCAATGTTTTAGAATTGAATTGATGTTAATGCAATGTTTTAAAGCTATAATTCTTATGAACCCATGCAAGCCATGCAACTCCTATTTTGACTAGTTTATGGGTTAAGTGATCATGTCTCTATACTTATGCATTATAGTGTAGTTTTCTATGGGCTATCTAATGATATAAAGATTATATGAAATTGATGTCTAATTGGTCTTAGATTGTTAAATCTATATTGAATTTACTAGTTTCATCTAGTATTATGATTTATACTTTGTATTGAAGTTTATGGCCATGGTTAAGGGCCTAATGGTATTGAATTGGATGATTTAGACATGGATTGAAGTTGTGAGAATGGATTGGTGGTACGCTGCCCTAATTCTCTTTATTTTATGTTAATTAGACTTCAATTATGTTGTGATTGGTATGGTCCACCTATGATGGCGGTGTTATGTGATTGATGTGGCCTTGTCAGCGTTATTTTAAGTATATTGATGGTCATGGCCTTGTTGGCACTACTTGAAGTATTATGATGATATGTATAGTTGATTATGTGAAGTATGATCATATCTATCTACATTCTAGTAATGTGAAAGTTTGATGTTGTTAGGTGATCATGTTAGACTATTACTATGTGTTCATGTGTGTAGTCTTAAAGTTGATGCATGGTTGTTCCTACTTGGCTATATGGGTCTATGATGGTTATATTGATGATGTTATAGTAATGTATAAGATGACATAAAGATGATAAGGGTCATTCTTAAGTGCTTCAAAAATGATATGCTATACGAGCTAAAGTGAATTAATGATGTCTTGTTTTGGTAGACTTGTGTCCCTTACTTGATACATGTATATGATGAATATGAACATCTTGACTTAGTAGGCTTAGGCACCTTTGTCTTGTATGTGTATGGATGAATGTTGAATGAAAGTCTAGGAACGGTAGACCTAAGATGGTGCCCTTCTAAGGATGACTAATATGTGGAATCTTCTATATAGAAAGAAGGTTAAGAATGAGCTATCCTTATTAGACCATTTAATGGCAGCCCTAGTGGACCCATATTTTGTAGGTGCATTATGAATAGGTAATGAGTACGATATGGTACCTTTTCATATGCTCCTTTTTATTGAACTTACTCTATTAGAACAAAGGCTAGCACCGAGTGAATATGTTATGGTGTGTAGCTCTACTTAAGAAGGAGACTAGAGTACAATGTATCTCTACTTGAGAATGAGACTAGAGTGTATAAAACACCTTGATATTCCTTAACCATGTGCCTACATGGGATGTCTCCTAGTTCTACCCTTGGCAAGTAGAACACCCTCCATCGGAATATGTTTCTGACTCCGGATTCCATGCCTAGCTAGTTTGGTCTGTGTCTGTTATTACCTATTCTCATCATGTGAGATACATACTAGTGTTGGATAAGTACTAGGAAGTTTTGGTAGTGGAATGAGACGCTAACTAGACATTGCACGACTAGACTTTGAAGATATTAGTATGTGAGTCCCTAGGCTTTCCAAGACCATTATGTGAAGTCTATAATGAATGATATGTCTTCTAAATGACTTAATGAACATAATGACTTTAGTAAAGGAATGTTAATGAGAAAGTACTTATCTAGAGTCGATTTGAGGATTGCTTAGTTAGAATTGAAGAGGGTGTATGGGCGGTCTCTTCATATCTTACTTAGGTGAGTCTTAGAGTAATTCTAGGTAGGGAGTTTAGCAAATAAAGTGTGAATGATCTTATCTTAGGAAGTCTTAAGAATCATTTAGGTTTACTTAGAGAGGGTGTATGGGCGGTCTCTCTTCGTCTCATTTAAGTGAGTCTTAGGATAACTTTTGGTGAGAAGGATGCAAGCTGAAAGAGGTTACTGGACATAGTTACTGTAATGTTCTTCAATATTTGATAAAATGGTTATGTGATATCTTGTATGTTTCTAAGGTGTTAAATATTGTTCTTATGATTATACTATGATATTTTAATAAAAAAAAGCAAGTTTTATACAAATGTCCGTTTATCATGATTTTATGCATTACGCCATACTTAGTACAAGTGTTTGTACTAATTCCATACATTTTATTTTTCTCTAAAGGTGTAGGTGGCGTTTGAGAGGAGTGTCGAAGTTGAGGCTTGGATTACTGTTCATTTAAGTAAAAAGTTGGTATGTCCTCACTAGATTCGAGGACATCTTGATGTTTAGAATTCCTTATTGAAGTGTTGTAGTAGACTTAGATATTTTTCTATATGTCAAAGTATGGGTCGTGTCCCAATATATTCGTATGTCTAAGATGGTGACTTTGAGACTTAGCCTTTCATTATGTTTTTCTATAAAGTGATATTTAGAAATATTATTATTTCGTATGAAAAGTTTTAATTTCGCACTACTTTTCATACATGTATACAATGAATGGTACGAAAGGGCTTGTCTTAGACCTCCGAGAGGTCGACGACGCCGTGTTTCGATTTGGGAAAGCCCTAACTTCTAGGGTGTACTCTCGGGTCGTGACAAGAAAGATGATCTCTAAGGGTTATCTCTATAATCTAGTTCGGGTTGAGGATTCTAGCTCTGAATCCCCAACTCTTGAGTCAGTTCCAGTAGTTAGTGAGTTTCCAGAAGTGTTTCTAGAAAATCTTCCTGGAGTTCCTCCCGAAAGGGAAATCGACTTTGGAATTGATCTCCTTCCAGATACCCAGCCTATTTATATTCATCCTTATAGAATGGCTCCAGCAGAGCTTAAGAAATTGAAAGGGCAGTTGAAAGACCTTCTAGATAAGGGCTTCATCAGACCTAGTATTTCTCCATGGGGTGCACCAGTATTGTTCATAAAGAAGAAAGATGGTTCTCTCAGAATGTGCATTGACTATAGACAGTTGAACAAGGTCACAATCAAGAAAAAGTATCCCATCCCAAGGATTGATGACTTGTTTGACCAACTTCTAGGAGCTAGCCATTTCTCAAAGATAGACCTCAGATTTAGTTATCATCAGCTTAGAGTCAGAGATAGTGACATTCTGAAAATAACCTTCAGAACTCGGTATGGTCATTATGAATTTGTAGTTATGTTGTTTGGACTAACCAATGCTCATGCAGCTATAATGGATTTGATGAACAACTTTCATGGATTTGATGAACAGAGTGTTCAAAAAGTACTTGGACTTGTTCGTTATCGTCTTCATTGATGATATCCTCATTTACTCTAGGAGTGAGGAAGAACATGCAAGTCATTTGAGAGTTGCTCTGTAGACTCTTAAAGATTGCCAGTTATTCACTAAGTTTAGCAAATGTGAGCTCTGGTTGCAATCCGTTGCTTTCCTTGGTCACATTGTATCTAGCGAGGGGATCCGAGGGGATTCACAGAAGATAAAAGTAGTGAAACAGTGGCCCAGACCTACCTCTGCTACAGATATCAGAAGTTTCGTTGGTCTAGCCGGTTATTATAGAAGGTTCGTGGAAGGATTTTCATCCATAGCCTCTCCATTGACTAGGTTGACTCAGAAGATGATCAAGTTTCAATGGTCAGATGATTGTGAGAAAAGCTTTGTAGAATTGAAAACTAGATTGACTACAGCTCCTTTCTTGACTCTACCAGAGGGTTCAGATGGTTATGTAATCTATTGTGATGCATCCAGTGGGCCTAGGTTTTGTGTTGATGTAGCGAGATAAGGTTATAACTTACGCTTCTAGACAGCTTAAGGTGCATGAGAAGAACTATCCAACTCATGACCTCGAGCTTGCAGCAGTGGTGTTTGCACTCAAGATCTGGAGACACTACTTGTATGGTGTTCATGTAGATGTGTTCACTGACCATAAGAGCCTTCAATATGTGTTCACCCAGAAAGAGTTGAATCTTTGCCAGTGGAGATGGCTTGAGTTCCTTAAGGATTATGATATGAGTGTGCATTATCATCCTGGTAAGGCGAATGTAGTAGCACATGCTCTTAGTAGATTATCTATGGGTAGTGTAGCCCATGTTGAGGAAGAAAGGAAGGAGCTAGTGAAGAATATTCACAGTCTTGCTCGCTTGGGAGTTCACCTTATGAGCATATCAGACAGTGGTGTAGCAGTTCAGAATGCGGTAAAAGCTTCTTTGGTATTGGAGGTTAACGAAAAGCAAGACAGTCATCCGATGTTGCTTGAACTTAAGGGTGCAGTCCATAATCAGAGAGTGGAGGTTTTCTCCCAAGAGGGAGATGTTTTACTTCGCTACCAGGGTATATTGTCTTTTCATGATGTGGGCTAGTTGAGACAGCATATTCTTACAGAAGCCCATAACTCCAGATATTCTATTCACCCAGGTGCCACTAAGATGTATCGCGATCTGAGGGAAGTCTATTGGTGGAATGGCATAAAGAGGGATATAGTAGATTTTGTGAGTAAGTGCCCCAATTGTCAGCAAGTCAAGGTAGAACATCAGAAACCAGGGGGTATGACTCAACAGATTGATATTCCTACTTAGAAATGGGAAGTGATCAATATGAATTTCATCAGAGGGTTACCCCGTACTCACAGACAAAATGACTTCATTCGGGTGATAGTTGATAGGATGACTAAATATTCTCGCTTTTTGGCGGTCAAGACTACAAATTCGGCGGACGACTATGCCAAGCTTTACATTAATGAAATTGTAAGGTTGCATGGGGTCCCTTTTTCTATCATCTCAGATAGAGGTCCTCAATTTACCTCGCATTTCTGGAAGTCGTTTCAGAATGGTCTTGGTACTCAAGTTAACCTTAGCACAACATTTCATCCGCAGACGGATGAACAGGAAGAGCGTACCATTCAGACCCTAGAGAATATGTTGAGAGCTGGTGTGATCGATTTCAAAGGTAGTTGGGATAATCACATTCATATGATTGAGTTCGCCTACAACAATAACTACCATTCCAGCATTCAGATGGCCCCTTTTGAAGCACTGTATGGGAGTAGATGTAGATCTCTTGTTGGTTGGTTTGAAGTAGGTGAAACAACTTTAATAGGGGCAGATTCAGTCCTTGATGCTATAGAGAAAGTGAAACTCATTAGAGACAGAATTAAGACAGCCCAAGTGGTAAGAAATCTTATGTAGATGTAAGGAGAAGGGAACTAGAGTTCTAAGTTGATGAGTTGGGTTTTTCTGAAAGTGTCACCTATGAAAGGGGTGATGAGATTCGGCAAGAAAGGGAAGCTCAGTCCTAGATATATAGGACCTTACAAGATCTTGAAAAGGATTTGCAAGGTGGCATATGAGTTAGAGTTACCAACAGACTTAGCAGCAGTCCATCCGGTCTTCCATCGATTGTGACTGAAACTCCCCCAAAAACACAGCCTAGAAAGTTTGACTAAGTGTAGAACGACTGACGGACCTACGGTCCGTAGGTCAGACTATGGTCCGTAGTCTGTGTCCATTGATCAGTACCCCATTTACCCACTCTCTGACAAGAACCACGATTGACCAGCATGGTCCGTAGATGGATCCACGGACCGTAGGTTGAAGTTAGCATACAGTTAGGGGGAAATGCAGTTGGGTCAATTTCAAATGATCATAACTCTTAGCACAAAATGAATTAGGTATACCATGACATACATAATATAGATCATTGAAGTAGCTTTCCATAGCCATCGACCTTTCTATCATCAGACCTCCAAGCAAAAAGTTATGCCCATTTTAGTAAAGGCATGTCGAACAAACCCAAGCTACGGACCCAAACGACGGACCGTCTGTGCAGGTCGTTGTTTGGTTTGACAGCAATTAACTCAGGGGTCTTTTGGTCTTTTCCCACTTCTTATAACCCCTAAGATACGTCGTTTTGACCGTAAATCATCAATTTTTTGTCAGTTTAAGCCTATAAACATAACTAAAACTTACCTAAGTCAAATCATAAATCAAAACATAGAAAATTAGAAGCAAGAAAGGAGAAAAAGGTCAAGAACCCTAGTTTAAGAACGCAACAAGGTTCCAGCAGTTCCAACCCCAAAATTTGAATATTTCTCCGTGAATTTCATCACCAAGTAGGTGGGATTTCACTAGTGGGTTCCTTTCACCCATTAGATCCCTAGTTTTCAGTCAGATTCTTGATTCCCATATCATGATTAGACCTAGGCTTTCTAGAACCTCAACAGAACTTCATGAATTGATTAGTTATATGTTCCAAATAAGATCATCATGTTATTACTCAGTTTAGCGCATGAATTTCATAACCCTAGCTATGTATTTCTTTAGTTCTTGAATTACACATGCTAGGTCAGATATTTTAGTTATTCAGTTATACATGCCTCAGTTATTAATGTATCATTATCAGATTAAATGTTGCATTCTCAATTTGCATATTCAGTTTTTGAGCTATCCATTATTTTATAGAAATTCACACATAATCGGTTAACTACATAAATCAATAGGAGTAGCATAATACCGAGTTGGACTAGGGTTCAGCATACCCAATTAGTCCCAGAACTACTAGCCAAGTAGGTTGTAAGTCCCCTCTGTGGGCAATCAATTTAGTGATCACGCCAGCATGCCTTTATACCTGTGGTAGGGTAAATTTGGTCCTGTCGATGGGGCGTATACATTAGACTCCACATTTAGCTCATGTGGTTTTATTATCGATTAATAGTAGCTCCCATAGTTCAGTTAGACTTTCTTGCATTGAACATTTATCAGTATATTCAGTATTCAGTTTCAGCATGTTATAAATTGGTCATTTCATCCAGTTAGCTCAAAATTTAGTATATCATGTTCAGATTTTTATACTTGCTTTTATGATTGTTCAATTATGTTTTATTTCACCTTTATTCTATCCTATATGCTCAGTACCCTTCAATTACTGACGCATACGTGCGCTACATCTTTTCATGATGTAGGTTCAGGTTCTCAGCATCCAGATCACGCATAGATCGATTCCCGATCTCCAGTTCAGCAGATTCAATGGTGAGTCCTCATTCTCCGAAGACAATAGTCATGAGTTTCTTTTCAGTATTTAGTCCTTTAATTTCAGTTTTTTCTAGACTTAGCTGGGGCTTGTCCCAGTATTTCTAGTCCAGTTTAGAGGCTATTCTCAGACATAGTTAGTTTCAACTTAGCGTTGAGTTTATATTTCCTTTGTATTAAAATCATCAATTTTCATATATCTCAGTTTTAGCATATGGGTATTTAACATCTTTTCATTTTAAGTATGATTTAGCTACCCCAACAATTTATATTCTTTAGTATGCTCATGATCATGCCAACAGGGTTAGCTTAGGATCACTTGTGGTCCTAGGTCCCGTGTCCGCATCTCGGGGGTAGTCTCGAGGCATGACAATACCAATCAACAAGCCATGTTCGACAAGTCAAAGCAAGTCATATGCATATCAACATACTTTAACCCATAATCTAATACAACTTTATCATCAAGTAATAACATCACAAGCATGAATAAGATTTTATCATATCATAATAACGCAAGACATCTAATCATGAAGCCCCATAGAGTAAACAAGTGCAATGACCAAGCAACGCCCCATAACCTTACTCAATCAAGTAACCCAAAAGGAACCATGACGAATAACCCACTTCACATAACATAACCTTCAAATATAGATAACCTCATACTTTAGCAATAAAGACAAATTACATGTTCATAAGCATCATCATCATCATCATATAATATCATTTACATGTAAGATCATCATATTTTCATCATTTGCATTTATTATCATATACATACATAATATCAACCTTCTAAAGCTTCCATCAAAGCAAACTAGTGCAAGTCATAGGTAGAGTCCCATACCTTTACCTAAGCTAAGTCAAACCCCTCAAGCCACTCTAGTTAGTTTATACTTCATTACTTTATTTTAGTTTAGGGAACACTTGCCTTAACCGACATAGACCACATGAGCTAAGTGTGGAACCTGGTGTTGTAAAACCTTACACCGATTGAAGGTGGTCTACCAGCCAAAGTAAAACCAAACACAAACATATCTTTCTAGGTGGATCCACTAGCTAGTCTTCCTATGGGGGCATCATAGTTCAAGAACTAAAGATATAGGTATATACCTCTACACACCACTTGGTAATTAGGACCTCCTATCATGGGAATCCATTGGATGAGTATCCCTCAAAGGGGAGTTGACACCACCTATAGAACTATAGGTAACTCTTCCTCTATGGGAAGTCTTCACCTCCCATTGTCAAGTTCACTCGGTGCTAAGCTAAGTCCCTTTTTGAAATGTCTTTAATGACTTTGTTTAACAACCATAGCTTAGTTTAGGTCATTGGGGCTGTCCCTTTTATATTCATCATCATCATAACTCAATAGGAATTGCATGAGCATAATCCTTTCATCACAATCCATATAAGTGAGGTTAGCACATTTACATATTCATTCATAATAAGGCACATTGGTAATCATCACCATCCTTATTAAATTACATCTTAATCAACCTCAAAACCATAGTGAAGACATTTAAATTCAACATACCACCCTATCAATTCTAGTATAAAGCATACTCTAACACAACATCATGACTTAATCACAATTAACTATAATTGAAAGTAAAGAATAGGGATCTCAAGACTTACCAAGTCTCCTTGATAGTTCTTCATCAAGTTCTTACCATCAACCCATAACTCAACCCAATTAGGGGAGTAACATCATCATACAATTATAACTAATAGAATAACAAGGCCAATTGCATCACTATATCATAATTCAATACTAGATCATAGCTTATGACAAGATACTTAGGTCAATTTCACAATATACTTCATAACCTAAATCAACATCTCAAGAACTATCATGATAGGCCTAGAATTCATATTAATATATTCATAATTGATACAATAACATCATAGGATAGTAATTAAATCAATAACCAAGTCAATTGAACCAACATTATATAATACATATCAGGATCACAACCTATGGTTAAGGGTTGAGGGTCTTCTTCTATAATTTAGACCAAACCACAAACATATATCATAATTAAGTTAGAATACATGTTAATATATCCCAAATACCCTATATAAATCATAAACACATCAATTCATAACTTCAATTTCGAGATAGAGAAAGACCCAAATGAAAACTCAACTTTTGAAAATACTTTGAAGGAACCCTTTAAGGAAAGAAGTCTCAAAGGTGAATTAGATCCCATACCTTAATATTTGATGGAGAATCGATAGTGAGATCGTTCTTTACAGACCCTAAAACCCTCCCCTAACTTGGTGGAGTTCTTCACTAGAGAGAGAAAGAAGAGATAAGGAAGAGGATTTGTTTTTGTGAGTTGTGTTTAGTCTAATGGGGTTGGGGTATTATATGGGGGGGGGGGGTAATTAACTTAATTAGACTTCCTTAAACCCCTAACTAACAACCTAACCCTTTAATTAATTAATTGGAGCTAATTAAAAATGACAGCATTTTACAGTGACCATGGACGGCACCACGATCGATGGATCGTGGGTCAACCGACGGCCGCTGTGCCCTTCCGTGCTGCACATCTATCGTTTTGATCAGAGCAAATGTAGGTTAGGGACTTCAAAAATTTGTATAAGTGTTGGTCGACGGTTGGCATCGACGCCCCGTTGATCAACACACGCCTTGTCGTTTGTCTTTCGTGGGTGCACACTGCCGAGGCAGTGTTGCCTCAAACGTGCAAGGGTTCTCCTCAAGGGCCCTTGGTTGGTCCTTGGGGAGTCGTACCTAGACATTTCGACCACGAATGAACTAAAACACATGTTAGAAACCCTTACACCCATTTTCACCATTATCCGACTCCTAAAAGCTAGTCAAATAGGCTAAGGCACGCTAGTACCTCCTTGAACTAGTTTCCGGACGTCATGGACGTTCTTGGACATTTTGGTTTCTAAAATTCCTAAAGGACTTATATTCATTATTATGACCCTTAAAACAGTGTCTAGACATCATGACACCTATGTTAGGCTTTAAGACACGTCTTAGATTTTCGAAGTGTTACAGTAGCAAGGAATTATGCTCTTGTGGATTTAATCTTGTAGCTACTGAGTATAGTCACAGCGTTCAGAGAGTCCCTATGCCATATCACTGTCCCTCAAGATCAACAAATTATTACAAATGACTAGTCCAAACGCATCAGATCCTATACAGAAGTATGAAAAGACAGTGAGCTAAACAAATATTTTAGACCTATTGATTAAGCAGCAAAGAGTGTTTATATCAAATAGAAAATATATTGAACTAATAAAGGTAAGAGAGAGAAAGCTAGTTAACTTAAAATTTTACAACTCCCGACTATACAAGGTCGATAAGCATAATATCTCCACAAATTTGGTCTGGCGTTGCATCCTTAGCGCAATTCTGTTCTGAATTGATAGACATTATTTCTTTATCGCTTCTTCCATTTTACACAATAGTAAGAATTTTTTCTCGTCCTTATTATAACTAAATCAACTCTTCTGTTATATTATTCACATTTGCAATAGTTTCAGCATATTAAATCCTTAACATACAAAGACAATCAATGAAACCATAAGCTGAGGAAAGCTTTAATCTTCTGTACAAAAGATAAACTTGTATGGATAAGATCAATTAACATACTTGGATAAAAGAATAAAATTGTATAACTGAAAGAGAAGAAGCTCCACGGTCAATGACAGAGGTCACCAAATAAACTTCTAGAATAAAGCAAGCTATGTCATAATCTGCTCGTCTATGACACCTGTGTCTACATTGACATAGGACAATGTAGGTTTCACAAAGAGGATGTCAGTACACCACTAGTGGTACTCAGTGAGTCTCAACATTCTCCTCACTAAAGTCACAAGGAGACCTTGAATAAAAAACGAGTGTAATGAAGGGATAAGAAAGGACATGCCATAATTCATTCTAAAGTATTATAGAACTATGAAGAAGGAAACAGTATGGATAAGATCAATTAATTCATTCTTTTCACTTTCTTTAAGATGTTACGTTTATTAATTACGCCCACCTCTGACAATTAGTAATCCTTTGTACAATTACCATTTATGATATGCCTCGTTTAAACAAGATTACTAACCCGTTTATATGGTTGCCATTTATAAGAGTTCGCATTAAGGTTTCAACATTTTAACTTTATCATAATCATAGCAGTTACACATTTTTGTACATTTATATTAAAACACTTTAAAATTTAAAATCACTGAAGCACTATTTAACATTAGCTAGATGACAACACTGGAAAAAGGCCATTTATTCTTGCAAGCCTAACTTTTCTCGACTCTGGCAAATACACATCACACTGGAATGGAGACAATGGTGCTACCTGGAACGATTTGGCCTATTTTATTCCTTCTATCTTAAACTTTGGATTGTTTAGAACTCCAATGGTTGGAGCTGATATATGTTGTTTTCAAGGAACACTACTGAAGAGCTTTTCCGTATCCAAAATCAAGAATCACATTATTCTAGAGTTGGACATTATGGCTTTGTCTCATTCCAATTAAACTCACATTAACCTTAAGCAACATTTAATCAAACACTTCATATACATGACTTCGTATGGAAAGAACTTATATAAGAACAAGCACTCTCACATTCTTTTTTTTCCTAACATGACGAGATGAATCAATTATGCAACCAAGGCACCTGCACATTCACAATTTATGTAAAATACTTATCAATCACTAATATTGTTTCACATCGATAATTTATGAAATTTAAAATGTGACATAGTATCTTATCAACAAAAATGCTAGAAAGGAATTGTAAATAACTTGAAAATGAAGTATTAACTATTCATGCCTACTGTTTTTTTCAATAAAAGGCAAAAGAAAAGAGTAACTCCCAACCACATTCTGAAAAAGGAGGCTTGTTTGTCAGTAAGTAAGGCATGCGACGAAAAGGGAAAGATCTCCAAAAGCTATCATCTTGACGAACTTGTATTGCACACATCCAATTAGGTTAATTCTCTGAAATCTGTATATCGGCATTGCATGGTTTCTTGTTAAAGGGAGTGACGATGTTGCAACCAAAGATCCTCAACTAGCTCCTGATAATAACAAATCCAAATCTCCCCAAAATCAGGCTGAGCGATGACATCTTGCAGCAGTATCAATAAGTATAGACGTGTAGCAAAGAGAAAATCATTCCTAAATATAAAAGTAGCCATCTTCAGAACTATAGAAAGTACTAGATGTTATATTTTAGGTGTTTTGATGATCCTTATAAATGAAGGGACCTGGTCCCTGTCTTAGCTCGCTCGTCCAGATCTATAATGGGGTACAACTGTAAAACTGTCGTGTTAGAGGTTGGTGAGGCATCAGCGTACTACACCAATCAGAATGGACGAGGGTGTTTGTCCAACGGATAATAACTCTTTATGTTTGATATTTTTAGCATGACAAACACCATATTAAATTCATTCAAAGAAGAAGAAAGTCAGCCTACAAGACTTTCAAGAACTTATAAAGAAGTTTGCAAGGGACCTGGTCCGTGCAGCACTGCGTATGTGAAAGGACGACAAGACAGCTATAAGAAAAGTTGCCACTTCTGATGTGGTAAGTGCATGTCCTTCCACAAAGGCAGGCTCTCAGCCAATGGGCGGTCCCAATGAGTTAGTCTGTATTTCATATAGTCATCTCACCAAAACACAAACTCAAGATTTGGTTAGCTAAATTTGGATTTTCTTTTCTCTGAAAATTCATATGCTTACAAAGAGAAAGCCATATTTAAGAAGAACTCTGTTCAACTCAATAAAGAGACTTTATAGAGTGAAGGTGAGTTCATTGGCCATATGAATAATGCTTACTGTTTATGGACATATGAATGAATGATTGTACACTCGCGTGAGGAGTTATGCAGGTTGTATGTCATCATCTAAGCGGTGGAAATTGAAAAGTGTTTATGCTCTTAGATGTTTTGATGATATTCTCACAAGTGCAGGGACCTGGTCCTATGCTGAGTATAAAACTCGTACAGGCTTCAAAGTGTTGGACACCTGTAAAAGTTGTCTGCGTCAGGAAAGTTGGTGAACCAGCAGAGTACTTCACCAATCAGGGACGACAAGGTTGTCTGTTTGATGGGTAATAACTTTTATTTGTATATATCAAACAAACAACAACAAAATTCATTCATTCATTCAAAGAGAGAAATTTCAAGCTTCAAGAACAGCAAATGGAATTGATAGAGGTGCATTTATTGCTTTTTGTATTTGTTGTATTAACTTGCTTGTAATCGTTCTTACATTGTAGGATTCGTTTCATTTGTGAAAGAAATGTTTCAAACCTGGGTGAATCATTGTAAGGGCTAGGTTCAGGGTACTTAAGTTCTTACTCTAAGTCTATATTAATGAGGTAGGATTAGTATAGAGAGCAGTGTTGTATTTGCACACACTCATCCAAATGATAGGGAGTATTACTTAGTGGGGGAGATTAGCAGGTTAATCTCTTGTTGTAACCGACTTTTACTTTTGCTTGTTGAAGATTAGTGAAAGTTGTTTGAAAATTCATGTTGAGAATTAGTCGTGGTTTTCCTCCCTTGAGCAAGGACGTTTCCACGTAATGTTACTTTTCAATCTTTACGTTTCTGCATTTGTTCTTTACTATCTGACTTTACTGTATTGAGGACCTGGTCCTATCTATATAAGTGGACGCTTACATTCGAACAATTGGTATCAGAGCTTGACTTTTCATTGTGTGTAACACCAAGAAAAGGAAAGATCCTGACTAAATGGCTGCACCACCAAATATGGAAGAAGGACAATGCCAACCAGGCCACCTCGCTTCAAAAGACAGTACTATCGGTGGTGAAAAAATAGAATGCACGACTACATCAATGCCGAGGACACCCAGCTGTAGGACGTTATTCTGGATAATCCTTATATTCTGACCAAGGAAGTGAAGGAAGGGGAGTTAACCATCAATGTGGTCAAGACTATGAAAGAATACAATGTAGTTGACAGAAAAAATATTGAAAAAAACTATAAAGCCAAGAAGATCTTGGTATGTGGAATCGCAGCTGATGAATACAACCGGATTTCTGCTTGTAAGACTGCCAAAGAAATTTGGGAGTGTCTTAGAACTACTCATGAAGGGACTAAACGTGTGAAGGATTCGAAAGGTGACATGTTAACCACTCAATATGAGAACTTTGTGATGAAAGAAGGTGAAACCATTTTTGAGATGAACTCTCGTTTCACTGCTATCATTAATGAACTCAGAGGATTGGGAGAATCCTTTCCAGTTTACAAGCAAGTTCGCAAGGTTCTTAAAGTTCTTCAAAAAACGTGGGAATGCAAGGTGGATGCAATCACAAAAGCGAAGGATTTGATGACTCTTCATATGGACAAATTGATTGGGAATCTGCAAACCTATGAGTTAAACAGAAAATAGGGAACTACAGCGAAGAAAGGGAAGAAGGAGAAGTCCATTGCTTTAAGGACTTCTCCAAATATGAAGCTGTTGAGGAGGAGGACGAAATGACTTACATTACTAATAGAATTCAGAAGATTATAAAGAAACATGGAGGTTTTTAAAAGAAATCATCTACCAACAGAACTGTGACTGCAAACGATCTCTGCCATAAATGTCGCAAGCCTGGCCATTTCATGAGAGATTGTCCTGGTCAAACAAAAGAATCTCATGAAACCAGATTTCATAAGAAGGACCTGGACCCAAATAGTGTTTGGAGAAAGGCTCAAGCTGATCAGTTGGTGAAAAAGGCCTTTGATGTCTGGGGAATGATTCAAGTGAGTCAGAAGAAGATTCCGAAAACCATGAGGATGTCTCAATGATGGTCGTTAAAGATGATGAAAATGTCTTCAAGTCAATTTTCTCATTAATGGCAAAATCTGATGATGAAGAGGATCTAAATGAGATAACTCTTTTTGATCTTAAAGATGATCTAGATACTCTTCCCATTATAAATTTGAGGAAACTTGTTGCCCTGCTTATTGACTCTATTGATGAACGAACCACCGAAAACTTAATGTTGAATAAAAAATTAATTTTATGTGGGGATGAGAATTCAACTCTTAAATCTCAAATATCTGAATTGAGTGTCAGAATAGGTATCCTTGAGACTGATAATCCAGAACCCAATGAGGGACCTGGTACCTCTAAGGGTGTAAAGCGAAAGCTAGTGTTTTTGAAGAGGAAATGGAAGAAAAACTTAAGACTTCTGAGTCTAAGTTGGTTGCCTTTCTTGAAACAAATGCTTAACTGAGGAAAGATATGGCCAAGGTAATGGAAGAGTTAAATCAATCTTTGAAGTGGACTGACTCCTCCAAAATTCTCTCTAACTTATCTGGTTAGAGTTTCAATGGCAAGAAGGGGCTGGGATGTAGACCAATAGAATCTCCTTATAATCCCCATAGAAAATACGTGTTTGTAGTTGATATTATTTTATACACACACTGTGGTAGAACTAGTCACATGAAAGAAAAGTGTGAGATCCTGAAAAAGAGTTAAAGAAAGTCATGTGAAGTTTGTCCGATCTGAAAATGATCAACAAAATAAATAATGGGGACCTATTCCTCATGCTAAACTAGTCAGATCCGACAGTAATGTGAAAAAGGAGCGCAAAGGACTTGGTCCTCTCTATCGTTTTAGCAAGAACACATTGCCCCCTTGGACAGGAAGGTTTCTTGTTAAGTCTTTTAACAACTACTGGGAACTCCTTTTGAAGTGGGTTCCCAAGTCTAACAAGTAATTCTTGTGCAGAAGAGAGGAAGCAATCAGTGTTGGTTCATAAATAGCATATGCTCAAAACACATGACTAAGAAGGATACAAAACTTCATCTCTCTCAAGGCACTTCAAGGTGGAGGTGTCTCTTTTGGAGAATGACAACAAATGCTACATTCTAGGTGTAGATTCGTGATGAATGAAATGAAGCTAAGCTCTTATCAGATAATTATTTTCTCACAAACTTGCTCTCTTAGGCGATGATCTTGACAGAAAAGAGATGCAAGAACATGAATATTGCAGATCTGTTTACTGCTCATTATGACAGTCTCTCTAACCTTATTGCTCTAGGTGAGAATGCTGAGGTATGATTCAAGAGACGTGCTCATAAGTGTTGCTTTGCTGCATAATCCTGTGTCAGCGTACCTAGTCCCAGTCTGCATAAAATGATATTTGCAGATGACAAAGGTTGTGACGATGATGTTAAGGAGAAGTAGATCAAACTATCCTTCAGATGAAATATGCAACCTTTTAATCTTTCAATGAAATTTCGGGCTGAAGTGGTGAATGGTACATGTTTGTGACAAAAATGATGATATTAAGAAGTTTGATCTCAATAATGTTGAAAGAATATTTGTGAGATATTTGTCACGACTAGAATCTAGCCCCAAACGAGACCGGCGTCGTTGACCTCTCAGAGGTCGCAGACAAGCCTACTTACGTCATTCTTACTTCATCTAGGTTAATTTTATCGGAAAATTTGAAACTTTTTGTTTCTTAACATACATATAAAAACATTCTCATTTATACGTAATTGTTCACCATCAACCATCTAACATTAAGAGATAAGCAACTGAAAGAAATAGTTCAATTCTTATTAAGTGTATAATTGCCAAAATGGCACCAATACATAGTCTGAATAAAAATAGGAAGGAAACGCTAGTGGAACATGCTCCACTAGCTCAACTCTAAAACTAAGCTAGAATATAAAACAGTAGCATCCTCGAAAGCATGAGGACCTACCAAAACCGGATGAATGTTGGACGTCCGGATGACTGCAGCGATGATCCTGTAGCTCTATCATCCACCTGTGCCTGCACCTAAAATAGTAGAGTTTGTATAGGGTTAGTACACACTTGTACTAAGTATGGGTATATGCAAGCACACACCAAGGACATGCATGAGAAAGAATAGCTCTTTCCTAACAACATGATTTTTGGAAGTCAAGTCAGTGGACTTGCCAAATTGAGATTAGGAAGTTTCCAAATTTGGATTAGGAAAGTCAATGAGCTTTCCAAATTCGGATTAGGAAAGTCAGTGAGCTTTCCAGATTTGGACTAGGAAAGTTATGCCATGAGAATAACATACATCATCATACTTTTCACATTTCACACAGCACATAACATTTACACATAGCACATATCATATAACATATAGCACATTTTTGTATGTAGCACATAACTTCTTAATATCATTCATTCATATGCCCTGAGACCTTGGAATCATGGACTTAACATTAAGACATCCCAGAAATGAGGGCTCAACAGATGGGACCTCAACTAGGGAGTCTTCGTTAGCAAACACAGAGTCTGCTTTGTTCATTCATACGTACTCCATTTCATTTCATTCATAGGCCAGTGTAGCCACCAGCTATACCTAGGATGTAGTTAAAGATTTTCATTAGATTCGTTGTGCAATGACCAAGAATGACTTAATGTCATTACTTGAATCTAACTCACCTTTTGATCATCCTATCATAACACCTTTGGTATCATTCGTTTCATTATGTGCATCATTTGAGGCTGGCCTCATTCATTCAGTTGGAACTTTAACTTTAAACGACATAGATCATGTGAGCATTATGAAATCCAGTGTCTCCCCCACACCGAAAAAAGGTGGAATCACCGGCAAAGGTGACCCAAAAACATGCTAGTGTACATGGGAATTTAACCCCGCCAGATCCCTATATTGGCAGTATAGGTTCGAAGACTAGGAGATAGAAGGAGACCCATACTCGGCAAGCCGGAAAGTCTCATCTCATGAGAGTTACGTGAACCTTAGTCCTTCCCGAAAGAAGGCATCAGCGCTCATAGCTAGCCTATCGGTGCTCAGTATAAAGTTCCATTTCATACATCTCATACGTCATGGAAGCTGGCTTCTAGTATGAGGACATCATAGCTCATTAGATGATTTCTCATCTCATCATTAGTATTAAGTGTGTTAAGCTCAATACCTTCATTAGAGTATTCATAGAGACTGGTCTCTTCATTATCTTACACTCTCATAGGTGAGTACGTATTGGTAACATTTACTTAGGCTCATTTGAAATTGCTCTCATCATTTACATTAGCCTCATATCATGTTGTCACCACAGTCATTATCATTAGCACCTTTTCTTTTCATAGTTACTCACCTCTTATTACGTGAATGTTCATTTCATCATATGCCAATGCACTTGGCCATTTAGTATGTTTCACACCCTTACTTAACCCTTCTAGGGTTTCATCATTTCATTGTTCATTTCCTCATTTCATTGTTCATCTCATCATATGCCATTGAACTTGGCCATTTAGTGTATCTTACGCTCATACTTAACCCTTCTAGGGTTCATCATTTCATTACATACCTCTTAGGTTCACTTACTTTTGAACGTATGTTAGACTTATGTGTCTATACATACAAGCCATGAGTCTTCATTCATATTTCATCTAAGTGATTCATATCTTTCTAAGATTATGCAATACAAGACTTATGCATCTTGTATGTATGCCAAGATCTTGATTTCGATCTGAGTATATGGCATTATTCTTGGATATTTTGTTCACGTATGACTTATGTATCAATACGGATGTTTGGGCAAGGAAACACAATTTTGAATCACTTGGATATCATTTACATTTTTCATTGATTTTATTTTTAATATTCATAACATTATAACTCTAGATTAAATCCCAATATTAATATCATATCATTAATTTTCTACTTAGTTTTTCTCTTAAGTTGGCCGAAGGGTTGTGGGTTCGAACCCCCACAACCCCTTCTTATTTTTCATTAACATTTTATTGCCCAATTTCGCCTAAACCAAGAGGTTGTGGGATCAAACCCCCACATCCTTTTTTATTTATTCTTAATTTTCGCTGGGCATTGGGAGGTTGTGGGTTCGAACCCCCACAACCTCCTTATTTTAGTTTAATTTCGCTAGGGGCTGTGAGGTTGTGGGTTCGAACCCCCACAGCCTCCTATTTTTATTTTTAATTAAAATCCACCAATGTAGGCGTTTTGGCAGTGAGGTTGTGGGATCGAGCCCCCACAGCCTCACTTTGTTTTTCTTATTTAATTTCACCATTCTCCTTTCCAACATTGAGGTCGTGGGTTCGATTCCCACGCCTCACATTTTCTTTTCTTTATTTTTCTCTTCTTTCACTCGCTGCCTGGAGTTCGTGGGTTCGATTCCCACACCTCCCATTTATTTGTTTAATTTATTTCCCTCTATTTTCCCAAACCAGTGGCCCGAGTTCGATTCCCCCCAGCCCTATTTTCGTCTCCTTTTCTCGCGAATTCCAGTAGCCAAAGGGTGAGGTCACAGGTTCGAATCCTGGTGGCCTCACCTCTTTAAAATGTACTAAATTTACAGATTTTCATTATTAAACTTTAGTCTAATTTAACCTTGTATAGTTGCTGGAAATTTTGGTAATTTTCGATTCATTTTTATCAACGTTTTCACTTGATTCATCGGGTGTATTCATATTCCATTTTAACACATCTTTAGGCGTATTTTTTTTATGAGTTTATTTGGCTAAAAGATTGTCATTCAATCAGCCACATTTCCTTAAATGAACATCATGATTTTTCATGTATTTATGTACACAAAACAACAACTACAACCTTATCAAATTTTGAGCATCAAGTCGAGGTCGTTGCCACATTCACAAACTCGCACACACTTGCACATAACTTCGAACACACATTGATTGTCATTTTCTTGATTTCACGTACATAAACATATACATATTCAACACAAGAACATCACACATACCTAAATCTACCAGCAAACATACCCAACCTACGAATCATTGGTAGCTAGTGACAGGGAGCATGAAATGGGAAACAATCCTAGTTTCGAAATAGAATTATCTGAGTCTTAAGGGTCTCTTGGGAAAGGGACCAAGAGTAAAAAAAACCATACATTAATTTTCTTGTTCAAACGTGAAGTTGCTGCCCAAAATCCTCTCCAAAAATCAGACCAAGCTTCCTCAACGTCCACACCACTCGACAAACAACTTTTCTTTGCCTTAACGTTTTGGTTACTTTGTTTTTCTTAAAATTTCATGTGAGTTCTTCAAGTGTGAAGAACTCTTGATGTATTTTCAGTTCTTAACCTTAATTTGGCAGAGAATAAACGTGAAAGAGATTTTTTTTGAGCGTGGAGACGTGATAGACGTGTTAGGAGAGTGTTAGTTTAGGTTTAGGAGTAATTCAAGACTTAGTCAAAATAAGGCATCTTGATTAATAAATAATTAATAATAAAAATCTGATTTTCCTTTTTATTAAATCAGCTAATAATTATTAATTAATTAAATTAATTTATCAACTTAAATAAAAACAAGTTAAATCATTGCTTCCACCTAGGTTCGAACCCGGGTGGAGCAAGACTTCACTCTTAGAGCTCACATTCAGCTCTCTCGCAAAATTGCCCTTCCATTTTATTAAATAATTAATTATTTATATATTTAGGGTAATTACGATATTACCCTTAGCTTGGTAAAAGACCATTTTACCCCTAGACCCTTAAAACTTAAAATTTCTTCTTTTTAAGTCCGGTAAAGACTCCTTCGATTAAATCTTCATTTTCGAGAGCCTTATTTGGTTGGTTCCAACCTTTCCAAGCTCAACTAACTCCCCAAGTTAGTCGGCTTGGTCGTAGTAAGGGTTCTGAGGTCTGGTTCTACGCGTATCAATCCGTGTGAACCTTGGTCTAATCGCAAGCATTCTTGACACCTTAAGCATTTAGCTTATTCATTTTTTTATTTTTTTGGGGTTGTTACAATATTCTTCCTCCAGTAAGGCTTATCCGATATATAAAAATGTGTGCATTGAAAAGATGTTCATGTAATTCTTGATAAGCTTGGAAGAATCGAGAAGTTGAAAAAGAAAGAGGATTCTTAGACGGCGGAGCTGCTTTAGATTCAGAGAGATTGCCTGAATAGTGAGCTTGCTGAAGAACACTCTTCATAAATCCAGTAATCTCAAGGAAGCTAATGCAAATGATGAACATGATGAGGGACCCAGTCCTCTAGACAGTGCTGAACAAAGACGATGCAGTTCAAAATGATGATGTGAATTCATTAGGTGAGAATGAAGAAGCTGATCAAACTCAGTTTGTAAGAAGCAAAGTATGACACTTGGTTCACAAACAAGCTGATAGGCTGTCCAAGCTGCTCTTTAACAATGACTTCGAAGAGAATCCGAAGACACTTGAAGAAAACATGGACCTGGTTCAATTCTGTGCATCAGAAGACTTTTTGATTTGAAGTACATGGTGATGCTGATTATGCTGGGTATCAAGTTAATGAAGAAGTACCTCAGGAGTAGTTGATGTTACAGGTTGATCTCTCAATCATGGGGAACTAAAAGGCAAGATTCAGTCACTTCTTCAATAAATGCGGCAGAAAATGTAGCAAGTGTAGCTTGATAGACTCAATTTTTGCGGACCAACCAGCAGCCTGAAGCTCTTAAAAATCTGGTTGAAATAATCAAGCTTATGATGGAAACTCTAATACTCTCTTGAATGGATACTGCCTGAAGCAATCAACTCTTTCATGACTTTGCAAAGGGAGCATGTATTTGTGCTTTTCAGTTATGTACGTTTTAGCAAGTTCAGTTTCATACCTTTTATAGGTATACACACATGGTAAAAGGGCTGAAGGAAAAGGGAGGTCAGGACAGATCTAGGCAATCATATTCAAACTACAAAGATGGACCTTGTCCTTTCTCGAAGGTTAGCAC
Source organism: Solanum sitiens (assembly GCA_016801875.1). Taxonomy (NCBI): domain Eukaryota; kingdom Viridiplantae; phylum Streptophyta; class Magnoliopsida; order Solanales; family Solanaceae; genus Solanum; species Solanum sitiens. Next base: position 414,357 of record JABWTJ010000433.1, on the reverse strand, counting down.
TCTTAACATTGCAATTTGAATTATGCATGAGAACCATTGCAATTGCCACATGTCTGTCATTCAGGAATCTGACTGTTGTCTCATCTTTTTAGTACCAAATGATACTTCCTTTCTCTTTCTTTATATTCCATATTTCTTTCTATTTCCCACCAAATAAAATCAATTTACCTTCAAAATATCAGAGTTCCTTTTTACATTCTCTTTTCTCCTCTCTAAAAACAAACTTTAAGTTGTTAAACCCTTTGCTCTTACTGGAGAATTCTCTCATGAAGATGTTATAAGTGTGAAAAGGGACCAGGTAACCCATGAAATATGAAGAAGTGGAAAAGATGATGTCTGAAAAGGGAGAAGTTGATACTCTGAGAACTCAAAGTTTTCTGAATAGGAAGGTTTCTGATTTTCAAAAAAAAAATTTAAAAAAATGAGATCTTTTTTTTGTTCCTCAATTGTTGATCTATTCATCTCGAAGGCCTTGAGTGAGTTGGTTTTACCATTCTTTTTGTTATGAGATACTCAGGCCAATGTTTGAAACATTGATAGTGTTATTGCTAACAGTGTTACTAAAATGGTTTGTCTAAAGGCTCAGCTTCTAAAACAGAACTATCCGAGGGACCAGGTTGGAAAAAAATGGCAGCCATGAGATTCAACATAAAGGTTAGGCAGCACAACATGTTGAACGTTAAGAGAAGATTATGAAAATCTCATGCTAAGGGATATGCTCTATTAATTCTATTCTTTCAAGCTGTTTCTTCCAAGTCATCCCTTGTTTCCCTAAATTCTTGTGTCAACCTTCATTCCTTTATTTAATTGAAACTCAGTAGGCATTGTCTTGGTTCTCATTCTTAATGATATTTCCAATGCTTTGATGGTTGATCTTTTATTTATGAATGAAGAATGTCTTGCTTCTACTGGTTTGTCTTATTAGTTTACGTATACTCTTTAACCCTTTTTTATGATGTCAAAAGGGGGGAAATTGGTATCTATTAAGGTATGAGATTAGTGATGTTAGCTATTTGAAGAAGACATGGTTCATGCCGATAATGGGAATCAATGCTAGCTACTTGAAGCGGAAATGGTTTTGTCGACAGGGGGAATCAAAGCTAGCTTCCTGAAGAGGAAATGGTTCTGCCGACCGGGGGAATCAATGCTAGCTACCTTAAGAGGACCTGGTCCTTCCGACAGGGGGAAGAAGTTGAACAAGTTTTTTATCATCAAAAAGGGGGGAAATTCTATATTGATGTTTTGATGAGTTGACAAACTTCGGGATGATAAAACTCTAGTTACCCCAAGAGTTCTTGTTGATAGGGGGAACTAGTGAATAAGTCTGATGATGAAACGACAGTTACCCCAAGAGTTCTTGTTAATAGGGTGAATTGGTGAATAAGTCTGTTATCATCAATAAGGGGGAAAATATTAGTTCGGAGCTGATATTAAGTTTTGATGATTTAACAAACTTAAACATCTAAGAAGGAACTAGATCCTTGTTATTGGGAGTGCTGACAGTGAAATGAATGATAAACTTAGTGTGAGGTATATTTGTGTGTTATCATCAAAAAGGGGAAAATGTTGTATTCTAGGGATTTTGATGATCCTCACAAATGAAGGGACCTGGTCCCTGTCTCAGTTCGCTCGTCTAGATCTATAATGGGGTACATCTGTAAAGCTGTCGTGTCATAGGTTGGTGAGGCATCAACGTACCACACCAATCAGAATGCATGATGGTGTTTGTCCAACGGATAATAACTCTTTATGTATGATATTTTTAGTATGACAAACACCATATTAAATTCATTCATTCAACAAAGAAAGTCAGCCAGCAAGCTTTTCAAGAATTCATAAAGAAGTTTACAAGGGACCTGGTCCCTACAAGACTGCGTATGTGAAAGTACGACAACACAACTGTCATAAAAGCTACCACTTCTGATGTGGTATGTGCACGTCCTTCCAGAAAGTCAGGCTCTCAGCCAATGGGCGGTCCCAAGGAGTTTGTGTGTATTTCATATAGTCTTCTCACCAAAATACAAACTCAAGATTTGGCAAACAAAGTTTGGATTTTCTCTGCTCTGAAAATTCATAAGCTTACAAAGAGAAAGCCATCTTTAAGGAAGAACTCTATTCAACTCAATAAAATGACATGACAGAGTGAAGGAGAGTTCATTGGCATATGAATAATGCTTAGTGTTTATTGTCATATGAATGAATGATTGTACACTCGCGTGAGGAGTTATGCAGATTGTATGTCATCATCAAAACTGTGGAAATTGATAAGTGTTTATGCTCTTAGATGTTTTGATGATCTTCTCACAAGTGTAGGGACCTGGTCCTCTGCAGAGTATGAAACTCGTCCAGGCTTCAAAGTGCTGGACACCTGTAAAAGTTGTCTGCGTAAGGGAATTTGGTGAAGCAGCAGAGTACTTTACCAATCAGAGACGACCAGGTTGTTTGTTTGATGGGTAATAACTTTTCTTTGTATATATCAAACAAACAACAACAAAATTCATTCATTCATTCAAAGAGCTAAATTCAAGCTTCAAGAACAACAAAGGGAATTGATAGAAGTGCATTTATTGCTTTTTGTATTTGTTGTATTAAGTTGATTGTAATCGTTCTTACATTGTAGGATTCGTTTCATTTGTTAAAGAAACGTTTCAAACCTGGGTGAATCATTGTAAGGGCTAGGTTAAGGGTAACTTAGGTTCTTACTCTAAGTCTATATTAATCAGGTAGGATTAGTATAGAGAGCAGTTTTGTATCTGCTCAGGTTCAGCTAAGTGATAGGGAGTATTACTTAGTGGGGGAGATTAACAGGCTAATATCTTGTTGTAACCGACTTTTACTTTTGTTTGTTGAAGATTAGTGAAAGTGGTTTGAAAAGTCTTATTGAGAACAGGTCATGGTTTTCCTACCTTGAGCAAGGAGGTTTCCACGTAAAGTTGCTTGTCAATCTTTACGTTTCTGCATTTGTTCTTTACTATCTGACTTTACTGTATCGAGGACCTGGTCCCATCCATATAAGTGAACGCATATATTCCAACACTATATGTTACAATAAGGTTGTTCCAATTTTCCAGTATATTTAAAAAAACATCATTTCTTAGATTTTTTCTGCAGAATTTACTTTCCTATTCTAAATTATAAGCTATTCATAAAGTATAAAATTTAGTATAATGCACAAAATAACAAGTATTCAATTGCTTAAATTGTCTCTCTCATCCCTCTTCTTTATTTGTATTGAACTGTTCTAAGGTTTGCTTGCATGTTTTTGTCAACTATACTTGTTGAGAGTTGAAATAACAAAGATTTAGAAAGGCATAAACCAAAGGTATTCCATTAGCTTCTTCCTTCATTTCTCCTCCTACCTTGCTACGTGTCTAGGTTCATAGCTGCTACTAGAAAATGTCGTCGCTCTACAAGAATGATGAACCTACATCCGTATGCTCAACTTTCTGCCCCTAAGCAGCATGGTCTGCGGATGGTTCACTAAGAGATTTGAATTTGTTATCATCATTAGATGGTTAAGTTCTTTCTATGTATCATCACTCTCTTTAACAAATAACCCTTCCAAGGAATGTCGTAACATCATTGGATCCGTACTATAAAAGTTTCAACTCCCAGCCATATTTTGAAATCTATTTGCTTGACGAACCATGCAATCCAACTAGCTCCTGATAATAACAAATCCAAATCTCTCATAGGTGATTCCCAGATCAGGCTGAAGATTAAGCGTACGAATGAAGGTCCATCACATTCTTTTAGAGCAACAACATCTTCCAGCAGCACCACCAATGAACCTGGATGTGTAGCAAGGTATGAGGAGAAACGAACGAAGAAGCTAATGAAGTACCTCTGTTTTATGACTTTCTAGATCCTTGCTATTTCAACTCTCAACAAGTATAGTTGACAAACACATGCAAGCAACGTATTACAGTAAACAGAAACAACGGGAAAGGTAAGAGGGATACAATTTAAGTTATTGAATATTTGATATGTTATGCATTTGACTAAATTTTGAACTTTATGATAGAATTGAAGATTTAATATAGGAAAGTAAAATTGTTGAAAAGAATGTAAGAAATGATGTTCTTTTTAATTTAGTTTTAAAATTGCACCAACCTCATTGCATTATTCAGAGAATGACATTTTGTACTTTAAAACAGTCTTTCAAATGATTACTTTTTATATATAAAAAATGAAATGTTTCTACGGATGCAGGTCCATCACATTCTTGTAGAGCGACGAAATCTTCCAACAACAAATAAACCTGGACATATCTATTCCGTCTTCTCGGTCCCAACCAGTTAATTGGGGGTCCAATGTATGACATTATGATTCAAACAGAGCAAAGTGTTTCTTTAAAGGAGTTATGTAGTTCCTACAATTGACAAAATGTTTACCTACTTGTATAATTGACATCATAACTGAGGGTGATGCATTATTCATATTCAGAAATTTATGGCAAAGCAATTTATCTAACAAACAACACTTCCCCTAAAAAGTTCTTACTGTTACCAAGATAAAATCTATCTAATATATTAGGACATAAAAAGAGGCAGAAACACACAGATTAAGAATAAAAAGCTTCAATTTAGAGACAAAAATGCATCTTGATACATAAGGGAAACCAGGCATCAAATTTATCTAACAAACCACCCTTCCCCTAAAAAGTTCATAAAACTAATCTAAAATAATAGGGAACAAAAACACACAGATAAACCAAGTACTTTATATTTGAAGAAGATGAGAAAGATAATGCAACAAATGGTATTTATATACAAATTTAGGGACAAATCGGCATACATAACCCACTCACGTTAATTGCATTTTTTTCTCACAACTCTTTTGAGGGTGGTTGTGCTTTTCTCGTGTACAGTTTGCTTAATTTTGACATTTTCACTCTACGTGGCTCTCTAAATACCAAATTCTTTGTTTCAAGAAATTGCCTTTTTAAGACACAGAAAAAGAGACACACTTTATTTGTTGGACTCTTTTGTCCTTCGAACAGTGAACATAAATTACTTGAATGGTGGTCCTTTTTTATTTTTAAAATGTCTAAAATTGGAAAAAAAAATTACTTTTATTGCAGACACACTTTAACAGCAAAACTCAAACTTTGATTTCTTTTTCTGCTTTTCTTTTTGGAATTTTTTTTGACTATTAAATTGGAAAAACTTTTACTTTGATTGCATACACATTCAGTAGGTGTTGTAATTAACAATGAAAGGTAAACAAAAATCAAACAGACTTTAATGGCATATTAAGTGTGATAGATTTTATTATAGAAATTTATTATTTTCTAAATAAAATCATATTGATGAAAGTTTTTATTAGAGAAAAATTATTCTTCGAAATAAAACAATTTCAATGGAATGTAAAATAAATGGCACATTATATTTACTCTGTTTTCAGTCAATGTATGATATTTTATATTAAATTCTCAATTAGTGTCGATTCGCGAAATGAAGCCTATTAAGATTTTTTAAAATTCAAGACATCTAATTAACGATTGATGAATCATATGCATCGCATCACAACACTTGTTTGAACTAATATTGACTAAATTTATTGAGATAATCCTATTTATTAAATTTTCTATAGATGTTGGTGTGAGTAGAGGTGTCAATGAGACGGTTCGGTTTGTTATTTTAAAATAAGGAATAATACATATATTGGCCCCTAAACTTGGCTTCAAATTTTAACTTTGACCTCCAACTTTCATAATGGACAAACAGACACTTTAACTATCCAACTTTTAAATAAATAAACACATGAGTCCTACATGACACAATACACGTAGGACACCATGTAGGACAAAAAAATGACATGTAGGACTCATGTGTCTATTTGTTCAACTTTATACAAGTTTAAGTGTCTACTTGTGCACACCCAAAGTTGAAGGGCATAAGTGTGATTCGAAGTCAAGTTAAAGGGCATATTTATGTATTATGTCTTAAAATAAATATCCTATTTTTTTGGTACTTTATAATGTATAACCAAAATTATATTTCTTAAAATCACTCCAACATATCGATTTCTTTTTGGTATCGGTCCGTTTCATTGAATTTTCATTTCTTGAAATATCACCCAAAAATATACTATTATCAAAATATTTCTTTCGCAAGTATGTTCTTGAAGAAGTACTTCAATTATATTCTTCACAAGAAGTCAAAAATGTAGAACCTTGTTGCCGTATTGTTTGATCTTAAACATTTAATGGAAGTGTTTGTATAGATTTTGTTGTATTGTTTGATGAAGTATCTATTATAGTCTCTTTTAGTTTTGAACATAATTAAGTAAATGTTAATTAAAGAACAAAAATCTAAAGTCGGCCAATCATTAGAGGTGTTGGACTTAAGTTATATTTATATTTGAAAATATTATAAAATATATTTATGCATTAAATTTAATATATTTTTAATATATAAATTATATTTACATATACATAAGATTATTCATTCGGGTTTAGGATTTTTTAATTCGATATATTAAACAGACTATTTCTATTGTTTTGGACTGCTATACATTTATACACAAGTTCATGATTTTATTTAAAATATAATATAAATTGATTCGGTTAGGTTCAATCGATTTTTCATATTCATTTAACAACCTAAGATGTGAGTGCAGTTTCTGTTTCATGATGATATGTTGTATTTATGACATGGCAGCTTTGTTTGATATTACTCTTTTAAATTTATCTATTGGATTTTACTCTCTTGAATATTTGGCACAATGTACGATTTTTCCATTATTAATGGAAGTAGCTTTTTTTGTCAATAAGATTTGTATTCCTTTGCATCTTTAATTAGGTATCATGTTTGAGTCTTAAGGAATGAGCTTGGTTTATTTGACCGAAGGGTGCAGTAGAACTTGAAGGAGAGGAATGAATTCTTGGTCTATAATTTTGACAAATGGATTTATATTTATCAAATATAAGCTACAATCTTAGGCCCTCAAAGGGATTCATCTCGTTCAACAATTTACAATATATTTACCTACCTTCTGCAATTGACATCATAAATAAAGGGTAAATTAAATGCTTCACATAACTTTCAAAATGAGAACATTCACTTTAGTGTATTGATCAATTCTAAAATTGGGACAAAAAAGGAAATACTGAGTAAGTCAATTCTGTTGCCAACTAGAAACTTAGGGGTCCCATGTATTAAATGTTGGCACAGGAGGTAAATGAGATAATACAAGCAGAAGAAAAGTAGAGAGAAACTTGAGTATTTCTTATTTCTCAGAAAACTAGCGTACAAGATTATATATATCACTTGGAAAACAACAAACTAATAGAGAAATTAGGACACTATCTCATGACCTGCTAATTGACTAACTAGAACTAAATTAGGACTCCCAATGCTAATAAACTGAATACGTAAAAGTCTTCTAAAAATACTGACAGTAACTAAGTGACTTTTGAATCAGTCAAATAACATCAAAGGTTAAAGTTGTTAAGGAACAAAGCTTCGACTCCCATTCACAGATAAATTTGGTTAGGCAAGATTGACCAAAACCATTTCTTTGAGTTTGAAGTATGTATAGATCTACAAAATTATTTCTAAAGTAGACATGCAAATATTATAAACTTACTGATAAAGATAGACATACATGTACGCATAAGTTGCCCTTTTTGTAAACAGTTTTCACGAACAGGTTGAAAGACCACATAGCGGTTTGTGTTGCCTTGCCTGTTTTCCACCTCCTTAGCAGTTGCCCACTTAATGATCATATTGTTATCATCCCATGCATCATTGATATCTCAAGAATGGAAGACTATGCATCCAAGATCATGTTATACATTGTCTTTAAGGTCATATTGTGGTAGAAACTCAATAGTATTGCATATGCCCATGAGCAAGGAATTAAGCTCTCGTGGATTTGCACTTACACACACATTTGGCTGTAAAACACTGTACTTTGTAAAGATGATATCAGACATAAGTGCATTACCGGCTTCAATCTTGTAGCTACTAAGTATAGACATAGTATCTCCATATCTAGTTTAGAGAGTCACTTGGCCATATCATCGAACCTAAAGATCAACGAGTTATTAGAAATGATTAGTCCAAACTTATCAGATCCTAACTGAAATAGGAAATATGTTAGGCCTATTAGGCGGCAAATGAGTGGTTATATCAAATCTAGAATATACTGAACCAAGTAAGGTAAGAGAGAAAGAAAGCTAGTTAACGTCGATAATCATTATCTCCACAGATTTGTTCCGGCATTGCCTCCTTGATGTAATTCCGTTCTAAATAGATAGATATCATTTCTTTATAGTTCTCCATTTAATACGATGGTAAGAATTTTTCTCTTCATTGGTTTAACTGAAACAACCTTTCTACTATATTAATCACAATTCCTACAGTTCTTAGCATAGTAAATCATAAACCTACACACTACAACAAAAAATGCTTTAAGTGGCATTTATTTAGTGGCAATAAGTGAAATGCCACTAATACATTAAATTAGCTACACTATTACCGGCATTTAATCTTTATCCAGTAAAGGAAGGTAGAATGAAAGTCAATTTGTTATATTTTTCAATTTTCCCCCAATTCATTTTTACTTTGAGTTTGCCATCTTCGCCCTTCAACAAAATCAGCACGACGACGATAGAAATTGGTGCAACTACAGTGGAGTTCGGCACATCGCGGTGGAATCTGACACAACGGTGGTGGAGTTTGACACAATGCAGTGGAATTTAGTGCATTAGTGCTATTGATGAGAAGAAAGACGAATCAAAGCCTTTGATGTCTCTTCGAGGGCTCACCGTCAGCAATTTGTATTTGTCTAGCAAGTTCATCATTTTTTATTGCATCATATTTTGTCTGATTTAGTTAGAATTGTACAACCATGCCGTTTAGTGACTAATAATATCCATTTTAGATGTTGGTCCATGTATGAGTGCATGTTCTAGAGTTATATCTTTTATATATATTGTTTGAGTTGATGTATGTGTTTCTATATCAGATCTTGTGTCCAATAAAATTGGTGCAGAATTGCAAATAGCAACCAAACTAGTTGTTGTGGAGTTCAATTTTTGATCTCCTATTTGAAGGTAAACAACTAAACTTAGTAGCTAATTGAAACCTTTTTTATTCGTATAAAATTCAATTTTTTCAGTTACTAGGATAACATCACCACGATGAAGAACTTCATTCAGGATCATTCGTAGGTACTTAGGGATTATCCAAATATTGTTAATCAGAGCTCAATCTTAATATTTACTTACAATGTGTTAATTACAACATCACAAATTTTTTTATCCCAGTGTGTATGATAGTCGTTGAGGTTGTATGCCTTCGATCTACTGCTTTTGATGGTGCTCTTTAAACAAAAATCCATGTAATTGATTAAAGTAGTTAATGTTACTTGAAATGGAAAATAAAGTAAACAAATAGAAGAGTAAGAAAAATGAAATGCTTTATTTGTCTCATTTCTAGGTGTCATACTTTTAAGGATGTATCTATACTTGAATGCATATTCATGGAATGTATGTATTGTGATTGCTTATGGCTTCTTGCTTGATGATTTGATCGACCATGTTACCATTTTAAATCTTTAACTTGATATTGTATATCTGAAAAGGGAACTCCAATTAAGAACAGACTTTAATTCGTATCGTATTTCTAGTTTAGCCTCGCAATATTTTTCTGCCAATTGGATAAATGAAGGTGGTGACCCATGCTTACCAATCCCTGTTTAATCTCGCACTACTGATTTTCAAGCGCCGGCAGATTTTTTCGAGCCAGAGCACGTTAAACTAACTAAAACTACATGTTGTGTTTATGTATAGTTAGTTCTTTGATCAAAGAAATGAAGAGCAGGCAGGAGGATAACATCACCATGATGAAGAACTTCCTTCAGGTTCATTAGTGATCTTCCAAATGTGTCAATTTAGAGCTCACTCTCAATATTTTCCTAAACTTATTCTATTAATATACTTGTTCTATCCGAGTTTGTCAACATCTATGCTCTCTTTGCATTGCATCAGCATATAGCAGCATCAAAAGGGCACAGAGAACGTGTAATGGTGCTTCTTTGTCATGGATGTAACATACATTTAACAGGTATGACAATCTCAATAAATGCCACTTAAAATTAATTAAATATTTTGACAGGCCAAGTGTTATATGAGTTTTTGATTATTTATTCCATCAATAACATATATAAATGTTTACACCACATTATGGAAAGCTATCGCAGCAAAACACTATCCCAAATTTGAATTCCTATACCATTGGGCATCTATTTAAACATGGATTACTTGTTAACTCAAAACATCAACATAGATCAACTGATATCCACGTTGCAATATAAGAAAATCATGTAGATATGGTAAAGCATTTATTATTGAACGGATATGAGATTGATCAACTGCTATCACTTTGTTTCTTATGCTAGTCTTGCGCTTCTAGCATTATAGACATCTAATCTATGAAGTTTTTCTCTGTGATATTGCATATGTCACATAGTATCCAGTTAAAAGTAGTGACATAATATACCTCTAGATCAGTTTATACCAATTTTTATTAACTAGAATCTTTTATCAACAGGAACAAATCGATTTGTCCATACTAATAGGTGAGACTGATAACTGCCACTTGGTTCTATTTAGGTAAATAATGAGCATCCATTGGCCAAAGCAATTGTTGGATATGCTAAAGAGTTTAGAGAGTATGGAAATTAGAACTCCGAGTGGACAGAAGTTTGAGCTAAAGGGCTTTACAGGTGTAGTGTGCGTTCTTTTGAAATTTCAAAGTAAATGCTAACAGGAAAATTTATTGCCGCTAAAGGCTTCTTTTAGTGTAGTGTTAGTATACTATGCCTTGGGATTCCTGACTATTTCAATGCTCTGTTGAAACTGATTTAACTTATCTGATGGACCGAGATCTCGTCTTGCACTTTCCAGGCGACGTGATTCTCTCTCTTTCCCAGTGTATAAAGGATGGGTTGATGAGAAGACGCTTGCTCCGACTAAAGTTGGTACTGGAAAGATTGTTGCCATCAAGAAGTTGAACTCTGAGAGCACTCAAAGATTTGAAGAGTGGCAGGTTTACGATTGAGATTTTTGATACAATGATAAACAATTATTCGTTGACACTAATTTCGACTCTTTTTTTTATCGAAGCAGCCAATACTTTGGCCTTTTCTTTTTTACTGAAAATGGGATGCACTTTACGAAATGGAAAATGCCTATAAACTCGTTGTTATACGAGAATTAGACACTCAGAATTTTGAGAAGTTCCCCGAATTGAGTATTCTTGCTTATCGAACCCTTACTGTATTCATTTCACTATCTAGGGATGATGTGATATTTGATTTTTTTGTGGTTAAATACAATAAGTTTCTAAAGTAGGTATGTTTGTTCTTGATATTTGTTGGCAGGAAATGAATGTTGTGAAATGGGATGATTTTGTATTTCAAGAATAGGCTTAACCAACATACTGCTTCACCCTCAAAGAATGCCTCAAATTGGTCTGAAACATGCTGTACTGCTCTACATCCCACCCCTAATTGAGACATTTCTTGAAAGTGCCTATCTAGGAAGATACTTGACAATTGGTTGTTTCTCAATCATCTTGTTAGACTCAAAATAAGATTAGCTTTTTGGAATTAAATGATGTAATTTTGTATTTTATGTTTGTTGACTCTAAGATAATGAATGACTAGTTTTTTATTTGTTAATTATGATTTTAATGAAGCACAATATTTCTTACTATTAATATTTGCCAATTTATGGTTAATTTTATTGCTAATAAGGTGTGTCATTAATGGCAATGCAAGATGAAAGTCAGGGTGGTTTTAGTAGCAATTGTTATTGCCGCTAAATAAATGCCACTAAAGTTGAGTGCTTTTAGCGGCAATAGTTGGTATCTTTACCGGCACTGTTTGTAATTGTCGCTAAAGTCTTTAGCGACATTGGATCCAATGACAATTAACTAAATACCGGTAATAGCTTTAGTGGCAATTTTTATTGCCGCTAAAGTGTATATTAATTGCCGCTAAAAGCCTTTATTTTTGTAGTATTTCAGGGGTCCACTGTTTCTCTTGATCATATCTGAAAGTCATTACAAGTTTCCAAAGTCAACCGAACAATCAATTTTAAAAAAAATTAAAAAAAAATAAGTTTTTTAAAATGCACATTCTCAAAGAGTATGAAGTCAATTTAGATTGCATTCAGCTAAACTGTGAAGTTTATGTACAAATTTTCCTTTTCTCAAATAACTAGTATTATTTTAGTTTTCCTCCGTATTTGTGAATTAAAGATTTGAAGTATCCTTATTTGTTCATACATAAAAGTTCATAGCTATCTGAACTTAAACTTTTATTTTTCTCCCATATATTATATAGAAATTAAGTTACGCGACATAAGATATATATAGTATTTTCACAAAGTTGTTATAGTACTTAGAAACTAGAGTGATGCTTTTTTGGGTCTGTTCTTGGATATTATATTTTGGCCTTCTAAGTCCCTACGTATAATGTACCTTGTTATGCCTTACTGTTGGGTTTGGGCTTTTTTTCCTTCCTATGTGGATGAATAAAAGTACAAGGTTTTGGGTCTTCCATCATTTCCTTTGTAGATAAAATTAGCCCAAATTTGACTAGCCCACTTTTGCCCATAAGCCCAATATTATGGTGCATATGTAAGACTTTATTATTGTTCTTATTTGAAGAGAATCATAAGAGTTTTGAGAGCAGCCAATATAGAGAGAAAAGTGAAAAAGTGCAGATTTTCGCACAAGCCATAGAAGACATTTTCAAATCGCGATTTCCGCTTCTTTTCTACTCCAATTGAGCTGATTACTGGATAGCGTGTTCTTTTCAACTAAATCTTTGATTGAGAACTTAGAGAGGTGTTTTGGAGTCCTTTAGCTCCAGATTTTAGCTCGTGAACAGTAGCTGCGACTTGGGTATTTTAGCTCCTTTGGTTTCTCTAGTTTTTGGTGCTATCTTGTAGTTGTGTTGCTCATTGTTTGACACTTTGTTAATGACAATTTTTAGGACACTTTTGTAAATCTTTTTTATTATAGTGGAGCTTTGGTCATTGAGGTTTCTACTCTTCACCACCGAAGAGGTTTTCCACGTTAAATTTGGTGTCTCTTGTGCTGATTTATTTTTCTTGCTTGGTTGATTAGTTTGCTGGCCAAAATATTTAATCTTGAATTATTTTGCCTTCTCTTGGTTCAAATAGAAGGGAAAATTTTGACTTGGATTTTTTCCGCTATCGCCTTTTGTAACACCCTAAAACGAACTAAGGTGAACTAGAGCTAAGTAAATGTTTCATGAGTTGATTTTGTGTTAAAATAATTTATAATGAGGTTCTTAGGCAGTGTGTGAAGTTTGGTGACGTTTGGAGGTCAAACGTTCAAGAACGTCCATGACATTCGAAAGGTGTGCCAGAGAAAGTGCTTGCGTGTCTTCATGTGTTTTAGCGAGTTTTATGTATTTGTTTTAATCAAAATTGATGTGGGATGTTCCTAAGACCTATACGACTATGTATAGGGGTTCAATGTCCAGGTACGGCTCGACCTAGGACAAGGGTTCCTAGAAGAGGACCCAAGACTTGGCAACCAAGCTGCCAAAAAAAGCTGGGCAATCGAAGCCCACAATCTACTGGCCGTAGTCTCAACGACGCCCCATCATTTGGGGGTCGTAGTCCCACACTAAGTGGGATCTTAGCCCCTAAAGAAACAGCCTCTGTCGCCATCAACGCCCCGGCAGTACGGGTCATCGATCAAACGATGCCTAGTCGCTTGGGGTCGTCGATTAGCACCTGTTAAAGCTTTCACGTTTGACTACCTAGCTTGGGGTGTTTTTTGTAAATTCACCCAAGTCTTTTATGAACCTAGGATGATATTTTAGGGTTTTTAAAGTATATTAAATTAGTTTTAAGTCCTAGACCTAGACAAGACCCCTCATTTCAAATATTCAAACCCTCTCTCTAAAGAAAGACTCTCCCAAAACCCCATAGAAGCTTGGACTCAAGGAAGGGCTTGGAGGGCTAGTGGTGGTCCCCTTATTAATAAAAAATTCACTGGGTTTCCTTCTCTTTGAGGTATGGTAGTCATCGTTGAACCCTCTTCCATTCAAGGAGCCATTTCTAAAAGATTTCAAAAAGGGTTTTCAAACTCTATCTTCTTCTATCTTTGGCTCTGAGAATGGGTCTTCATATAAATGTGTTTTAATGATTCAAATATGTTGTTCCTAGTATTAATTTATGATTATAATTTTAAAACCCTAAAGAACCGATGCTTATGCATATTTCCAACTTCTAGCTTGAAAAATGGGTTAATTGAATATGATTGTGTAGCGTTTGAACTTTGATTTCCTTATGTTGATATTATGGTTTAGCTACTGCCCTGAGGGCTATTTATGATGAATTTTTGAGTAAGTTGTAAATAGGTGTGAAAGCATTGTAAGAATGGTAAGTTGGTATCATTGTTAACTCGTATTATGAAATTCTCTTGAGTGGTGTGGTCCACCTTCTTAGTGGCGATGTTTACTTGATGTATTTGGATTTATTTGGTATGTATTGTGAGTATGGATTTGAAGGCCTAATGTGTGAAATGAAGTGATAATGATGATGGTTCTTATTGATATGTATTATGAAGCTTGAATTGTATGTCTTGCTTAGATTATGCCTAAATGAAGTATGTGTATATGTTGAGCATGCTAGTGTGTGAGAAAGGATGAATGAAGGTGTAAGCATGTCTAGAATTCAATGTAAATGAAATGGTAATTATGTGAAAGGTGTGCTCACATGTACACACACTCATACTTGAATGAATGAATGAAGTTAGTAAATGTGATTAAGGGGAGTCTTGGGGTGAACACTCTTCATTAGTTGAGATGAAGTGTTTAGTAGCAACCGCACTATCTTCCAAGAGCTTTATAAGAAAGGTCGTAGGATGGGTGCCCTTCGTGAGTTGAGATGTGGTGCCACTAGTTGTCCTTAACATATTGTATACAATGTTGAGACTCCATGGGCGAGTTATTCTTAGCACCGAGAGGATATAAAGAAGGGGTGGTTACACTTCCTTAGTTGAGATGTTGTATTCAAATGTACCTCTTGAGATGAGTACTCCTCGTAAGTAGATAATGAGTTACTTAGTAGCAATCTCTTTATCCCATAACTATGCGCCCGCATAGGTGTAGCTATCAGATAAGCCATGTAAAAGCTAAGAGAATGACCCTACCCTAGGAGATTGGGATCCCTCATCCGATAAGGGTAGTATCTAGATTCCATGTCTAGCTCCCATGGTCTATGTCGGTTAAGGCTAATTACCCAAAAGAATGAATGAACTAAGTCTCCTAAATGAATATACTACTTAGGGTAGGTGGTGGTATGTGACGTCATTTATCCATTGCACTAAGTAGACCTTACGAAAGGGGAGTCTTGGTATGTCTTATATGAAGTGTATGAATGAGTTATCATGTGTTGTAAATGAGGCTAGAAGACTTAAGGTCTAATGTTAAGGAAGCAAGTTAAAGCTAAGTTTCACTTAATGAAGTTAAAAGGGATGCATGTAGTGTACTTGGTCCAAGAAAATACTCAAGGGTCACTAAGTGGGAGTGGTAGTATGGGATGCTACTCTCACATTGCAGTTAGTGTAACTTACAAAGTCTCTTTGGAGTAGGGCACTATGTGAAGTCCGTAAGTTATGAATGTTCTCATAATGTCTAGTTTATTGTGTGGACTTGTTTACCGTGCGAGGTAAGCCTATGGTTTGTAGTCTTACGGACCACTTAGGTGTGTATTGAAGGGGGTGTATGGGCGTTCCCTTCATGTCTTACCTTAGTGGGTCTTAGGATAACTTGGTTATGGAAACCTCAAAGGAAAATGGGTTCAATGTGTTGGTATGAGTTTACTGTAATGTTTCATTGTTTCACTGTAAAGTGGTTTTGTTTACACTAAAGTATGTTTTGGTCCTAAATTGTGAGAGTTTTATTTGATGTGATTAATGATGACTCTTATACTATTTTAACTCTATATTCATGAAGGTTTTACTTATTTGGCATGAAATCTTATTTTACTAAAATGTCCCGTTTTGCATGTTTTTCATATGTCATACTTAGTACATTGTTTTGTACTAACCCCATAATTTTCTATACTTAATAAGTATAGGTTGGAGGCTAGTTTGAAGACTAGAAGGCAAAGCTTGGGAATATACTCTCTCAAGACTAAGTTTGTCCTCATCTATCCGAGGGCATAGTTCTATTTTCTTAGTTTCTATCATTAAGACTTATTATGTATTTTCATTTAATGTAAAGGGCCGTGTCCCAAATATATTTATGTCGTGTCTTTAAGATGGCTAGTGACGATAAGACTTCTCCTTAGATTTTATGAAAGATGTTTCTTTTATTATCTTATTCGTGAAAATTTTTAAATTCTGCACTACTTTTTATGTCTTATGTAATGAATGGTAGCTAAGGCTTGTACAAGACCTCCGAAAGGTTAAGTACACAATTGTTCCAACCTTAGGGTCCTGCCTTCATCTAGGGGGTACTTTCGGGTTGTTACAAACTTGGTATCAGAGCATAAGTTCATGGGAAATAGTTTAGGGTCTAAAGACTCACAAGCCACATCTATTAGAGTCTTGTTCATTGGTGTGAGTCGCGACAAATCCATGGACGAGAGGTTATAAGATGACAGAAGTTTCACTTTCTTCATTATTCTAATGTCGTGCCTTAGTGTTGAGTTCTATAAGATGTTTCTCTCAACCTCCTCTCTTAGTGTTTATAGGACATGATACGAGGAGAGCAACCGCTAGCAGTGAGGAGGAAAGAGTAGCTAATGAGAGGATCCCTCTCCGTGTTGGACAAGTCCCTATAGTTGGCCAATAGAACGTGAATGAGGCGGTTCCCCCTACGGAACCTCAAGGACCCCAAGGACCTCAAATGCCCCATATGCCCCAAGCTCCTCAAGTTACCTTTGTTGAAAGGGATATGACTAATGCAGAGTTAAGGGATGCCCTAATGAATTTGACCCAAATCATGACGGCTCAAGCTCAAGTCGTCACTAATCATTTAGTTGCCCAAGTTAACCAAGCAAATAGACCTCAACCTAATGTGAGCACTCCCGCTTCTACAATTCGGGATTCCATAAGGATGAACCCTCCTACTTTCCATGTCACTAAGGTGGATGAATATCCACAAAGCTTCATATATTATATATTCAAGGTGGTAGATGCTATGGGTGTGACACCTAGGGAGAGAGCGGAGCTAGCCGCTTACCAACTCAAGGATGTGGCTCAAGTGTGGTTTGAGCAATGGAGGGATCAGACACCTTTGCTTGTGCTAGTAATAATCACAAGATGAGGAACTGCCCTAACATCAAGGCCAAATGGAAAGAGGTCAATCAAGCACCTCTATATCCTACTGCTCCAAAGAACCCTCCCTATGGGATGGGGGCTAGGAGGGAGAACTAGTCCATAATTGATACTCCCGATAAGTCTTAACCCTTTATGGTTTTTGTGTTTATGTTATAAGACGAGTTTATATGGTTTTGTCTTCCTTATGTTTATACTTTTTTGATAAATTGCTTAAAAGAGAAATTGTTGAAAATCATGCATGTTTCACTGTATGAAAAGTGATGCTCACTGTAAAATTTCAAGGTTTGAGAAAATTTGCATTACTATGAATAATGGTTTCAATGTGTTCAAAAATGATGTTATGAGCATGTCTAATGTTGGAGAAGGTAGTTCCTCCATAAATGAAGAATTGAGAATGTGTTTTGAAGTGTGGAAACTATTTCCAAGATGTTGCCTGTGTTGCCTAGTAAAAGGTTTGTGAATGTGTAGTTCGTGTTCCTCGTAGGTTTGATGCATTGATTATGAATGTTTGAGACTTGATTTGTTGTGTTAAATGCTGCTAGTAATCCCTTGATGTTCTTAAAAGTGTTTAGTGTCATCGAGGATGAATGTTGTTCCAAGTGGGGGAGAATGTAACACCCTGAAACGAACTAAGGTGAACTAGAGATTCGTAAATGTTTCATGAGTTAATTTTGTGTTAAAATGATTTACAATGAGGTTCTTAGGCATTGTGTGAAGTTTGGTGACGTTTGGAGGTCAAACGTCCAAGAACGTCCATGACGTTCGAAAGGTGTGCCTTAGAAAGTGCTTGTGTGTCTTCATGTGTTTTAGCGAGTTTTACGTGTTTGTTTTAATAGAAATTGATGTGGGATGTTCCTAAGACCAATAATACTATGTATAAGGTTTCAAAGACTGGGTAAGACTCCACGTAGGGCCCACAAGTGGTCCTAAAAGAGGACCCAAGTCTTGGCAACCAAGCTGCCAAAAAATGTTGGGCAATGACGCCCACAGTCTACTGGCCGTAGTCTCAACGATGCCCCGTCATTTGGGGGGCGTAGTCCCACACTTAGTGGGATCTTATACCCCATATAAAAAGCCTCTGAAGCCATCGACGCCCCACCAGGACGGGCTGTCGATCAAACGACGCCCAGTAACTTTGGGTCGTCGATAGGCACCTGTTAAAGCTGTCATGTTTGACTACCTAGCTTGGGTTGTTTTTTGTAAATTCACCCAAGTCTTTTATGAACCTAGGATGATATTTTAGGGGTTTTAAAGTATATTAAATTAGTTTTAAGTCCTAGACATAGAAAAGACCCCTCATTTCAAATAACCCTCTCTCTAAAGACAGACTCTCCCAAAACCCCATAGAAGCTTGGAATCAAGGAAGGGCTTGGAGGGATGGTGGTGGTCGTGTTCTTCATAAAACATAAGTGGGTTTCCATCTCTTTGAGGTGTGGTAGTCATCCTTGAACCCTCTTCTATTCAAGGAGTCATTTCTAAAAGATTTCAAAAAGGGTTTTCAAACTCTATCTTCTTCTATCTTTGTCTCTAAGCAAGGGTTTTCATATAAATGTGCTTTAATGATTCAAATATGTTGTTCCTAGTATTAATTGATGATTTTAATATCAAAACCCTAATGAACCCATGCTTATGCACATTTTAAACTTCTAGCTTGAAAAATGGGTTAAATGAATATGATTGTGTAGTGTTTGTAATTTGGTTTCCTTATGTTGATATTGTGGTTTAGCTACTGCCCTAAGGGATATTTTATGATGAATTGTTAAGTAAATTTTAAATAGGTGAGAAATCATTGGAAGAATGGTAAGTTGGTATCATTGTTAACCCTTATTATAAAATGCTCTTGAGTGGTATGGTCCACCTTCTTGGTGGCTGTGTTTACTTGATGTATTTGGATATATTTGGTATGTATTGTGAGTATGGATTCGAAGTCCTAATGTGTGAAATAATTGATAATGATGATGGTTCTTGTTGATATGCATTATGAAGCTTGAATTGTATGTCTTGCTTAGATTATGCCTAAATGAAGTATGTGTATATGTTGAGCATGCTAGTGTGTGAGAAAGGATGAATGAAGGTGTAAGCATGTCTAGAATTCAATGTAAATGAAATGGTAATTATGTGCAAGGTGTGCTTACATGTACATACACTCACACTTGAATGAATAAATGAAGTTAGTAAAGTTATGTGATTAAGGGGAGTCTTGGGGTGAACACTCCTCGTAGTTGAGATGAGTGTTTAGTAGCAACCTCACAATCTTCCAAGATCTTTCTAAGATAGGTCGGAGGATGGGTGCCCTTCGTGCGTTGAGATGTTGTGCGCACTAGTTGTCCTTAACCTATAGTATATAATGTTGAGACTCCATGGGGGAGTTACGTTTAGCACCGAGAGGATATGAAGAAGGGGTGGTTACACTTCGTGAGTTGAGATGTTGTATTCCAATGTACCTCTTGAGATGAGTACTCCTCGTTAGTAGAGAATGAGTTACTTAGTAGCAGTCTCCTTATCCCCTAACTATGTGGCCGCATAGGTGTAGCTATTGTAATCCATGTAAAATCTAAGAGAATGACCCTACCCTAGGCAAGTGGGGATTCCTCATCCGATAAGGGTAGTATCGGGATTCCATGTCTAGCTCCCATGGTCTATGTCGGTTAAGGCTAATTTCCCAAAAGAATGAATGAACTAAGTCTCCTAAAAGAATGTAATACTTAGGGTAGGTGATCGTATGGGACGTCATCTATCCATTGCACTAAGTAGACCTTCCGAAAGGGGAGTCTTGGTGTGTCTTATATGAAGTGTATGAATGAGTTATCATTTGTTGTAAATGAGGCTAGATGACTTAAGGTCTAATGTTAAGGAAGCAAGTTAAAGCTAAGTTTCACTTAATGAAGTTA
Organism: Solanum sitiens; assembly: GCA_016801875.1. Classification (NCBI taxonomy): domain Eukaryota; kingdom Viridiplantae; phylum Streptophyta; class Magnoliopsida; order Solanales; family Solanaceae; genus Solanum; species Solanum sitiens. The sequence goes on along the minus strand of JABWTJ010000433.1, from coordinate 394,121 downwards.
AGAGGGATGCGTGTAGTGTACTTGGTCCAAGAGAATCCTCACGGGTCACTAAGTGGGAGTGGGAGTATAGGATGATACTCTCACATTGCACTTAGTGTAACTTACAAAGTCTCTTTGGAGTAGGGCACTATGTGAAGTCCGTAAGTTATGAATGTTCTCCTAATGACTAGTTTATAGTGTGGACTTGTTTCCCATGCGAGGTAAGCCTATGGTTGGTAGTCTTAAGGACCACTTAGGTGTGTATTTAAGGGGGTGTATGGGTGTTCCATTCATGTCTTACCTTAGTGGGTCTTAGGATAACTTGGTTACTGAGACCTCAAAGGAAAATGGGTTCACTGTGTTGGTATGAGTTCACTGTAATGTTTCATTGTTTCACTATAAAGTGGTATGGTTTACTGTAAAGTATGTTTTGGTCCTAAAATTGTGAGAGTTTTATTTTATGTGATTAATGATGATTCTTATACTATTTTAACTCTATATTCATGAAGGTTTTACTTATTTGACATGAAAGCTTATCTTACTAAAATGTCCCTTTTTGCATGTTTTTGAATATGCCATACTTAGTACATTGTTTTGTACTAACCCCATTATTTTCTATACTTAATAATTATAGGCTTGATGCAAGTTTGAAGACTAGAAGGCAAAGCTTGGGAATCTACTCTCTCAACACTAAGTATGTCCTCATCTATCCGAGGGCATAGTTCTATTTTCTTCGTTTCTATCATTAAGACTTATTATGTATTTTCATTTAATGTAAATGACCGTGTCCCTAAGATATTTATTTCATGTATTTAAGATGGCTTGTGACAATAAGACTTCTCCTTAGATTTTATGAAAGATGTTTCTTTTATTATCTTATTCGTGAAAAGTTTAAATTTCGCACTACTTTTCATGTCTTATGTAATGAATGATAGCTAAAGCTTGTATAAGACGTCCGAAAGGTCAAGTATGCAATTGTTCCGACCTAAGGGTGCTCCCTTTTTCTAGGGGGTATCTTTGTGTCGTTACATATTTGTCGTGCACATATCAATTTTTTAATTGCGTTTCCCAACAAAGTGGTATCACAACATTGGGTTGTTGTTGACATCTATTTGAATGATTGAGTCAAACATGAGTAAGATGATTTATTTGAATGGTAGTAATTATCATACTTGGAAAGGCAAGATGAAAGATCTTCTATTTGTGAAGAAAATGCATCTACCTGTGTTTGTTTCTAATAAACCTGAATCTATGAATGATGAGGATTGGGAATTTGAGCATTTACAAGATTGTGGCTATAAAAGACAACGGTTGAAGATAATGTAAGAAACCACATTATGAATGAGACACATTCCAGAAGTTTTTGGGACAAGCTTGAGACACTATATGTTTCGAAGACTGGCAACAATAAATTATTTCTTTTGAAAAAATTGATGAACATATGGTATAAAGAGGAACTCCTATTTTTGATCATATTAATGATTTTCAGGGTGTTCTTGACCAGTTGTCCGGAATGAATGTAAAATTCGATGAAGAAATTCAAGGACTATGGCTTTTTAATACTCTTCCAGACTCTTTTGAAACTCTTCGAGTTTGTTTGAATAATTCTGCTCCCAATGGTGTTGTGACTATTGAATATACTAAGAGTGGTGTTTTGAATGAAGAGATGAGAAAAAGATCTCAAGACTTATCATCTTCTACTTCACACTCTGCCATTTTAGTTACTGAAGACAAGGGAGAAGCAAGTTTATAGGTCAGAATGACAGAGATAAAAGTAGAGCAAAGTCAAAGTCTAGATTCAAGAATGTTACATGTGACTATTGCCACAAGAATGGGCATCAGAAAACTCCTCCGAAGACTCCTCATCTAATTGGTTTAGCAGAGAGAATGAACATAGCTCTTCTTGAGAGCTTAGATGTATGTTTTCAGATGCTAAGCTGCCAGATTCTTTTTAGGCAGAAGTACTTAACACTGCTGCCTATGTTATCAATATATCTCCTCTTGTTGCTTTGAATGGTGATGTCCCTGAAAGGGTTCGGTTTGGTAAGAATGTTTCTTATGATCATCTAAAAGTTTTTGGGTGTAAAGCCTTTGTGCATGTTCCTAAGGATTAGAGGTCAAAGTTGGATGTTAAAACTAGGCAATGTATTTTTGTTTGTTATGGTAAAGATGAATTTGGCTATCGTTTCTTTGATCCAGTTAAGAAGAAACTTGTTAGAAGTCGTGATTTTGTGTTCTTTGTAGACCAAACACTTGAAGATCTTGACAAAGATGAGAAAGTTGATTCTTAGACAAACGAGAGCTTAATTAATATTGATCTAGTTCCTTTGACTATTCCACCAGGTGAAAATCTTCAAATTAATATTGAAGATGGTGATCATATTCAGAATGACCAGGATGGCGTTGATGCTCCAGTGCAAGACGATGTATTTGGTGAGAAACCAACTATTATTGATGCTCCTCGGAGTTCTCTTAGAAGATCTACTAGAGAGAAAATAGATTCATCTAGTTATTCTCCCAATGAATATGTACTCTTGACTGACAGGGGAGAACTAGAGAGTCTTGATGAGGCCATGGAATGTGAAGAAAAAGAAATGTGGTTTGATGCTATGGAGGATGAAATGAAATATCTACATGATATTCATTCCTTTGATTTGGTTGTGTTACCTAAAGATCGAAAAGCTTTGAAGAACAAGTGGGTTTTTAGGGTTAAACATGAAGATGGTAACCCGGTTCCATGGTACAAAGATAGATTAGATGTGAAGGGATTTAACGAGAAAAAGGGAATTGATTTTGATGAGATATTCTCTCCAGTTGTGAAGATGTCATCCATCTGTGTTTTCTAGGCTTGGCTGCAAGTCTGGACTCGGAGGTTGAATAAATGGATGTTAAAACATCTTTTCTCCATGGTGACTTGGATGAAGAAATTTATATGGAGCAGCCGGAAGACTTTGAAGTCAAGGGAAAATAGAATTATGTTTTCAAATTGAAGAAGAGCTTGTATGGCTTAAAACAAGCTCCCAGGCAATGATATATGTAACACCCCGTATCCAAAACAGACCAAATATTAGCTTTTCAGAAAATCTGCAGGTGCAATCGACGGTTGCCATCGACGGACCGTAGCCTGAACCACGGTCCGTCCTGCACATCCATCGATTGAGTCTGAAACCCCCAAAATCTCAGTCCAAAAAAATTTGACTAAGTGTCAACGACGAACAGACCTACGGTCCGTAGGTCAGACTACGGTCCGTAGTTTGTGTCCGTCGATCAACACCCCATTTACCCACCCTCTGACACGAATGAAGGATGAACAGCACGGGCCGTCGTTCTATCACATCCGGGGAGCACCCCCTAGAAGTAACATGGCATACTTGACCTCTCGGTGGTCTTATACAAGCCCATAGTTATCATTCATCGCATTTACATAGTAAATTTAGCAGAAATTTAAAACTTTTCATAGCACACCATATACTAGAAACTTAATCTCATATATAGATAAAACATATTTCAAAATACATATTCAGACCTTAAGTCTCTTTTCCATCTTAGACTCAACATCATAGAATACATTAGGGACACGACCCTTACATCATAATACATAAGTATAGTAATTAAGAACTTTACAATAAACTACATATTAGGACATCCTTGGATTTAAGGATTCCTTTCATTGAGCTTGGGAATCATCTAGCAAGCGCTTCACCATTAAAGACATCCTTTAAGCATCCATAACCTACACTTTGTGTAAAAATTAGACAAGAATGGTATTAGCACAAGAATGTACTAAGTATGGCAACCATGCAAAAACATGCATTTAAAAGGGACATTTTCTTTGAAATTATACTCCATGCTTTTTAAGTAGATCTTCATAAAACATTTATCCAATAGCATTTATATCATTCAGATACATCATATAAACATATTCAAAGGCCAAACATTTCATGGGATCACATATAGGATTTATTACATTTTCGAAGCCACTTTACAGTAAGCTACTTTTATGTTACAGTGAGCATTCTTTCCTATTATTCATTAACTTCCCAAGTAACCCTCTAGTGATACTTGGTGCATTGTATCACCTTAAGGTAACAACAAAGCATACATACAACCTAAATAAGTCATCACACATCATCATATAAGCACAACCTATCAAAGACACATTTAGGTCAAGGCTTAGGAACATTACAGTAAGTTACATTCAATTTGCACATATACCAACTTCACTTCACATCAATGCATTATAAGACCTTACTCATAATCCTACTCTAAGTCTACTAGTACAATGTATATGTGAAGTCGCCTAACCTCACACATACTTAGTAAACCTATCATAAGACCACAAGCCTTACCATCCAATTCATACATCAACAAGTAAGTGAAGATAACTTCATTCATGTCAATACAAGACCTTCATCATATAGTCAATAATATCAACATCATGCATATAGACTCATACCATGCACATCTTTATAACAAATAGACCAATATTACAAAGTCATGCATAAAGAACATATACATACACACATGCATTAAGACACCTTCCTAGAACTTCCTAATGAGATACTTGTGCAATGTCTAGATGGGTTCATTACTTCCACCTATCCTAAGTAACATCCCTTAAGTCATTCTAGTTAGGGTCCTAGTCATTTACTTCCATTGTCCATTTTACTTTAGGGAAACCATAGCATTAACCGACATAGACAATGTGATGCTAAACATGGAATCCGGTGTCATGAAACCCCATACCGAAAGAAGGTAGTCTACCGGACAAAGTAGAACCAAACGTGACATAACTTTCTAGGTGGATCCACTAGCTAGTATACTATGGTGGCAACATAGTTATGGAACTTGGAGGATATCTTGGAAACGTCCCTCTATGACCTTGGTCTATGAGGCTTTCCACCTCATGAGATTTATGGTAGACCTACCTTTCCAATTGGAAAGGGACACACACTCATATACAAGTTCACTCGGTGCTAAGCTAAGTTCCCTTTATTGAAAAAGCCTTTATTATCACTTCTTTATAAAAACATAGATTTAGGAGAGTCATCCCCTCACAGGCTTAGCTCGTAGGTCATAGATGAAAGTTCATCAACCTAAATCATGTGAGGAATCCCTTCACATGAACATAGCATATGTAAAGCACCATCTAGTTTAGGATACACTTGAGCACACCTTTCAAGGCTCCTCTATTGACTAGATCATCATTCATGTGTGTGTGTGTATACATATATGTAATCAAACCTTTCACATAACACATTAAGTCACACATGTTCATACATCATATTCATACATATAGAAACCAAAACTAGAACTATATTATCAAGGACCACATGTGCAATGCATAGGCAAAGTCCCATACCCTTGCCCATACTAGTACACCTATCAAGTCATCCTAGCTGAGGAAACACATATCATACTTTCATAAACGTCGTCTTAATATGCATAGTAGTAGACACTAGTGAATATGAGAACGACCTTTCATTTAGACACCATGACCTGTACTACTTGTAACATGCATGTAAAGTGAGTGTGTGTGTACATTGGTCAACATGATCACATAATGGCTATCAACAACATATTGAGGAAGCCACCTTCTTAGATCACATTACACTTTCAAGTATAGACCACACAACACAACTTAGCATAGGAGACAATACAATCTTCATATTATACTTCCAAGCTCCTAACATTAACTATTCACACCTTCACATAGGGTTACATGGGTAGGGGTCATCGATCCTTTATAAATCATTAATGGCAGCACCTACACATGGTATTAGCATACCCATTCACATGATCATAACATTAGTAACACAACCTAGATTCACAACTATAATAGAAGACTAGGCACAAGTTACACATAAAGTGATCATCATAATCACTTATCCATATATTCATCAATTTGCCTTCAAGGCAATGGTCAACACATGTATAATGACAATAAAGTAAACACCGCCACCATAAGTGAACCATACCATAAAATGTCATACAAGGCTTCATCAACTACATTAATATAGAAAAGTAGGGGGATGAGCCATTCTTACCAATTCATCAATCTTTGATCATCATTGATCAATACTCCTTTCTCGTCATTTATACATTATAGAGCAGTAGCTATAAGTTCTTAAATCATAAACAAAATCATGTACAAGTCGTCACAAGAGCATGATTCAACTAGTGCACTATATCACATATATGGTAGGAAATAGAGAGTTATAGATCATCGAGTGACTTCCCTAGTTTTGCTCATCAATCCTAATGTATCAATAATATACATCTAGGGCAGTAGTCAAATAGATATAAATTACATCTAAATCATGCTTTATCTACCCTAGAATTAAGATCATATAATGTTCATTACAACATTCAAACTATAGGCTAGAAGAACCTAGATCAATTCATGACAAGACTCCTTTTCTTTGATCATCAAGAATTCATACCCACAATTCATTAATATCATCAATACAAGGTAGTGGTGAAGGACAATATAATCTACACGAAATCCTACTACCATTGCTATAACCTCTAGATCACAGTGAACATGCTATTTTAGACATCAATGAAAAGTAGGAGAATATAGGCTAATCAACCCTTGAACCACATGAATCACATATATATAATTCAACAATAATATCCAAGTGATTCAGTAGGTACAATTATCCCTACACAATTGAATTCCACATTCATGCATAATAAGGTCCATGTTACAGTGAAGCCATGCTTAACATTCAATAAGACTTATAGATCACATTCTTTAAGTATCAATCCACAGTGATCCAATATCATGTAATGCATCATAAATACACATTATAAACAGGAGATCTAAGCATATTAACATAGGAATCACAATTCGACATGCATAAGATCAAGATCATAAAGCCATACATAGACTAAAATCGAGTTTGTGAAAGAGCATAAGTTCATCATGCAATTAGATTGAAAATACACGTCCAAATCAGTAAATAATCACTAATATATTCATATTATGCCTTCGAAATCAATTTAAGAAAGAACCCATGGCAGATTTAAGAAGAAGGTGTTTGATCATAAGATCTCTTTTGAAACTTTGAGATTTAACTCTCTAGATGGAAGGATAACTAGAGATGAAGGATCACCATACCTGTTTATTGATGAAAACCTTTAAAAAATTGATGAATCATCCATGGAAATCCGATCTCCTAGCTTTTCTTGAGCTTCACCAACAATGGTGGTTTCTAGGGAGAATATTTTTGGAGGGAAAGGTTCAACTTGTGTGAGTTGGTTTGGGAATGGGTTGATCTCGTTTTTTATCACTTAAATACACCCAAAAATCACCAAATAAATTATGTGGGGTCAAGTTAGCACGTGGGGTGAATTTACCATTCACCCCTTTAATGAAACAGTGCACAGGCAGCAGGCTGCGAGCCACCATCGACGGAACCATCTACTGGTCGTTGCTCAGTCGACGGGCCGTGCATTGGCTTCCGTAGATTGGTCCTTGGCCACTTTTTGGCTTGATACCTGCACCAGCTAAGTGTCAAACGACGAGACCTCACCTTCGGGCCTTTGGTTGACAAACTGGGCGTCGTTTGGTCCATTGATTGACACTACCAAGGCAGTGTCTCGACCAGCCTTGGGTCCTTCTTGTGGTCCCTTTTGTGGGGCCCTTTTGAAAATGTACCTGGACGTTTTCCACGTAAATACAACCCTTAACAAGTTGTAGACCTTCCACATAAGTTTCACCCAAAACAAACACCTGTAACGCGTCCAAACATGCAAGGCTCCATTAAGACGTACATGAACGTCTCAAGGGCTAACTTTCGAACGTCTTGGACGTTCTTGGACGTTTGACCTCCAAACTTCACAAAACTTCATATAATACCATTAAACATCATTATAACTCATTTCAAGACTTCATAAGATCATTTAATACAATTTTAAGCATGCATAGACACATGAGGCACATAGGTGACTAGTCGTCGCACGTTTTGGTCGACCCTTGACTTTTGACTTCCAATTCACCTCAAACTTTATACACTGCCTCTAAACCATATTATAACACATTTTAGGACATTAGAACCTTAATAAAAACATGTTAGGCTCTAGACACCCTAACTCATTTTGGGGGTCTTACAACATCCCCCACTTGGGAACATTCGTCCTCGAATGACACTTAGAACACTTTAATCACAACAAGGACTTCAATGCATTATAGAGCAGTTCATCATATTCATAACATCATCACATATATGTTAATGCACCAAAATTACAAGGAACACAACTTCACATCATTTAGCACTCAATGCACACAAGCAAGCAAAACTTCAATTCACTCACTCCTTAATGCATCAATCAAAAGACTTTTATCATGTTCATAGGAGGAACAACCTTCTCCTAATCATAACATGGTCATTACAATACATTTTATTAAGAGTTCATCATACACCCTTCTTTTAATCATGCTAAGGCAGATTCCACATCACTCAAAAGTAAGTAGGCACTCATACTTCAATGCACATAGACTTGAGTTAATTGAATCAACAAGGGCCTTTATTAGTTAGACCTAGTGCCATGAAGGTCACACTCAACCATACCATGCTTAGTAGTGTCCATGGAGGAATGTCCTTCTCCTCAACACATATACATGTATCATGAGTTCATACACAAGCAAATGCACAAAGGTCATCTTTACTGCAATATGAGAATTTCTCAACTTTTCAAATCAAGACATGTTCATGAATTCTTTCTAGTGATTTCTAAAATGTAGATCACACCAAGTGCATCGCAAAAATTAGGAAGTCATTTCTCACAATGTGAATTTATAACATAGTACTCACCTTCAGAGTAAGCATCGATTAGGAACAACAATACAAATAATAGGCACATACATGAATACTAAGCTAAACATGCTTTCACTTTTCAAGAGTGAGCCTACAATCATGTTTTCCCAACCATACAAGGCACATAAGTTTCAAGAGACTCCACATATTTCATTTTAAGGAGGCTCAACTTTTCATTATAAGGCTAAACATTACACCTCACAAGTGACTACAACCAAGTTCCGTACTTTATCTCATGAAGTCAAGTGTACAATTAGCATATTAGGATGTACAATACTCATGAGAAAACATGTACTTAATCAAAATTTCCCTTTATGCACCTTGGAATCTTAAAAATCATCTTTAAGGTAATGTCAATCAATACATACCAAACATATAAAGTTCATGCAATTCATACTTTATGCAAGACTCTATTCATGAAAGAGGTCATCAAGACTTCATTTGATTCAAGATCAAGCAAAATAGAAGGTCAAGGTAGAAATTCCTATAACCTTACTATTCCATCACCATCCCCCACTTAGGGTAAACCCAATTAAGAGCAACTTAACCCAATCTTAAGAGGATGTTAACTTAACAACATTCATTTTTCATCACTTAAAAGTGATTACAACTTTAGGAGGAATTGCAGTAAGTCAACCAAGTCATTCTAAACTTTATCACCTATGCAATTTATCCCCAATTATCAAGTTAGGTCATACCATTCAACCACATAAGGTTTTCATACATTACTATAGACACCAAGGTCATTCAACATTAGGGGAAAACCACAAGGAGACTTAGCCATAAAATTTCTTCTATTTACTTCGACCTTACAGTAAGGTGACTTCTAGGTCACTAAAACCCACATCATCACCCTACAAAGTCATGCATACTTCCTTTACACCTAGGATCAAGTATATACAAAGGTCTCCAATCCATACTAGGTAATCATGAATGTTCACACATCCCAACTAAGGCAACATTTGAAACATCATGCATATATTCAAAGGAAAATATTGAACACCTTAAAACACATATTCTTAGGGTAGCATGCTTCCATAGGTAGTCACTAAGCATATCAAGCTCAAATCATATTTCACATACATTCTTCAACTTAACATGCTATTTCACATAATTCTCATACATGGCCATAGTTGGCATCACATCATTAAAACATGCAAAAATTCACCTTCACAGATACTCATCAAACCATAAAATCAAGTTTAGCATTTACTCACCTTTTCTCCCTCAAGCATAGAAATACAATCTCATCCAAGCAATCACATCTAACAGACCACCGGACAAGAAAACATAAGAGAGAGATCTTATAGAGTTAAGTTCTATGGCACTATATCAGAATGATGAATAAGGGAAACTCTATCGTCTTATAACCTCTCATATCATTAGATGATGTCGCGACTCACCACCAATGAACACGAGACTCTACTAGACGTGGCAATATGAGACTTTTAGAACCTAAAACCACTTTATAAACCTAATTCTATGATACCACGTTTGTCACATCCCGGGAGCACCCCCTAGAATTAACATGGCGTACTTGACCTCTCGGATGTCTTATACAAGCCCATAGCTATCATTCATTGCATTGACATAGTAAATTTAGAATAAAACTTTTAATAGCACATCATATGCTAGAAACTTTATCTCATAAATAGATAAAACATATTTCAAAATACATATTTAGACCTTAAGTCACTTTTCCATCCTAGACTCAACATCATAAGAGTACATTAGGGAAACGAACCTTACATCATAATACAGAAGTATAGTAATTAAGAACTTTACAGTAAACTACATATTAGGACATCCCTGGATTTAAGTATTCCTTTCATTGAGCTTGGGAATCATCTAGGAAGCTCTTCACAATTAAAGACATCCTTTAAGCATCCATAAACTACACTTTGTGTAAAAAGTAGAGAAGAATGGGATTAGCACAAGAATGTACTAAGTATGGCAACCATGCAAAAACATGCATTTAAAAGGGACATTTTTTTTTGAAATTATACTCCATGTTTTTTGAGTAGATCTTCATAAAACCTTTATCGAATAGCATTTATATCATTCACATACATCATATAAACATATTCAAAGGCCAAACATTTCATGGGATCACATATAGGATTTATTACATTTTTGAAGCCACTTTACATTAAGATACTTTTATGTTACAGTGAGCATTCTTTCCTATTATTCATTAACTTCCCAAGTAACCCTCTAGTGATACTTGGTGCAATGTATCACCTTAAGGTCACAACAAAGCATACATACAACCTACATAAGTCATCACACATCATCATATAAGCACAACCTATCAAAGACACATTTAGGTCAAGGCCTTAGGAACATTACAGTAAGTTACATTCAATTTGCACATATACCAACTTCACTTCACATCAATGCATTATAAGACCTTACTCATAATCCTACTCAAAGTCTACTAGTTCAATGTATATGTGAAGCCCCATAACCTCACACATACTTAGTAAACCTATCATAAGACCACAAGCCTTACCATCCAATTCATACATCAACAAGTAAGTGAAGATAACTTCATTCATGTCAATACAAGACCTTCATCATATAGTCAATAATATCAACATCATGCATATTGACTCATACCAAGCACATCTTCATAACAAATAGAACAATATTACAAAGTCATGCATAAAAAACATATGCATAGACACATGCATTAGAACACCTTCCTAGAACTTCCTAAGGAGATACTTGTGCAATGTCTAGATGGGTTCATTACTTCCACCTATCCTAAGTAACATCCCTTAAGTCATTCTAGTTAGGGTCCTAGTCATTTACTTCCATTGTCCATTTTACTTTAGTGAAACCATAGCATTAACCGACATAGACAATGTGATGCTAAACATGGAATCCGGTGTCATGAAACCCCACACCGAAAGAAGGTGGTCTACCGGCCAAAGTAGAGCCAAACGTGACATAGCCTTCTAGGTGGATTCACTAGCTAGTATACTATGGTGGCAACATAGTTGTGGAACTTGGAGGATATGTTGGAAACATCCCTCTATGCCCTTGGGCTATGAGGCTTTCCACCTTATGAGATTTATGGTAGACCTACCTTTCCACATTGGAAAGGGACACACACTCATATACAAGTTCACTCGGTGCTAAGCTAAGTTCCCTTTATAGAAAAAGCCTTTATTATCATTTCTTTATAAAACATTCATTACAACGATTTTTAAATTCTGTAATTCTAGCTTTTACTTTAGCTTTAAAAATCCAATTACAAGCAAGTCTAATTTTTTCACAAGAAACTCCAAATTGAGAAATACCATCTTTTACTATTAAATTATAAACATGTGCGGCACACTTAATATGAAAACAATCATTATCAATTGGACAAAGTCTACTTTTTAAATAATCAACGGCTCTTAAATTATTAGAAGCATTATCTAAAGTGACACTCATTATTTTATCACATATTCCATAATATTGTAAAATAGAGCCTACTTTTGATGCTATATAAGAACCGGTTTTAGTTTCTTCAACATATTTATACGCTAATATTCGTTTTTGCATGTTCCATTCATGGTCAATTGTCACGACCCAAAATCTAGCCGCCAGTGGCACCCACACTTATCCTACTATGTGAGCGAACCAACCAATCTAAGACCCCAACATATTGAACAAAAACACAAAGCGGAAGACTTAAAACTCATTAACGAAATCAATTAAATAACTTCTAAAATTTATAACTCATTATCCCCAAAATCTGGAAGTCATCATCACAAGAACATCTATCCTCAAGTTACTAATCTAAAAGTATCTAAGAAGCTAAAATAAATAAAAGGCTAGTCCATGCCGGAAGTTCAAGGCATCAAGACTTGAAGAGAAGATCCAGTCCAAGCTAGAAGCATTAGCTCACCCTGAAATCCGGTGTAGTGAAGACTGGCTAGAATTGCTGTTGAGTTGAAGACGACGGTACGTTTGCTGCATTCCCCAAATAACAAAGAAAGAAACAACAAGTAGGGGGTCAGTACAAAACACAAGTACTGAGTAGGTATCATCGGCCAACTCAAAATAGAAAACAGTATATATCAGTTCATATCATAAATCAACTACAATACTCAACATGTAGTAACAAGTACTATAATCATCAATAAGTACTACCAAGTTCATCCATGAGGACTCAAGCCTCAATACCACACTCATTTGGGAATTAGGTTCATTACATTGAGTATATTAACATCTCTCAAGATTCATTATCTTTCTTCCTCTTGTGTCGGTACGTGACACTCCGATCCCCTAATTCTACGTGTCGGTTCGTGACACCCGATCCCCTAATACTATGTGTCGGTACGTGACACTCCGATCCCCTAATTCTACGTGTCGGTTCGTGACACCCGATCCCCTAATACTATGTGTCGGTACGTGACACTCCGATCCCCTAATTCTATGTGTCAGTTCGTGACACCCGATCCCCTAATACTATGTGTCGGTACGTGACACTCCGATCCCCTAATTCTACGTGTCGGTTCGTGACACCCGATCCCCTAATACTATGTGTCGGAACGTGACACTCCGATCCACTAACATCATTCTATCAATTCATCAAGCCTTCTCTTATACCAAGGCATCATCAATCTCATTACTTTAGTTCATCAAGCCTTTTTTATACCAAGGCATCATCAATAACAAGGTGAATTAGAGTTCTTCAAGATTTTGGATTCAAAAGCTTCATTATGCTTATTTTATCACAATCACATTCATGCAAGCATACAATTAAGCATATAGAAGGGTTTACAATACTACCAATACATATCATTCGCTATTAAGAGTTTACTATGAATGGTATCAAAACCATAACCTACCTTCACCGAGGATTCGTGATCAAGCAAGCAATCTCTTAAAGCTTTTTGTTTCCTCTTCGTTTGTCTCTCTCTATCGATCGTTCCTCTCTCTCCTTGTTCTTTCTATTTTTCTTCTTCAAAACCCTCTTTCCTTTTCCCTAATTAGCATATAATTAAGTATAAAAGATGAGGAATTAACCCACTAATTAACTCAAGGTTATCTCCTTTACACCCCCAAGAATTTGAGTTATTAATATTAACCCACGAAATTCATAATTATAGCAGGAATAGTCCAAAACGCCCCTTTAAAACTTACCCAGAAATCTGACCCAGACTGGGATTACGCAACCTGTGACGGCCCGTCGTGCCTGCGACGGTCCGTCCTGCAGGTTCGTCACAACCTTCAGAGACTCAATTTCCTTGATGAGTCTGAGACGGTCCGTCGTGCCTACGATGGTCCGTCCTGCACTTCCGTCACGACGGACAGAGAATTGCTCCCAGTACCCAATTCTCAAGAGTTGAAGTGTTTTGAAACGGAACCTCACAACAGTCCGTCGTGTCTGTGACGGTCCGTCCTGCAGGTCCTTCACAGAGTTCAGAGAGTCGATTTCAGCACTCAAATATACGAATTCCAAGTGTTTTGGAACGAGACACCCTCGACGGTCCGTCGTGCCCATGACGGTCCGTCGTGGGATACGTCGTCTCAGACAGTTTTTCCCAGAAATAAAATCTGCTGCTCAAAACGACTAAGCAGGTCGTTACATCAATCCAATGGGCAGTAAGTGTAAAATAATTGTTACCATTAGGACTACATCCCATATCAGAAGTAATAGATAATCTACCATCATAATAAGCAAATAAACAACAAAGAAAATGAGAAAATTCTTTTTGATATTTAAAAAGATCACTTTTAATTGTATTTCTTGGAATACCTTCATAATCTGGGTTATATAATTCTCGAATATAATGAACAAAACCAGGATGTGAAGGACATGAAAAAGGTAAACCACAAACAGCAACCATTTTAGCTAATTCTCTACGATCTTTTTTTTTACTATACGTGCGGTGTGTGCTTCGACTAGCCGGGTTAGACATATTTAATATACCTTGAACCATATTAGAACCTCCAACACCCATAGAACTTTCGGGTATGGGTGTTCCATTTCTATTAGCTCTTTCTATATCATCTAGGCGAGCAAATTCTTTATTACACTTTCGTAAATGTGTTCTTAGTCGTCCCGTTCCCCCTTGTGTACCCGTAGTTACATGTTTCATTACCAATTTACATTTAGTACAAGTAACAGTAGTTTTTGCCTCATTTTGTATCAAAAATTTCCATACTAACGATCTTTTAACACGTACGGCGGCGACATTTGAAAAAGTAGGTAAAGGGGAGACTTCGGTAACCGGACTAGTCGGGGTAGGGGTCTCTTCATCTTCATCATTTATTTCTACTTCTTCTTCTAATTCTTCCTCAAAATTAGTATAATGTCTATTTAAAGACTCATGATCTACTTCATTTTCGGAATTAAATTCAATAGGTCTTGGTGACGTAAAAAAAGTTTTATTAACATGAGTATAATCATTAGTATTAACTAAATATCTAGGTGGCAAATTTTAAGAACAAGAACTACTTACTCCTCCCTTGTTAATTTTTAATTTCGACATTGGTCTTTTACCACTATTTCTTTCCGAATTCATGTTAAACTTTAAAATAATTAAATATTATGAGAAAAACAAGCAAAATAATATAATAAAAGAGATAAAACAACTAAACAAATAAAAATTAAAGTTGAAAGTTGGAACGAATTTACCAAACGTCTACGTAAAAGTAGACGTATAACCAAAGCAGGATTTGATAGATGCCTATTGTAGCTTCCGAAATTCAAACTCCAACTCAATATCACAATATAATAATTAATAATATATGAGAGATTTAAAATTGAGACTTTGAGAGATTGTATAAGATTGTATAAGATGTATAAGTAGTGAATTTGTGATTTAAAATGGAAAAAGAGGGTATATTTATAGTGTAAATGGGTTAGAAAGGGGTGGGGGGTGTTATTTGACCGTTTTGGGCCCCAATCCAACGGCTAGAAGGGCCCAACGGTCTTAATAACGGCTAC
Organism: Solanum sitiens; assembly: GCA_016801875.1. Classification (NCBI taxonomy): domain Eukaryota; kingdom Viridiplantae; phylum Streptophyta; class Magnoliopsida; order Solanales; family Solanaceae; genus Solanum; species Solanum sitiens. Next base: position 378,371 of record JABWTJ010000433.1, on the reverse strand, counting down.
CTTAATAAAATAAAATAAAAATTGAAAAACCGACTAAATCGGATCTTATCGGTTCGGACCAGTTCGGAACCGGTTCTTACCATACCGGTTCAACCGGATAAAAAATCGGGAACCGGTCCGGTATACTGGAAGACCAGTTCAACCGGTATCGGACGGACCGGTACGGGATCCGGACAGGAACCGGACTTGACCGGGTCAAATTCGGTCCGTTTGCCAGTCTTATCCTAGACTAACAAAAATAAAAATAAATATAATTTACAAGGGGGCTTAGGCCCAACACTAACAAAATACGACATAAAACAAATACAAAATATAGGCTTTTGGCCATAAAACTTCAACTCTTCAATCGGCTTCAAATTCTCCAAATTTAGGGGGGCACCTGTTTGTCGATTTTAAGACTTGACTCGATAAAGGAATTTGAGCCTTTACGGCTCTCTTGGAATATGAAGGAAGGAAAGAGTTCATGGACTCAGACGGATTTTACATGTAACAAAACAAAAAATAAAAAAAATAATAACCGAATTACAATACTATAACAAATTCATACCTCCTTGAAATATAAACACACTTTATATAGACATACTTTATAGCAATGAGAAAATAATGAGATATGTAATGGAAAGGAACAGCATGCTAGCACAAAGAAGATAATCGAAAGTATGTCAATGGATAAATATTGATTCTTCACAATATCGAACGGATAACTCCATTAATATTGACAGCAGCATCCGGCAAATAATACTAACTTCTGAATACATGAACTTTATATCAACACCTAGCTCGCTCAGGATTGGTGCAGAGGAATAAACAAATAATTTCATGGACTAAAATCAAACAGCATATACTGAGCTAACCCAACTCGAGGCAATAGTTATCAACATTTAACAAAAAAATGCCCTCTGAACAGATTTTGATTTAGCAAAGAAGATCAGTAAACGAATAATCCTACAAATTCCAATAGGGAAGAGGGGACGAAATGAAAGCATGGCGGACACACCCTTAACAGTTAACCATACTGGCAAAAATTTCAATGCGAGGGATATAAGAACCCCGAAAGATGAGACTTCCACCAAATGATAGCATACGAAACTAAATTAGATTAAGAGAATGCCAAATAAATTCAGGACATGATGATACAAGCCAAAAAAAAAAAGGAAAGTAAATAAGCGAAACTAATATAAATACGAGACCCGAAATAATCATCTACATTAAAAGGAAAACCAGAATTTGTAACCTAAAATCATATTTCTTAAAGAATTGCACCAAAACTTAGCCAAATGGATACACTTAACAGCTGAAAATCCACCTACCGCAGTAGCTAACGGCACATAATCAATAGTGCTAAACTTCCCAACGCATAAATAATATAGTAATAATACAAAAGGGATGAGACATAGAAGAATATAAGAAAACAGAGAACTCACATGCCACCTACAGATTTTATACTTAATCAAAATGAATAAGAAACAGTAGAATAGACAGCAAAACAAAACTTGAATATTGAAAGAGACAAACAGAAGTAAACTCAAATTCTATGAACCAAACAACATGTTGACCCACATGAACTAAGATGTGAAAAGGATTTTACCTTTTTAGAAGCAGAGACCTGGACAAAATTCGCTGGAGGAGAACGACGATCCCACCACGCCAGTAACAGCAACAAAGAAGTGTAAAGAAAACTGACCGAAATCTCGAATCCCTAACAAAATCTATCACCTAAGACCTCTCAACGGAAGTATTGATAGATTTCTTTCTTCTTGATTCTTTTCTTTTATGTTTATTATCCAATTTTCTCAAAGAAATCTTAAAGATGAAGAAAATTTCCAAATCCCTCTCCAAAAATTTCTACCTACATAATCGTCCCTTTTCACTGCTTTCTCCCTAAACTTTCACGCCTAAAACAAAACTTTTACAATCTTTCGACTGGAAAGCTAATAATAATTTTCCCTTTCTAGTATTTGCCACCTCTTCCAAAAAATATCCAACCCCAAACAAATGAAGAAAGGGGGGTATTTATAGGGGAGGGTGAAACTAGGGTTCCGAATCAGGGGAAGGCGGGGGAATTTTCAAAAAGGCTTGGCGTAAAAATGGACTTACACTTCAATTCCAAAATTTGAAATTGTTTTGAAATTGTACGAGATTCGTCCATATCCCTGAAAATCCAAACGAATCAGCAGGTTGGACGGCTCGGATTAAACTCATCGTCCTTGTGCTCGACGTGTCACCATCCTCGCGAGCAAGGACGAGTTGCAGGATACCTTGCCCTATCATACGAACAACAGGAAAAAGAGACGTTGGAGCAGGCTGTTCACGCGTTTGAGAGAGAGGGGGAAGGACGAACATGTGACTGCTTTGCTGTTCCATCAAAATCATTGGCACTTCCTCGCATTTGGTTGCCACTTGCGTGAAATCAGTAGAGGTGCTATCGATTTTCTCTTTTCCGTTTCACGCTGCTTCAACAAAGGAGAAGAAGAGAGTGGGTCTGGGGTCGAGTTAGAAGGGAAATGGGGCTGATTGGGAAATGGGAATTGGGTTGGGCTGGAAATCAACAAATAAAGTGGGGTCAAGGTTAGAAAATGGGCTGCTGGGTTATTTTGTTAATGGGCTGTTGAAAGTTAGTAAAAAGGGCAGAATCTGATTTTAAAATTTCAAAAAGAAAATGGGCTGAATTTGGAAGATAGGTCTGAATTAGATTATTTAACGACCAAGTAAAAAAAAGGTCACATTAGCCACTTCAAAATTAATTGGCGAAATTGACTAAAGTTAAACGCGATGAATTGATATAATTAACTATCGAGTTTCTTAATTTTAACAAGAAAAAATAGCTATCTTAGTTATAACTAAGGACTCGAAATGTAAGATACTAATTTAGGCAAAATTGCTTTAATAAAGTGCTAGGTAAAACCAAAATTCTTTTGAGACGACTTTCAAAGATTTAGAATAAACTAACTATATAGAATTATATATATATAAAACATATTAATTAAATTATAACAAGATGAACTAGTAAATTTAACTATAACTAAAGGTCCAAGCTACAAGCTACCAAATTTGATAAATCGCTAAATAAAACTAAAAATCCCTTTGAGACGATTTTCGAATATTTTATAAAAATAAAATAATTATATAAAAACGTATAGAATATGTATTATTATATAAAAAAACAATTGAACTAAAAGTACTTTTTAAGAAAGACTCGAAACATTTGAATATAATAAAGTCAACTATTTCACTCATTTGGAATTTAGGAAACTCGTTAATTAATTATTATTGGGGAGGGTAAAAATTGGGTGTCAACAACTGTCCCTCATTTTACTTGGGATTGATGCAAGAAATCTAAGGAAAATGAAATTGACCAAGCCAATTTTGACCGACCTCATCTTCATCTTTAAGAAAAGGGATTTGGTACGGACTTTAGGATTTATGGCCGAACCCTGGAAATGGATTTTCTACATATCTCAGGCTATATGAGAAATCAGAAATGCTCGGGGATAGGAGTTAAGAGCGAATGTTGGAATACGACTGAGTTTTCAACGTTGAATCTGCCTACATATCCTTAAGCCAGGAATCAGGCTGTTTGTAGTTTGACTCTATCGGTTGAAAAGGAAATCTATTACGCTAGATAACCTTTGGCTCTGGACAAGTGACAAAATTAAACGAGTATGAAAAAGAGGCTTTCAACCTCTTAGCCATGAAGGTGGAGCTCTTCACATCCATAGGTAAGAACTTACACGAACATAATTTTCAAATCTCTTGGTGCATTATCACTCAGATTGGAAACTTGCTTTCGGCAGATACCAAAAATCCGGATGCAAAACCCAAACTTACAAAAGCCAATGAAAAACCCACATGCCTTCTAACAGGGGTGTGGTTTGATTGTGGTGGAAGTCGCTCCTCTACTCGCGTCCTAAGAGTTTGACATTCCTCTTTGGCCTGTTTCCCAGTTCGTTGCTAAGAAAAGTTCCACGTTATGCTGCATCCTTTTTGATGTCGTCCGCACCTGTGGTATGTTTTGGAGAATTCATCCTGTCGGATGCTCTCGACAAAGACTGAGATAAAACTCATCAGCATAAAAATGCAATTTAAATGGGAGACAGTGTCTTTTACCGTGTTGACACTTAATTGTTCTCCTCAACATTTGACGTCAACTCGATTGGGTTTGACGTAAAGCAAATAAAGCTTATGTCTTATGTTTGCAACGTAATCTTCAATGTACTCTTCATGTGATGTCAACATAAATGAAAGTTGATGCAATACTGATATTTTCTTGATGTCGTCTTCGATACTCTTCTTGATGTTAACTTTTCTCAAAATAAAAGAATGCAGTTGATGTTGATGGGTAAATATTTCCCTTGAGATGCACGATTTCCTTCTCTGGTAGTGCATGATTTCTTGCGGGGCATGAATATCTTCCTGCGATGTGTGATTTCTTACGGGGCATGAATATATTCTCGCGATGCATAACTTTCTACGAGGCATGAACACCTTCTCGCGATGCATGAATATTAACTCGCGATACATGAATATTGACTCGCGATGCATGATCTTCCGCAATGCATGAGTATTGACTCGCGATGCATGATCTTCTGCGATGCATGAATATTGACTATCGATGCATGATCTTCCGTGATGCATGAATATTGACTCGCGATGCATGATCTTCCGCGTTGCATGAGTATTAACTCGCGATGCATGAATCTTCTGTGGGGCATGAACGTCTTCCCGCGATGTATAAATTTCTGCGAGGCATAAATATCTTCTCGCGATGCATAACTTTCTGTGAGGCATGAACATGTTCTCGCGATGCATAACTTTCTGCGAGGCATGAACATCTTCTCGCGTTGCATAATTTTCTGTGAGACATGAATATCGACTCGCGATGCATGAATATTGACTCACGATGCATGATCTTCCGCGATGCATGAATATTGACTCGTGATGCATGATCTTCCGCGATGCATGAATATTGACTTTTGATGTCATCTTTGGTACCAAGTGAAGACAGTGCTTCAATCGAGCAACATAGTGATCTTCTAGGTGCCCTCTGGATAATCATATCGTCTCAATTGACAATAACGATAAAATGACTCTGTAGATAGTGTGTCATCCCAATCAACAATAAAATAAATGACCCCTCCGGGTAGTGTATTGTCTCATATCTGACACTATGATGCAGATGACGTCCTTTACGGAAACTGTAAATTCTTTCTTGAGATTTTCGCTTGATTCACCTTCGAATCTGGCTGGACGTTCCTTATAGACTTCATGTTGTTGGAAATTGAATGAAATAAACCATTAACATTCCCAAGTCTCCGGTATGAGCAATATGAAATAATTCATGTGTTTACAGGAGCACCGTTAATTTCGGGAGAGCTTTGTCCTCCCTTGACTTCTCCATATTCATCGGTCGAAGGAATTTGCTGGTTTCAGGGCAAAGCTATAAACCTGCATCCATAGAAAGATTGTTAGTTTTAAAACGGACTGATCTGTGTTGATTCTTCAGTTGTCTTCTCCTTGTCCTTCTATCTCCGATTGATCTTCCTGATCTCCCAACTCGTGATAAATAAGACAAAACATTTTATTCCAAAACAAATGAAACATAAAAGGAAAATCTTCAAGAAAACAAATTTTCGAGAAGTAATATTTTGAAAAAGGTCACTGCCAAGTGTCATGTCACGTCAGGCTCAGTAAACTTCTTTGAGTCTGATGCTTGGAGGTATATCTGATTATTCTATAGGGAGTATTCAGAGTCTCTCTAGGCTGTTGATAAACCCATGTTGAAATATTGAGGCCATCCTCAAAATTTCTGTCCCTGTTACAAGTTTGGGTTTATCTTCAACTGTCGGTAAGTAAATCATGGAATTTTCGAGATCCTCTCCAAAATTCTGTCCCAGTTGCAAATTTTGAAGTATCTTCAACCTTGACTTGCCGAGGAAAAATCTCCTTCTAGAGAAATTTTGAGACCCTCTCAAAAATTTTGTCCCAGTTTCTATTATAAAGAAAAATAGAAATATTACGGGACATATGACCGAACCCTTTTGGCGCCTACGTATCCCGTTGAGGCAGGAATCAGGTCAAACGTAGTTCCCCCTTCAAGGTTGACAACAATAAGAAATTACAAAGAAATTGACCGAGGCCGACATAGGACGCCTACGTATCTCATTCTTGAGAATTCAGGTCAAACGTAGTTCAAATACAAAGAAATATTTAAAAAGGGATAAATGGGGTGACCGAGGCCGACATAGGCCGCCTACGTATCTCATTCTTGAGAATTCAGGTCAGACGTAGTTCATTACACAGGGGATAAGATTCTAAACAAAGCAAATACAAGCAAATTGAAAGAAATGCATACAAAGAAATGACAGTAATACAAACTAAAACTTCACACGTAGTATCTCTTGACAGCTTCTGAATTGATCGGTTTTGGCCATGCGATTCCATCCATCTCCGACAAGACTGAAGCACCTCCAGATAACACTTTGCGAACCATATAGGGTCCTTGCCAATTTGGTGCGAATTTTCCTTTGTACTCGTCTTGAAGAGGAAAAATGCGTTTAAGGACTAATTGACCAATTTCAAAAATTCTGGCTCTTACTCTTTTGTGAAAAGCAAGAATCATTCTTTGTTGATATAGTTGACCATGACAAACAGCAACCATTCTCTTTTCGTCGATCAAAGTTAACTGATCAATCCGCTTGCTGACCCATTCAGCATTACTCAATTCAGCTTCTTGGATGATTCTTAAAGACGGTATTTCAACTTCAGCAGGTATGAATGCTTCTGTTCCATATACTAGCGAGTATGGAGTGGCTCCAATCGACGTTCTGACAGTTGTTCGGTAACCCAACAAAGCATATGGCAACATTTCATACCAACCTCGGTGATTGTCAATTATTTTCCTCAAGATCTTATTGATGTTCTTGTTGGCAGCCTCTACAGCTCCATTCATCTGAGGGCGATAAGCAGTTGAGTTTCGGTGAGTAATCTTAAATTGCTCACATATGTCTCTCATCAAGTGACTGTTGAGATTTGCACCATTATCAGTAATGATGGATTCTGGTACTCCAAACCTGCATATCAAGTTGTTACGCACAAAATCAGCTACAACCTTCTTAGTTACCGACTTATAAGAAGCTGCTTCCACCCACTTGGTGAAGTAATCAATGGCAACCAAAATAAATCTCTGTCCATTAGAAGCGGCTGGCTCTATCGGACCGATGACATCCATACCCTAAGCTACAAACGGCCAGGGTGAACTCATAGCATTAAGTTCGTGAGGCGGTACTCGGATCAAATCACCGTGTACTTGACATTTATGATATTTCTGCACAAACTTGCAACAATCATTCTCCATAGTCATCCAGAAATAACCGGCTCGAAGGATTTTCCTTGCCAAAGTGAGCCCATTCATGTGCATGCCACAAACTCCAGCATGTATCTGTTCAATAAGTTTTGCAGCTTCAACAGCATCAACACATCTGAGAAGACCCAAATCTGGAGTCCTCCTATAAAGGATTTCTCCACTTAGAAAGAAATTGAGAGTCATACGGCGTATCGACTTCTTTTGGTTGGATGTTGCATCTTCAGGATAACTTCCGGACTCCAAATACTTCTTTATATCAAAATACCATGGCAAACCGTCTGGTTCTGCTTCAACATGTGAACAATGGACTGGATGTTCTTTCAACTCTATATCCAGAGGATTAATATATTCAGTATCCGAATGTTTAATCATAGAAGCGATGGTGGCAAGGGCATCAGCTAACTCATTCTGTATTCTGGGAGTATGTCTGAACTCAATCTTACGAAATCTCTTGCACAACTTCTGTACATACTGCACATAAGGTATAATCTTTGGGTTCTTCACGGCTCACTCTCCTTAAACCTGATGAATCAACAGATCTGAATCTCCAATAACCAATAGCTCGTGGACATTCATGTCAATGGCCATTTTCAAACCGAGGTACAAGCTTCATATTCGGTCATGTTATTTGTGCAATTAAATCGGAGCTTAGCTGCCATAGGATAGTGTTGACCAGATTCTGATACCAAAACCGCTCCGATACCTTTTCCTTGGTGATTTGTCGCTCCATCAAAGAATAATCTCCAGCCAGGATACATTTCAGAAATATCTTCACCCACAAACGATACTTCTTCATCGTGAAAATAAGTCTTGAGTGGTTCATATTCTTCATCAACAGGATTTTCTGCAAGATGATCAGGCAAGGCCTGTGCCTTTATTGCCTTCTGAGTTACATACAGAATATCAAATTCACTCAACAGCATTTGCCATTTAGCTAACTTTCTGGTTGGCATTGCCTTCTGGAAAATATACTTCAATGGATCCATTCTGGAGATGAGATATGTCGTGTAAGAAGACAAATAATGCCTCAACTTCTGAGCAAGCCAAGTCAAAGCACAACACGTTCTCTCTAACAGAGTGTAACGAGACTCGTATGGAGTAAGCTTCTTGCTTATGTAATAGATAACTCTTTTCTTCTTTCCTGTCTCGTCGTGTTGACCGAGTACGCATACGAATACACTATCTGAGATGGACAAATACAGCAATAATGGACTCCCTTCTCAAGGAGGAACTAGTACCGGTGGATTGGACAAATAGTTCTTGATAGCGTCAAAAGCAGTCTGGAACTCTTCAGTCCACTTTGTCGGAGCATCTTCTTCAATAGTTTGAAGATAGGCTCACACACCATGGTTAATTGAGATATGAATCGACTAATGTAGTTCAACCTCTCTAAGAAACTCATCACCTCTTTTCTCATCTTCGGCGGAGGTAACTCTTGAATTGCTTTAATCTTGGAAGGATCGAGCTCAATGCCCCTTCTGCTGACTATAAATCCCAACAACTTGTCGGTTGGAACTCCAAAAGCGCATTTGGCGGGATTTAACTTCAAGTTGTAACGATGCAAACGATCAAAGAACTTTCTTAGATGTGTCAAGTGGTCCAAACTCTCGCGGGACTTGATTATGACGTCATCTACGTACACATCAATCTCCTTATGAATCATATCATGAAATATGGTCTTCATAGCCCTCATATAAGTAGCACCGGCATTCTTGAGGACAAATGGCATCACCCTATAATGATATACACCCCAAGGTGTAATAAATGCTGTCTTTTCTGCATCTTCTTCGTCCATCCGAATCTGATGATAACCTGCGTAACAATCCACAAAGGACTACATCTCTTTCTTAGCACAGTTGTCAATCAGAATATGAATGTTCGGCAATGGAAAATTATCCTTTGGGCTAACTTTGTTGAGATCCCTGTAGTCGACACAAATTCTGTTATTCCCATCTTTTTTGGCGACCGGAACAACATTGGCCAACCAAGTCGGGTATTATGTCACTTCCACTAATCGAGACTCGATCTGCTTGGTAATCTCTTCTTTGATCTTTAAACTCAACTCAGTCTTAAATTTCCGAGTTTTTTGCTTCACCGGACTGAACCCTGGATTAATCGGCAATTTGTGAGACACAACATTGGTACTCAGTCCTAGTATGTCACTGACTTCCCAGACGAACACATCAATGTATTCAGTGAGTAAATGTATTAGATCCTTCCTCTGAGTTTCATTCAAGTGAATGCTGATTTTGGCCTCTTTGACACACTCTTGGTCTCCCAGATTTACAGTTTCAGTTTCCTCTAAATTCGGCTTATGATGATTTTCAAACTGCAGAAACTCTTCAGCAACATGTTCCTGTGTCTCATTTTCCTCTTCGTATTCATCAACCTCGTCATCACGTGCCTCACTTTGTTCATTCATCTCATGACATGACATGACATTGGCAGGTTTAAAACTTATATTACAAGGAGTTCAGGGAATCAGAATTGGCATGGAGGTCAAATTCTGCAGCATCTCCCCAGGCTCAGCATCACGGATACCAGCTAGCTCGACCTCTTCCTCAATGACAGCATCAATCTCTTCGAAAAGGCCGCAGATTCCTTCCCCAAGGTCGTCATGCTCGGCATATTCTCAGACCGGGAATTATTGATACAGATGAGGGATTGGCTTAGCCAATGCTTGATCATTCTTCTTCTTTGCCTTCATATCATCATCTGTGGGGACGTACCCCAAACCATATCTTGCTCCTTTGACGGGAACCGGAATAGGCTCAATAATTCCTTGGGAATTTCTTCCCAATCCGAAACCTGGCTCAAAACCATTCCGTAGCATCACAGTGGCTATCATCTTGTACACGGCAGGCATAGGAGGCTGTGGGGCCAAATCCTCACCGGTGGCATTTACCAGCTCCACCATATAGAAATTGGTACCTCGAGACACCTCATTGATAATTGGCGCCTGTCTGCAGGAGTGACTACCTTCACCATGAATAACCAGCTCTTCATTCTTCCAAACGAGTTTCATCATCTGATGAAGGGTAGAAGGCACAGCTCCAGCCATATGAATGAAAGGACTCCCCAAAAGAAGGTTATAGCTGGTGTCAATGTCCAAGACTTGAAACTGTGCACTGAATTCTGCCGGACCCATTTGGATGACCAAATTCACCGCTCCCAGCGTATCTCTATAAACCCCATCAAAAGCTCTTACATTGACTTGGTTTTGTTCCAACTTCCCCAAATCAAACCGTAACTGCCTCAATATCGACAATGGGCAAATATTCAGATCAGATCCATCATCTACCAAGACGCGATTTATGACCTTCTCGTGGCATACGAGAGTGATGTGCAGTGCTTTGTTGTGTGACCTCCCTTCAAAAGGGAACTCATCATCGTAAAAGCTAATCTGATGCCCTCGGATGACTTGGTTTATCATAGCGGCTACATTATTGCTGCTTGTGCCCATGGGCACATACGTATCATCGAGAGCCTTTATCAAAGCCTGTCTATGCAATTGAGAGCTCATCAGCAGGGCCCACACAGAAATCTGGGCTAGAGTTTTTTCCAAATGCTTAACAATAGAATAATTCTTTGGCTGCATCTTTCTCCAGAATTCCTCCGCTTTTCCTTCGCTTATCGGCCTTTTTTCCTGATCCTTCTTCTGCCCTCCAAGAGCCAGCTCTTCGGGAGTATAACACCTCCCAGATCGGGTCATACCTTGAGCGGCAGCAGTTTCAATCACAAATTTTGGTCTGACGAGAGTTTCTGATGGTACCAAGGCAACAGCCTTTGCGGGTGTCAAGATAACGAACTCTTTTTTCTCTTTGATACTCAACAAAGCCACAGACCTTTCCAAGTCGTCATGAACGATTGGAATTATTACTTTTGTCACGCACCAATCATCGTCTGTCTCTATCATATTAACATTGCCGCCTCCATGATTCTGCAAAGGGTTGGAGTTGACATTAGGCGCAGCTGGTTGAAGAGAGACCACCTCTTGGTCGATTAGATCCTGAATTTTGTGCTTACGGTTGATACAGTCCTCAGTATTGTGCCCGACACTATTAGAATGATAAGAACATCTTTGATCTGGTCTGTAAAAATTTAGAACTGGTATCCACCGGTTTGGGCCCCACTGGGTGGATATATCCGACCACAGACAGTCGCTCGTACAGCTTTGTTCGGCCTTCGGAAAGTGCAGTATAGTTCCTCAAAGGCTTTTTCTCGAACCTAGGTTGAGGTGGATCATAACTGCCTTGTGGAGGAGGCATCTGTTGATAATTTCTGCTATTGGGATGGGGAGCATGATTTCTGGGATATGGATTTGTTTGGTAGTTTGGCAATGGAGCTTGGTAATTGGGAGGGGAATTTTGGTATAGTGGAGCTTGGACTTGATAAACAGGAGGGGGTGATCTGTAGCTCGACTGCACGTTAGCACAGCTGGGAGCAACACCTTGATAATGAAGAGACGGAATTTGGTAAAGTGGAGGATGATTTTGGTAAGTGGGAAATGGATTTTGGTAAATTGGAGGTGGATTTTGGTAGACTGGAGGAGAATTTTGGTATACTAGAGGAGGGTTATTTTCTGACTAGCTTGGTAGGAGTTTTGAGAAAATCGAGAACGACCTTGGGATGACATCGATCTTCTAGGGTTTTTCTTCCCCTCATATGAGACAGCGGCAATGTCCTCTCTCTTCTTCTTCAATAACCCTGAAGATCCGAGCGACGCGGCCACAAGGGCTATCTTTAATGATTTTAAACCATCTTTGATAGTTTCACCGATCTTGACTATCTCGGCAAACTTTTCTCCCATGAGCAACATGATTCTGTCATAATACTCGGGCTCTTGCACCCGCACGAACACTTTGACAATTTCCTTTTCAGACATAGGCAGTCTTACCCTTGCAGCTTCTTTTCTCCACCTATAGGCAAACTCTCTGTAGCTCTCGGTGGATTTCTGCTTCATCTTCTCCAAAGAGTATCGATCATGAACGATTTCTACATTATAAGCAAATCGCTCGATGAAATCCTTTGCCAGAGCATTCCAGCTGGGCCATTGCTTGGTTTCATGAGAGGTGAACCATTCCAGAGCCTTTCCGCACAGGCTTCGGCTGAAGAGTCGCATCAGTAGAGCTTCATCCCTACCAACTCCAACAAGCTGGTCGCAGTAGGCTCTCAGATGAGCCATAGGGTTTCCCACTCCTCCGAAAGTATCAAATTTCGGAATCTTGAACCCCTCTGGAAAATCCAGTAATACACAAATCTTCATAACTAAGACCGGGGATATCAGGGACGCATTGGATCTCTTTCATGGCCTTCTTGATCTCTTCTTTTATATCCACTTTGCCTCTTCCTTCGCTCTCAATTCTCTTTCCTGTTCCTCGTAATAGTCCAACTCAGAATCGTGCACGTCGTGCTCAGCAGGGACGGGAAACTGGAAAGTGGTTATTTTAGGTAATGGTGGATCTATGGAAGGACTCTGGCATTGTGGGTGGCTTGATAATTCTGTGGATAAGTCTGAGGATTGGTATTCTGATTTAAGTGGTGGTGGCATGTTTGGGGATTAAAAGTGTTTTGATTTGGATTTTGACTTGGATTTTGAGGTGGTGGAGCGGTTTGATGTTGGGTATTTTGAGGAGGAGGGGGCATTTGAGAATGATGGTTCTGAGGAGGTGGTGGAGTTTGGTAGGAAGTCGCAGCGTATTGGGGGTTTTGAGCAGTTAGGTCTATAGTGGAGGGATTCTGAGCAGGTGGCACATTCTGGGTCGGATCCATACTTGACGAAGGGAAATAGATAGGAGGCCTTACATCTGTAGCATTAACATTATACCCTGGTGGAGGCAAATCCTGTCTTCTCTGCATCTGTACCCTCATTTCCGCAATCTATTGCATCAATTGCAGAATCAACTCATTCTGATCCTCTACGGTGGGTTGAGCCACCACAACGTCGGTGAGACTCACTTCTTCGTTACTATCTCCCATAACTGTCTTTCTTTTGTTTGATTTTTGTCTAGGGAAGGAATCTGCGGGACCTTTCGATCTGGTAAAATAGGGATGATCTGCCAGCTTAATTAACACAGATCAGTTTCAAAGAACCTGAAGAGGAAAATAACTCAAAGGTAGATTTGTCAGTTTAGATTCAGAATACAAAACATATAATATCACACATAGAGCAGATAAACACACAAGTTGCTATGTTTGAGGAATATCTTCAACCCACGAGTAAGGACGGAAACAGATTTTTTAACAAGCAGGAGTTTGCTTGTTTTTAGTTTGACACTATCTCAGGAAGGCTAAATCACGTTGAGTTGTGGTCTTCTTGCAGCTGTTCTTCGATGTCCGTTGATCTGGTCTTCTCATTTCCTTGTAATATGTGAGGGGGATGAATGAAAATTTTTAAAGATAGGGGCCGGGCCTTGAAAGGCTGCCTACGTATCTCACGAGGAGAATTCAGGCCCAACGTAGTTCGAGTACGAAATAAGACATTGATTTTCACTACATTTATTCAGAACTGCTACAATGGAAATTGAAAGGCAACAAAGCTTTAAAGATACAATGAGGACTACATCTTAGTCATTCTTCTTCTCCACGTCATCTCAACCACGGGGGACAATCTCGACTTGAATCGTTCCCATGTTGATGAGGGATTCGAGGTCGTGGAGGAAGTCAAGACACTTTTCAATGTTGTGGTCTGTGGCGTTGTGATAGGGACAACTCTTCCGAACTTCGTACTGAATAGAATACGGCATGTCCATGCCCCTGTAGAAATAGGTGAGACTCCATTCTAAACTAATTCTGAGTAAACTTCTTTCATTGTTTTCTTAAAAGGCGTGAACGAGCAATCAAAGAATCTGGTCTTCTCTGGGGCCGGTATTTCAAGCCGTGGTTCATCACATACAAGGAGGACGCGTCACCCCAAGTGTTCGGAATACTGTCCATACTGAATAAACGACGGACTGCGTTCTTGAATTCTATGTACTCTTTTATCGTATGCCCCTTTTAGTTGGGATGACACTCACACGTCTTGCGGAGATCCCCTGATCCCTCTTGGGATGATGCTCTTTCGACGGGTCCCAGCATATGCTTGGACCGATAGTGTTTGAAAATGAGTGCGCACGAAATGACCTCTATCCTTTTTCAGCATTCGTGCAGGTATGCTTCAAGAGAAATTTTCTTGTCTCCTTTTGCCAGACGTCCTTCGAAAGAAGGTTTGCGGGCAAGTGCTTTCTCATAACTCTCTTCGTCGATTTCCTCTTCGGGGCTCCCAGGAGGAAACAATAAGTCATACAGATGCTTTTCGCGCTGCTTTTGTATGTCGATCCTCTCTTCTTCACTTGGCTCAGCTTGGATACTCTTTTTTTTGTCCATAGCGGTGATTGTTTCCTTTCCTGAGACAGTAGAGTAATGTTTTAGGATTTGTGGTATAAGAGGTGTCTTTTGAGTGAGAAACTTGAGACTCGGAAATTTTGGTCGGACATTTTGTAACAGTGACTTATTTGTATATTTTGGAGATTTCTGGAACGGAGTGGATTTCTAATATCCTCATTCATAGCAACATAACACATAAGAAATTAATAGCACATATATCGCGTCCTAAAACATATCGGGGGACCCTTTTATGCCAAGGGAAGGCGCTTGAATGATGTACGCGTGAATTTGAACCAAATAGACAATTCCCCCCAAATAAATTTCACAAATGAATAATAATGTTCACAAAGGGGAAATAAAAGGATAAAACAGACCCACACAGGGGCCATTTGAATGTACTGAAACGCAATAAAGCATGCCTAGCTAAAATGACAAATACATATAGAAAAACCCACGCAGGGGCGAAATCCACTATGTCGTTCCAGATGGTCCTGCTCCGTCGCTATTTTCTTGAGTCTTGTATTGTTGATACATATATCGCAGCATCAGCAAGAATCCTTTACCCAGGTATCCTTTGTCCTCCCAGCTTTCGTATCGCATTCTCTCAATCTTATCTTTGACCCATGAGTCAAAGTCATCGTAACCATGTCTTAGTCTTTCCACCTCTTGAGTCGCGTTCTCAAGACCATCTTGGTTCTCAACAAACTTAACGTACATTTCTTGGGCTTCTCTTTTTACCTCTCATAGCTCGGCCACTGCCTTGGCTTCTTTGTCTGTTAAGCTGCGATAGCTACGCGGGGTTGGGGAGGAGATGCTTTGTATGTCTTCTTTCAGCCATTCTTTGTAACCCTAATCATATCTGACATTGAATCGGTCTAGGGTGAGGGTGTCTTTATCCATCCGCTTGGAACCTTTCCATTTTGTGAACATTTCAAATGCGTCGTGCACGTTATCATCTCCAATATCATATACATAAGCGTCATAGTACGCCTTTTCAGGTTTAGTTTGTCTTCTTACAAACTGTCGCAAGACTCGAAAGGGTGCATAAGGGCGAATTCCCCGAATACCTGGTAGAGAGAGTACAAGCTGTCTGCGGCTCTCCACAATGACTTTTTTGGAGATGAAGTGATCGAGCATCCATTGGAGATCTTCTAGACTCAATTCGGAGAAAATCTGAGCCCATCTCCCCCTTGTTCTTCGATTATCCATATTTGCCCAGTACAGTATATCATTTAAATCATTGAGGGTGTTCTTGTTAACGAGAGTATGCAACTTCTGAGTCCCAGCACTCTTTGCCAAGTGGCTCAGAATCCACCACTGAAGGAGTAGGTTTCACCCTTGGAAGTATCGATGCCCCTCTTTGCACTTTCCCAAGGCTCGATACATGTCGAACAGGATGACCGGAGCAATAGGGTAGTATTTCACTTGCCCTTGGTTTTCGTACCCTTTGAATAGAGTATGCGCGAGTGTTATAACTCAGGTATTGATGCTCAAACTTGGGTCATGCGGGAAGACCATCGTTCCCAACAACACTACAGCAAATGCTAGAGGACGAATTTCGTTCCATTCTCTATAGGAGACCTTGAACTCTCGGTTATAAGTGGCGTAGAAGTTCGCGTGTCCAAATCTGATATAAATATCTCTGAATGATATGTGGGATTCTTGGCACCTAGGCAAAAATCTTCCCCAACCCGAACCAGTCCACAATATCTTCTACGGAAGGCTTATTAGGGATGAAAATGTCTTCTTGTTTTCTTGGCTTTCTTTCTATCCCAGTACCTACTGTGTCTATGCAGTCTCTGATCTCCTCCAAAGTCGGGGTAATCTCTACGGTTCCAAATCGGAACACCATTCGTTGGTTATCACAATACCCCGTGAGGACCTCAACCAGTTCTGGCCAACCATTCATGTTGATCAACTCTGTCAGAGCACCCACGTATTTGTTGAGGGTTCTTTTATGATCCCGGTAGAGATTGTTATACCACATTTTGAGTTGGGGTGGCGCCGCTATGATCATATCAAACCTTGGAAAATGATCCATATCTACAAAACAGAAACTAGTTAGGTTTACCACCCCAAATTGGTTTTCACACGTACATCATTCAAATGTCAAATAAAATGATATGTCGTGAGGTCGGAGACCTTGGACATGGTTTTGGCGGTTTTCTACTAAATGGACTTAATACACCTTGGGTATTAAGCCGTCTTAGGCTAATGCTTATTTTTTGGTTTTGGTTTCGCTCTATCTTAGGCTTGCTAGAATTTGTTTCAAATTGATGGTTATCCGAGTCGGACAGACAACGGGGTGAAGCTACCAAACGACGTCGGATGACCACATTCCAACTATTCGTTTGATACTTCCAAATGATTTTTTGTGTATTTCTGAAAGAAGCCGTGGAAAGCCACGTAACTTCCATTTTCCTAATGTAAAATATTTGCCATTTGACGGAAATATGCCATGAAAAATGCAACAATATTTCAAAATAACAAAAGAAAGCAAATAAGCAAGTTATTACACATAGCAAAGTAAATTAGTTTTAAGGTTAGAATCCTCCTAGTCCCCAGCAGAGTCGCCATTTCTGTTTTATCAAAAAAATATTATTTTTAAGAGTTTTCGACTTTTGAGAGTCGCCACTTAATTTTGAAAAAATCAAGAAAACTATTGTTTTCAAAAGACTTAAACAGAATAAATCAACTGAAAACTTAAAAGGGGTTCGGGGATTCATATTTATATTTTAGGAAGGTGTTAGGCACCTAAAATATCCGCCTACTTGCGGTTTTCTGACAACTAAAATATTTGGCTAAACTTTATGTCTAACTTGACTTTTGAGTTTTTGAAAATTTATTTAGAAGTTATTTGAAATGGTTTCTTAGTATTTTATCTAAATGAAACATCTAATTGAAAAATATTTATTATTATTTTTTTGAACTATTTTAACTTGATTCAAATATAAATCGTTAAAACTTTACGGCGTTCTACGGGGATTTGGAGTTTTTGATCTTTAAAACTACCGACAAATAAAGCAAGTAAATAAACAAGAAACAAGAGAGAGAGAAAAGAGAATTGGGTCCAAATTCGGGTTTCTTGTCCGCCTTGACCGGAATTTTGGACCCACCTGTTTTGGGTTTTAACCCATTTGACTTTTGTACCTGTCCTAGACTAACAAAAATAAAAATAAATATAATTTACAAGGGGGCTTAGGCCCAACACTAACAAAATAAGACATAAAATAAATACAAAATATAGGCTTTGGGCCATAAAACTTCACCTCTTCAATCGGCTTCAAATTCTCCAAATTTAGGGGGGGGCCTGTTCGTCGATTTTAAGGCTTGACTCGATAAAGGAATTTGAGCCTTTACGGCTCTATTGGAATATGAAGGAAGGAAGAGAGTGCATGGACTCGGACGGATTTTACATGTAACAAAACAAAAAATAAAAAAAATAAGAACCGAATTACAATACTATAACAAATTCATACCTTCTTGAAATATAAACACACTTTATATAGACTTACTTTGTAGCAATGAGAAAATAAGGAGATATGTAATGGAAAGGAACAGCATGCTAGCACAAAGAAGATAATCGAAAGTATGTCAATGGATTACTATTGATTCTTCACAATATCGAACGGATAACTCCATTAATATTGACAGCAGCATCCGACAAATAATACTAACTTCTGAATACATGAACTTTATATCAACATCTAGCTCGCTCAGGATTGGTGCAGAGGAATAAACAAATAATCATGTACTAAAATCAAATAGCATATACTGAGCTAACCTAACTCGAGGCAATAGTTATCAACATTTAACAAAGAAATGCCCTCTGAACAGATTTTGATTTAGCAAAGGAGATCATTAAACGAATAATCCTACAAATTCCAACAGGGAAGAGGGGACGAAATGAAAGCATGGCGGACACACCCTTAACAGTTAACCATACTGACATAAATTTCAATGCGAGGAATATAAGAACCCCGAAAGATGAGACTTCCACCAAATGACAGCATACGAAACTAAATTAGATTAAGAGAATGCCAAATAAATTAAGGACATGATGATACAAGCCAAAACAAAGGAAAGTAAATAAGCGAAACTAATATACATACGAGACCCGAAATAATCATCTACATTAAAAGGAAAACCAGAATTTGTAACCTAAAATCATATTTCTTAAAGAATTGCACCAAAACTCTTAAAGAATTGCACCAAAACTTAGCCAAATGGATACACTTAACAGCTGAAAATCCACCTACCCGCAGTAGCTAACGGCACATAATCAATAGTGCTAAACTTTCCAACGCATAAATAATATAGTAATAATACAAAAGGGATAAGACATAGAAAAATATAAGAAAACAGACAACTCACATGCTACCTACAGATTTTACACTTAATCAAAATGAATAAGAAATGGTAGAATAGCCAGCAAAACAAAACTTGAATATTGAAGGAGACAAACAGAAGTAAACTCAAATTCTACGAACCAGACAACATGTTGACCCAAATGAACTAAGATCTGAAAAGGATTTTACCTTTTTAGAAGCAGCGACCTGGACAAAATGCGCTGAAGGAGAACGACGATCCCACCACGGCAGTAACAGCAACAAAGAAGTGTAAAGAAAATCGACCGAAATGTCGAATCTCTAACAAAATCTATCACCTACGACCTCTCAACGGAAGTATTGATAGCTTTCTTTCTTCTTGATTTTTTTCTTTTCTGTTTCTTAGCCAATTTTCACAATGAAATCTTAAAGATGAAGAAATTTCCAAATCCCTATCCAATAATTTCTACCTACACAATCGTCCCTTTTCACTGCTTTCTCCCTAAACTTTCACGCCTAAAACAAAACTTTTACAATATTTTGACTGGAAAGCTAATAATAATTTTCCCTTTCTAGTATTTTCCTCCTCTTCCAAAAAATCTCCAACCCCAAACAAATGAAGAAAGGGGGGTATTTATAGGGGGGGGGGGGAAACTAGGGTTTCAAATCAGGGAAGACGGGGGAATTTTCAAAAAGGCTTGGGGTAAAAATGGACATTCACTTCAATTCCAAAATTTGAAATCGTTTCTGAAATTGTACGAGATTCGTCCATATCCCTGAAAATCCGGACGAATTAGCAGGTTGGACGGCTCGGATTAAACTCGTCGTCCTTGTGCTCGATGTGTCACCATCCTCGCGAGCAAGGACGAGTTACAGGCTACCTTGCCCTGTCGTACAAACAACAGGAAAAAGAGACGTTGGAGTAGGTTGTTCACGCGTTTGAGAGAGAGGGGGAAGGATGAACACGCGACTGCTTTGTTGTTCCATCGAAATCGCTGGCACTTCCTCGCGTTTGGTCGCCACTCGCGTGAAATCAGTAGAGGTGTTACAGAGTTTCTCTTTTTCGTTTCACGCTGCTTTAACAAAGGAGAAGAAGAGAGCGGGTCTGGGGTCGGGTTAGAAGGGAAATGGGGCTGATTGGGAAATGGGAATTGGGTTGGGCTGGAAATCAACAAATAAAGTGGGGTCAAGGTTAGAAAATGGACTGCTAGGTTATTTTGTTAATGGGCTGTTGAAAGTTAGTAAAAAGGGCAGAATCTGATTTTAAAATTTCAAAAAGAAAATGGGCTGAATTTGGAAGATAGGTCCGAATTTGGTTATTTAACGACCAAGTAAAAAAAAGGTCACATTAGCCACTTCGAAATAAATTGGCGAAATCGACTAAAGTTAAACGCGACGAATTGATATAATTAACTATCGAGTTTCTTAATTTTAACAAGAAAAAATAGCTATCTTAGTTATAACTAAGGACTCGAAATGTAAGATACTAATTTAGGCAAAATTGCTTTAATAAAGTGCTAGGTCAAAAGGAAATTCTTTTGAGACGACTTTCAAAGATTTAGAATAAACTATCTATATAGAATTATATATATAAAAAAACATATTAATTAAATTATAACAAGATCAACTAGTAAATTTAACTATAACTAAAGGTCCAAGCTACAAGCTACCAAATTTGATAAATCGCTAAATAAAACTAAAAATCCGTTTGAGACGATTTTTGAATAAATAAAATAATTATATAAATGTATAGAATATGTATTATTATATAAAAAACAATCGAACTAAAAGTACTTTTTAAGAAAGACTCGAAACATTTCCATCTAATAAAGTCAACTATTTCACTCATTTGGAATTTAGGAAACTCGTTAATTAATTATTATTGGAGAGGGTAAAAATTGGGTGTCAACAGTAGCAATAAGGCAAGTTCTAACGCGTGCACTCGTTAAAAAGACTTCTAAACGAAAGAATTATCGATGCATGCAATAACTTATTTGAGTATTGTTATTTAGCTAGGTTTATTTTGTTAATCACCCATGGTTTCCACAACCCTAGTTGTGGATTTATTTACCCATGCTTAGAAGAACACAATTCATAATTGATAAATAATAAATCATGAACTTACTTTGACAAATTCGAAGAAAAATCCAGAAATTCAACTTGAAATCACACAATTATCTTAAAAACCAAATCCGGAAATTTAAACTATTGCGCAAGTTGAAAAATCAAATCTCCAAGAACAAAAGTATGAAAAAATTAAAAGAATCCAACCCCAAAAACGAAGTTTTGCACCCTATTTATGAGAAAACAAAGTCCTAAATTAAAAGTAGTTCAAATAAGGAAAGTTTGTCCAAAATGCGACTTCAATCGACGACCCGCACAGACGGTCCGTCGATGAAACGACGGACCGTCGACTGCCTCCGTCGGTCCATACTTAGCATCTTTTTTTTCAACCATCACTTTGCATCTTCTCTGATTCAATCGACGGACCAACAGCACGGTTCATCGATGCTTCTCGTCGTTCCATACTTAGATTTTCTTCAATATCGGGTACTGGGACATTCTCTGATCAAATCGACGCTTTGCCAGGATGGTATGTCGATCAACCAATGGACCATCGATCCTTCCGTAGCCCCACACTTAGTCAGAATTCCCCGAGTTACTTCCAGATGCCTGAACCTCCAATCGACGGTCACCACCTACGATTCGTTGATGGGATGACGGGCCGTCGATGGATTCGTGGGTCACTTCTGCACTGATTCTTCACAGCCTTCTGCATTTTAGTTTTGGACAACTTTCCTACAAAACAAAGATAAAACATATTAAAATTACTACAAAAAGGCTCTAGACACAGATCAATCTTAAGGAAAAAGCATTGAAAGTACCATGAAACCATGGTACATCAATGTTGGTGAGCTTGATGATCAGGTGACGCCTATAATCATTAATCGAATAAACACGATGATGTTGATAGTAACAATGATATTGTTATTGATGATTCTGCTGCTCATAAAGTTGTGGATGAATTCAATATTCCACTTTTGAGGTCCACAAAACAGCGGGTTCCTTCTTCTCGTTATTCACTCAATGATTATGTGCTACTAACTAATGGGGGATAACTGAATGTTATGAAGAGGCCATGGAAGATGCGCACAAGGATCAAATGGATTCAATCCATGCAAGATGAGATGAATTCTCTACATGAGAACCAAACTTATGAGTTCGTGAAACTTCCCAAGGGCATGAGACTTTGAAGAAAAAGTGAGTGTTCAAAGTTAAAGTTGAAGAACAACACTTGAAGCCTGTGTACGAAGCTAGATTATTTGTTAAGGAATATGGTCAAATGGAGGGTATTGAGTTTGACGAAATACTATCTCGTGTCCATGAAAATGTCCTCCATTTGTATCGTTCTGGTTTTGGCTGCTATCTTAATTTAAAAATTAAGCAGATGGATGTGAAGACGGCTTTCTTTTCGGTAACCTAGAAGAAGAGATTTATATAGAACAATCTAAGGGCTCCAAAGAGATGGTCAAGAAATATTTGTGTGCAAACTCCAAAAGAGTCTCCATAGCCTAAAGCAAGCTCCTAGACAGTGGTACAAGAAGTTTTAATTTGTTATAAGAGGAGGCTATAAGAAAATTTCTTCAAATTATTGTGTATTTGTACATAAAAGTTTACAATAATTTTATCATCCTTTTACTGCAAGTGGATGATATGTTAATTATGGGTAGAAATACTTCCAAGATTGACGAGCTGAAATAAGAATTGTGTAAGTCTTTTGGTATGAAGACGTGGTCATTCCAAGTAAATTTTAGGCATGAGAATTACTCATCTCAAAGATGAAAAGAGAATTATTTGTCATAGAAGAAGTATATTGAACATGCTAGAGCGCTTCAATACGAAGAATGTTAAGCTTGTTAGTACACCTCTTGTTGGTCATATGAAGTTGAGCAAGAATATGTGTCCTAAAGCTAGAGTATAAAGAGAGCATGGATAAATTTCCATATTCCTCCATCGTTAGAAGTCTAATGTATTCAACGGTATGCACTAAACCTGATATTGGTCACGCAGTTGGTCTTGTCAGCAAATTTCTCAACAATCTGGGAAAAGAGAATTGGGATATTTTGAAGTGGATACCTAGATATATTAGAGGAAGCTAAGATGAATGCTTTTGTTTTGGAGAATCAAATCCAATCTTGAAGGTCTATACATATGTTGATATGGCAGGTGGACTTGATAACAGAAAATCCACTACTGATATTTGTTTACTTTTTTAGGGGGAGCTATATCATGGTATTCAAAGTTGCAGAAGTGTGTTGCACTATCTACAACTAAGGTTGAGTATATTGCAGCCACTAAAGCCGACAAGGAGAATATATGGCTCAAGTGAATTCTTCAAGAGCCTGGTTTGCATGAGATGGAGTATAATGTCTATTGTGATAGCCAGGGTGAAATAAACTTGAACAAAACCTCCACATAGCATGCAAAGGACAAAACACATTAGCATTAGATATCATTGGATTCATAAGGAAGTGGAGAGTAAATCATTACACGTCAAAAAGAACCATACAAGTGAAAATCCTCTAGATATGCTGACCAAGATAATACCAAAAGACAAGCTAGAGTTATACAAAGAACTTTCCGGTATGAGCTCTCTCTAAAAAAAATAAAGATGTCTCATTTCGGTAAATGGGGCTGGATGGGGAGATACGTAGGGTCCATACCCAATATAGATAAAGCAAAAGGAAGTCGAGGTAGAAAATGATGAAAAAGAAATTGCTACAAGAGTTGGAAAAATGATAGATTTGGTGGTTGGAATATTGGTAACGCTTCCTACCTTTTTAAATTTGCTACATGTACTTATGTCATTTGTCACGACCTAGGGGTACCCCCTAGATGTAACAAGACGTATAAGACCCTAAGATGCCTCATACAAGACACTTAGCATATAATAACATAAAGCAATATAAATGAGCGTAAATCTAACATCATTGTCTCAAACTATCTAAACATGAAGAATAAAATCTTAGGACACAGCTCATACTATATTCCAAGACTTAAAATAAAAGCATAAAAGAAAGTGGTGATCACATCAATTTGTCACACCTCGAGGCTACCCCCTTGACTTAAACACGGGACTTAGGATCACGAGTGACCCCAAGCTAACCCTAAAGTTGTAATATCATAAGCATACTAAAATAATCTGAATAAATGATACAATGCGGAAGCTAAAAATAGTGATAACTGAAAGTGGGGAGTACCCAACTAGTATGAATAAAACAATGTACTACGAGTTTAATAACAATTGAAAGATCAAACTCTAGTCTAAAGCTGAATCTAATACTCTGTCAGAAATAAGCCTCTAACTGACTAGAGATACTATGGCATGCCCCCAGCTAACTCTAGCAAAACTGATCACTCGTCCTCGAAGAATGAGGACTCACCACTGATACTGCAGAACTACAGATTGGGAATCGATCTATGCGTGATCTGAATGATGAGAAATTGAACCTACACCACGAGAAGATATAGTGCAGAGTATTTATCAGTACTTGAAAGGTACTAAGCATGCAGGATAGGATAAAGCTGAACAACATATACATAACTTGAGAAAGCAATAAAAGCAATGATATAATTTAAACATAATGTAAATACTGAAATATATTGAATAGGGAGCGAACTGAATTCAATGACCAAGTACATAACATGTTGAGGCTGAATATTGAATTATAATCGGTAACCTGGTCAATGTACTAGAATCTGAGTGTGGAGCTACTATTAACCAACATAAAACCACGAGAGCTTTCTGTGGAGTCTAATGTACACGCTACATCGAGAGGACCCAATATACCTTTCCAGGGGTATAAAGGCATGACTGGTGTGATCACTAAATATTATGCCCATAGAGGGGACTTAACATATAGGGTCACATAGTTCTAGGACTATAAGGGTAATTGAACATAGTCCACTCTGTGTTAAGCCTACTCCCAACTGAATATGTAAGTAGCACATTATAACTAAATTTTTGTAATACTTAATAGCTCAAAATACAGACATATTAACTGAAAATGTAACATTAATGTACTGATAATGAAACATTCTTGAATGGAGCATGTATATCTAATAAAATGATCTAGCAAGTGTAATTCATGAACTAAACGAATCTACATAACTAGGGTTCTAATTTGTATGTAAGACGCTAAGCAACAATTACTCAAAACCTAGATTGTTAGATTAGGATTTGTCTAACAGCTGAATTACAACACTTTTCTAAGTTCAAGAAACCCTATGTCTAAACATGATATAGATAATCAAGAATCTAACTGAATTTTAGGGAGCTAATGGGTGAAAGGAACCCACGAGTGAAATCCCACATACCCGGTGACAAAATTCAATGAGAAATCTTTTGATTTCGGGGATGGAACTGAAAAAAAACTTGTTGCGTTCTTGGAGAGGGCTTGGTCAACTTCAGTTTCTCTTTTTTGCTCTAGTTTGATGGATATTTAGTGAATAAAGGTTTAGTTATGTTCTAACTAGGTTATTAGGCTTAGTCTTAGTAAAGTTACGTATTTTAGGGGTTAAACGGCCTGGTTTAGGTTCCCAATACATAGGGGAAAGGACCAAAATGACCATAACTTAATTCTACCAAAGCCTATCCATGGAGGGGACAGCGGTCTGTCGTTTTACCTACCATCCGTCGATTGGGTTCGTCGTTCATGATATGCTCGACATGGATTCACTAAAATGAGCATAATATTTTACTAGGAGATGGGATTTTAGTAAACTCAGTGGTGTTATAATGAGGATTCAAATATCTATAATTTGGTAAGTCATGGACCACCAAATTCATTTTGTGCTAACGGTTATGACCATTTGAAGTTGACCCAACAGTCAATTCCCTTCAATTGGTTGTTGACCCTCACCTACTATCTGTAGGTCTACCACAGATTATACTGGTCGACCGTGGGTGGGATCAGAGACTATTAATATTTGGGCATTAATGATGGAATGGCACTTACGGTCTGTGATCCTACATACAGTCCGTGTGGTTCCGTTGGTACAAGACTCAAATTTTCTAAAAAACTAGGATTTTCTTCGTTTTGAGATCCAAAGTGTTACAACATCCTATCATCCAATAAGGACTCACCAAATCTTCCCTCCTTTATCAACAAAGAAGCTAAGCACGAGTGGGATAATCTATGTCTTCGGACCCTACATTTAATAACAATATAGGCAAACTATGTGTTAGTTTAATCAAGTGCTAAATATGATAGCTAGCGTAAACAACATAAACATCTTGGTTAGTCAATATAAATCATAAGCATAATCATGCATATAAATCAATCATCATAATAAGAAAGGAACACTTCTGAAGCAACCTTACTCATCCTTAGTAAATACATGGGTCATCCACCTCTAGTCAAACTTACCATATGGAAGGCACCTCTAGCAACAATCCATGTTATTCATTCTTTACATCATAATCTCACTATTCATACTTACTTTTAAATATATAGGGATTTGCCTCTTTGGCTAGCATACAAAGTGTAAAGGGTATTCGCCTCTTGTCTTACTTACTTTTAGATTGCGGGTACTCGCCACCATAACCTCTTCACATGATGCGGGTACTCGCCTCCACATCATTCATCATATAATACTGGTACTCGCCTCCATATTCTTTCATAGGAATCATGGGTATTTGCATCCATGTCCATTCAACATCATAAGAAGATGGGGACTTGCCTCTTAATAAATTATAAGGAATAGGGGAATCGCCTCATATCCTTTCATATGGAGGTCATGGGTAATCGCCTCTAGCCTCATCGATTACATAGTGTTTTAGTACAAATTTACTTTAAGTGAGCAATACTTTCGACCTAAATTCATTCATGTGAGAAAGTCTTTCACATTCATACATTTATAATTAGCAATTCATGTAGGAAGTATCCCTTCCACAACAATGGAATCTATCACCAATAATTCCTATCATAAGCTTTACTATCAAGCCCTATATTTCATGATCACATCTAAGCATCATTCTCAAGCAAATCTATTCATAATTCATCAATCCTTTAAGGATACATCTAACCCCACAAAGTTTCCCTTCATGACATCTACCCAATAATCTTAATTATAGGTTAGAATCATAGGATAGACATAAATACATGTGATTTCATTCTAAAAACATGTAATTATACAAATTCCATCATAAACAATCATAATCCACTCAATTGAATACATAATAAATATAACCCACAACAATTGAAGCAACCCTAGCTAGAATTGAAGAATTCTTCATCCAATTGGGGGAATTCTAAGGGACTCCGTGGATGGAACATGTCCATAGATGAAGAGCTATCATATCTTGGTTACAATGCCCTCAAAATCTTGGAAATTGGAGCTTTTATCTTAACATAGATTTCTTTCTTCCTTCTTATTCCAACTTCTTGAGAGAGAATATTTGAGAGGATTTTGTTTTGAGATTTAAGAGAATGAGTTGAATGAGGGATTTCGGGGCTTAAACTACTTATATAGGTTTCCTGGGCTTAGGAAAAACGATACCACTCAGTTCTAATTAAAACCGGAAAAGACCCTTAATTCCCTAAACTAACCGCCCAGTCACCAACCATGAGACCACGACTGACAGATCGTCAATCCACTCATGGTGTGTCCTGGTTAATCATGGTTCCTCGTCTGGGACTTGAATTTTGGTCCTAGACCTTGGACCACGGTCAGTGGTCTAACCGAAGGATTGTTGGTCAGGTCATTGTGTGGAGGTCCTAAATCAACCCAAGGTGGCCAGGACCCCTACCTACAGTCCATGGGTCTGTCGACGAGCCGTTGTTGGCTGGTCGTGGATGGTACCTACAATTTCCCTAATATACTTCACTACTTCTTTTCGGATATGAGGTGTTACATTATCTCCTCCTAGACAAAAAAACTCATGACTAGCATCCCATCATATATGCAACACATCAAAATACACACAACTAAGTTGGAAACATCAACTCCGAGTCAAATCTACTTTAATGCACTTTAAGGAGGTAGGACATACATCTAACAACCCAATATGCATGATATTTTAAAATTTCATATATTCAAGGAGGAACTACCTTCTCCATCTTAAAACATGTTCAACACAATCTCATGGAGTATGCAATTCAATCTAAAAAATCATATTTACACATGTTCATCAGTTCATCTCATGGAGTCTATAGGCAACTCATACTCAATGCACTACAACATGAGGAAAATCAATCACATAAACTGATTTTCTTTCAAAACACAAGTTTTCATGAACATGCAAAGCATATGAAATCATGGGGCATATGACTTCAAATTATAAAACAAATCTAGAGGAATCTCATTACCTCAAGCTAGAGTAGAAGGAAAGAGATGAGGATATCAGGACTTCATATTGGCCTCGGCCTTCCAATTAGCACCCTCAACTAAGTGGTTTTTCCACAATACTTTCACGGAAGCAACTTTCTTGTTTCTCAATTTTTCAACTTGTTGGTCTGGAATCTCAACCGGAACTTTTTCATAAGAAAGACTTTCCGCAACTCCCAATCCTACTAGGGGAACTATGGTTTTCGGATATCCAACACATTTTTTAAGCATAGGGACATGGTAAATCTGATGCATCATTGCCAAATCATTTGGAAAATCAAGATCATAGGGAACCTTACCAACACGTCTTAAGATTTGATATGGCCTACGTATCGGGGACTAAGTTTCCCTTTCTTCTCAAATCTCATCACACCCTTCACGTGTGAGATTTTCAAATAGACCCAATCACTAACCTCAAACTCAAGGTCTCTCTTTCTAACATCGGCATAGTGCTTTTGTCGGCTTTGGGTTGTCCTCAACCTATACTTAATAAGCCAGACCTTTCCCATGGCCTCATGAACTATCTCGAGGCCAATCAAGGAAACCTCACCCACCTCAAACCATCCTATGGGAGATCTAAACCTTCTACTATAAAGAGCTTCAAATGGGGCCATACCAATACTAGAATGTTAATTATTACTATAAGCAAAATCTATCAATGGCAAGTGATCATCCCAACTTCCCTTGAAATCGATGACACATTCTATCAACATATCCTCTAAAGTTTGGATCGTTCTCTCCACTTGCCCATCGGTTTTTGGGTGAAAATTTGTGGTAAGCTTTGTCTTGGTGCCAAGACCCTTTTGGAATGACTTCCAAAACTAAGAAATAAATTGAGTACCTCTATCGGATATAATGGACAATGGCACACCATGAAATCTTTCCATTTCCCTCAAATACAACTTGGCATAGTCTTTCGTCACATAAGAAACTTTGACGGGAATAAAATGTGTTGATTTTGTCATTCCATCTATTATAGCCCAAATCGAATCATATTGATGCCAAGTACATGGCAACCCCACTATAAAGTCCATATTCACATCCTTCTACTTCCAAGTAGGAATGCTAATGTTTTGTGATAAACCTCCCGGTTTCTTATGCTAAACCTTCACTTGTTGGCAATTTGGACACTTGGCCACAAATCCCGCAATATCCTTCTTCATCCCATTCCTCCAATAGACTTCCCACAAATCACGGTACATCTTGGTGGCTCCCGGGTGAATAGAATATCAAGAACTACGGAATTCTATCAATTTTGTTCTCTTAGCTCATCAACATTTGGAATACATAATTGGCCTTGGTATCTAAGTACCCCCCCCCCCAATCTCCCCCTTGGGAGAAAGCCTTAACGAACTTCATGAGTAATGCTTTTTTCAATTCTACCAAAATTGGATCAAGACATTGTTTATCTTTCACATCACTCACAAAAGATGATTCAGAACCATTATGGACCATAACACCACCCTTGGAGGAGTCTACCAATCGAACCCAATAAGTCCAGTTTATGCACATCTCATGCCAACTGTTTTCTATCATCACCCATATGAGAAACACTACCCATAGAGAAACTACTAAGAGCATTCGGTACTACATTTGCCTTTCCAGGGTTATAAAGGATACTTATTTCATAATCCTTCACTAACTCAAGCCCCCTTCTTTGGTGAAGATTCAAATCTCTTTGACTAAACACATATTTTAGGCTTGTGTGGTCGGTGAACACATCTAAATGCATCCCATATATATAATGCATCCATATCTTTAAGGGAAAACCACTACCGCTAGTTCAAGATCATGGATCAAATAATTCTTCTCATGGACCTTAAGTTGTCTTGAACCATAGGCAATAACATTCCCATTTTTCATGAGCACACATCCCAGACCAATTCTTGAGGCATCAGAATATACCACTAATCTATTTGTACCTTCCAGTAAGGTCAAAACTAGAGAGAATGTAACTCTATCTTTCAATTCTTGAAAACTTTAATCACTAATTCAGACCATACAAACTTAGCCTTCTTTTGATTCAAGGTCGTCAATGGAGATAAGTAGAAGAAAACTCCTCAACAAATCATCGATGATAACCAGACAAACCCAAAAAACTCCTAACGTCCAAAGGTGATAGAGATCTAGGACAACTCTTTACCGCATCCATCTTGTTAGGATCTACCTCTATACCATTGCTTGACACAATATGACCAATGAAAGCTACTGATCTTAGCCAAAAATGACACTTGCTAAATTTTGCAAAAAGTTTTGTTCCTTGAGGACTTGCAATACTACCCTCAAATGGTCAATATTCTCATCCTCACTCCTTGAGTAGATCAAAATGTCATCGATAAACACAATCACAAAAGTATCAAGGTATTGTCTAAACACCCCATTCATCAAGTCCATAAACATCGTCGAAGCATTAGTCAATCCAAATGACAATACTAGAAATTCATAGTGGCCATATTGGGTCCTAAAAGCCATTTTCATAATTGTTCCTCTTTCACCCTCAATTGGTGATAACTCGATCGGAGATCAATCTTACAGAAATAACTTGCCCCTTGAAGTTGGTCAAACAAATCATCAATCCTAGGGAGGGGATACTCTTCTTAATAGTCTCCTTGTTCAACTATCGATAATTGATACACATTCTGAGTGAACCAACCTTTTTCTCAACAAACAACATCGAAGCGCCCCATGGTGAGATGCTTGGTCAGATGAAACCTTTGTCTAACAAATCTTCCAATTGTTTCTTCAACTCCTTAAGTTACGCCGGAGCCATTATATAAGGAGGGATAGAGATAGGTTGTGTATCTGGGAGAAGGTCAATACCAAAATATATTTCCCTTTCGGAAGGAATATCGGGTAGATCATCTAGGAACACTTCCAAAACCTCTTTTACAATAGGGACCGACGCAAGAGAAGGGGTTTCGGATTCTACATCCCTTACCCTCACTAAATGGTACAGGCAACCTTAGCAATCATCTTTCTAGATTGAAAACAAGAAATAACCCAACTCTTAGGCATGGAATATCCCCTCTTCCACTCTAGGATAGGCTTATTTGGGAATTGTAACTTAACCACTCTAATTCTACAATCAATACAAGCATAGCATGAATGCAACCAATCCATACCAAGAATGACATCGAAGTCTAACATATAAAGTTCTACCAAGTCAACAAGAGTAACTTTATGGGATAAGGAGACGGGACACCTTCTATATACCTTCTCAGCTAACACAAAATCACCAACACGGGTAGAAACAGAAAAAGGCTCTAATAGCACATCAGGGAGCGCATCAAACCCCATAGATACATAAGGAGTCACAAAGGAAAAGTAGCATCGGGAGCAAGAAAAGAATACACATCAATTTGAAAAACTTTTAACATACCAGTCACTACATTAAGCGAACTCTCTTGATCACCTCTAGTTTGAAGAGCATAGAATTGGATTTTCTTTGGAGCGCTTGCACCCTAACCACTTGGTTCAGATGAGGGGTTGGCTTATGCCCTACAACTAGCATCTCTCTCATTCTTAACAATCGAGGGACAATCACTTATCTAATGACCAGTTTTGCCACACCCAAAGCAAGCATTGAAGCTTGCTAGACACTTACCGTCATGATTTCTCCCACATTTAGCACAAGTAGGCATTGAGGACTTACTACCATATCCTTGAGGTGTATTCTTAGAAACCCTTTCATTATTAGACATTGGAGGAGAATTTGTAGAACCCTGCTCGAAAAACCTTTACTGAAACCTTGAATGAGCTTTTCCACCGAACCTAGAATGTGAAAAGTTACCATCATCCGTTCTTGCCCTTTTTGCTTCAATAGATCTCTCCTTGAGATTTTCTTCCTCAATTTTTTGGGCATGCACCATAAGGCGAGAAATAGTCATATCATGAACAAGCATAGTAGTGCGGTAATCTTTGAAAACCAAGTCGGACACTCCCGACACAAACTTACTCATCTTGGTCGTATGATCTGCCACAATAGAAGGAGCATACTTAGATAATTTATGGAACCTCAAAGCGTACTCCCTCACACTCATATTTCCTTTCTGAAGATTGATGAACTCAAGTACCTTGGCCTCTATCATCTCTAGAGGGAAGAACCTATCAAGAAAATTATGTTTGAACCTTTCCACTCCTTGTTTCTTTCCATTAACTGAACCAAATCTGAGAATTCCCTTTGAGTTGATAAGTTTCCAATTTCACCTTCTATAACGGAGTCACTCTCATGATAGCAAGTATCTTATAGACCTCACCGATGAATTCTTGAGGATCTTCCTCAAATTTGGAGCCATAAAATTATGGAGGTTTCATCCTTGTAAAGTCCCTCACTCTTGTCGCCGACGTACCCACATTTGGGTTCACGGGAGCTACCACCTATCTATTGGCTTGGGTCTTCATGGTTTGATCCAACACTTGGAATGCCGACCTAAACACTACATTAGTTACATTCTCAGTCAACGGATTGATCGGAGCTTGAGGAGGAGATATGGGAGGAACTTCTTGATCCATATTGTCTCCCTCCATCCTTCTAGCATTAGCCCTTCTAGTAGTCATATCCTGAAAACCATCGGGTAAGGATTAATAGAAAGAATTCATAGAGTTAAACACCATAGCACGACTTAGAGAAATGAATAAGTGAAGTTTCCTAAACATATAGTAGCTTCTCATTCATAAATGTGGCGTGGTTCACACTTATGAACAAGACTTTACTTGACGCAGTTTGAGACATCCTAGAACAATTCTAAACTTTGTGCTCTGATTTCCAAGTTTATCACGACCCAGGGGTACCCCCTAGATGTAACAAGGCATATAAGACCCCGAGAGGACTCATACAAGCCACTTAGCATAACATAACATAAAGTAATAGAAATGAGCGGAAATTTAATATTTTATCAATACAATCAAAGTCTTTATAAAACGAAGCAGAAATCTAATATCACTGTCTCAAACCGTTTGAACATGAAGAATAAAATCTTGGGACACAACTCATACAATCGTCCAAGACTTAAAAGAATAGCATAAAAGAAAGTGGTGATCACATCCTCGAATCCAATGATGACTAACCAAATATTCACTCCTTTATCAACAAAGAATCTGGTCACGAGTGTGAGACTATATGTGGCCGGACTCTACATTTGATAAGAATGTAGGCACAATATGTGTTAGTACAATCAAGTACTAAATATGATAGCTAGCATAAAAAACATAAACATCTTGGTTAGTCAATATAAACCATAAAGCATAATCATGCATATGAATCAATCATCATAATAAGAAAGGAATATTTTTCAAGCAACCTTACTCATCCTTAGTCAAGACTTGGGTAATCCGCCTCTAGTCAAGCTTACCATGTGGAAGGCACCTTTAGCAACTATCCAAGTTATTCATTCTTTACATCACAATCTCATTATTCATACTTAATTTTAAATACATGGGGATTCTCTTCTTTTCCTAGCTTATAAAGTATAATGGGTATTCGCCTCTTGCCTTACTTACTTGTAGATTATGGGTACTCACCTCCACAACCTCTTCACATGATGCGGGTGCTCGCCTCCATATCATTCGTCATATAATGCGGGTACTCGACTTCACATTATTTTATAGGTATCATGAATATTTGCATCCATGTCCATTAAATATCATAAGAACATGGGGACTCGCCTCTTGTTAAATTCTCAGGGGAATCGCCTCATATCCTTTCATATGAAGGTCAAGGGTAATCGCTTCTAACCTCATCGAGTACATAGTCTTTTAGTCTAGATTCATTTTAGGTGAGCAATCCTTTCAACCTATAATCATTCATGTGAGAAAGCCTTGATCACATTCATACATTTATAATTCACAATTCATGTAGGAAGTATCCCTTCCACAAAAATGACATTTATCACCAACATATCCTATCATAAGTTTTACTCTCAAGCCCTACGTTTCATTATCATCATTTAAGCATCATTCTCAAGCAATTCTATTCATAATTCATCAATCCTATAAGGATACATCTAAACCCACAAAGTTTCCCTTCATGGCATCTACCTAATTATCTCAATTCTAAGTTAGAATCATAGAATAGGCATAGATTCATGTGATTTAATTCTAAAAATTTGTAATTATACTAATTCTATCATAAACAATCACAATTTACTCAATTGGATCCATAATCAACATAACCCACAATTATTGAAGAAACCCTAGCTAGAATTGGGGAATTCTTTATCAAATTGGGGGAATTCTAGGGGACTCCGTGAATGAATATTTCAATGGATGATGAGCTATCATACTTTGGTTACAATTCCCTCAAAATCTTGCAAATTGGAGCTTTGATCTTGACCTACCTTCCTCTTCTTCCTTCTTTTTCCAAATTCCAAAAAGAGAATATATGAGAGGATTCTCTTTTGAGA
This sequence comes from Solanum sitiens, assembly GCA_016801875.1. Lineage (NCBI taxonomy): Eukaryota > Viridiplantae > Streptophyta > Magnoliopsida > Solanales > Solanaceae > Solanum > Solanum sitiens. Next base: position 343,524 of record JABWTJ010000433.1, on the reverse strand, counting down.
TTTGAGAGAATGAGTTGAATGAGGGGTTTTGGGGTTAAAAATGCTTATACAGGTGTCCTAGGCTTAGGAAAAATGACACCATTTAGTTCTAATTAAAATCGGAAAAGACCCTTAAGTCCCTAAACTAATCGCCCAGTCGCCAACCACGAGACCACGACCGATGGACCGTCAATCGGCTCACGGTCCGTCCTAGTTGACTGTGGTTCCTCGTTTGGGACTGGATTTTAGGCCTCGACCTACGGACCTTCAACCACGGTCCATGGTCTGACCGACCGTTGGTCAGTACATGGTTTGGAGATCCTAAATCAACCCAAAGTGGTCAATCCACGGACCCCTACCTACGGTCCATAGATCTGTCCATGAGCCGTGGTTTGCTGGTCGTGGATGGCACCTGCAATTTTCCTAAAATACTTCACTGCTCCTTTTCGGATAGGGGTTGTGACATCATTAGGGATATAGGCATGGTTTTATCTTACTATAAATAGAGACTTCTTGCTCATTCCTAGAACACATCAAGATAGAGAGAAATTATAGTTTAGGGCAAAGTGAAGCATTTAATAGACTATATGAGAAAAATACTCTATGAAGAAAAATAGAATGTTAGCGATATTTTAGTAAGGTAGTAAATCAAAAGATTGTTATTCCTTTTGAGTATATTGTAGTCACTTTGAATATTATATTTGTGACTACATAGTTTAAAATTTCCATGCTATAGTGATCTCAGTTGCTCCTCTTTGCCCATGGTTTTTTTTGTTTAAAAAGGTTTCCACGTAAAACTTTTGGTGTCATTGTTTTCCCATTTTATTTCCATTATTTTTTAACATATATATTTCTTTAGTTTCCTCTTTGTCTTTGTTGGATCTCTTCAACTTCCCGCAAAACTTCTTTGTGTGGTCTTTCATGCCACAATGATAGCACTCAATATCCTTAAGTCTGTCTCTAGATTCGGTCATGTTTTATTCTTTATTTTGGGAACCACAAGTTTTTTTTCTCCCCTAGGGACAATCACTATGAAATCCGACAAAGAATAACCTAGAGATTTTCTTCTCATCTCTTCGTTCAAGACACTACTCTTCGTGAAATCCACAGAGAACACACCATCCGGAGTAGAATTTGATAAAGAATTTCTAAATGTTTCCCAAAAGTCTGCTAGGGAACCAAGTAAAAGCAAGTCTTGAATTTCTTCATCAAACTTGATGCCCATAGCAAATAATTAGTTTATGATCCCGTGAAAATTATTCAGGTGATTTGTCATTGAAGAGCCATCATGATATTTTAAACTTAGCATCTACTTTAGCAAGAATATCTTATTATTTCAACTCTTCCGAGCATACAAACTTTCAATATGCTCCCATAGAAGTCAAGCATTTATTTCTCCATATATATGATTTAACACATTATCATCAACGCATTGCCTAATAAATCCACAAACCTAAGCAATAGATTTCACTCTTCATTTGTTGTATTTTATGGCTTTACATCAACATAAAATAGATCTTTCTTTTTCCCATTCCAAATGGCATAATTAACACCATTCATAGTAACCATTCAAATTTTGTTGGCTTCCATCGTTTTCCCAAAAATATATAGTTATTGCAAACCAAAGTAAATATTTTCTGATGTGAAAATTCAGGCTGCGCTTCAACCACATATCATACTCAGATATAACCTTGGCTCTGATACTAGTTTGTTAAAAAAATATGGACTAACACAAAAAATATATGGCCAAAAATAATGAAAATAAAATGGAAAAACAACGAAACCAAGAATTTTACGTGGAAACCCTTTTAAATAAGGGAAACATTACAGGCCAAGAGTATCAACAGATATCACTATAGCAAGGAATTTTTAGAATCTGTAGTCACGAATGTAATATTCAAAGTGAATACGACACACTCAAAAGGAATAAATCTTTTGATTTACCACCTAACTAAAATATCACTCACACTCTATTTTTCTTATATAGTTTATGGAATACTTCACTTTACTCTCAAATATTCTTTCTCTCTATCTTTGTGTGTTCTACAAATGAGCTAGAATGCTCTATTTATAGGAATAGAAAACCATTGTCTATGTCACTGATGAAATTGGCAAATGTAACACATTTCAAAATGTTGCACATCTTACCAATTTGCCAACCACGAAATCTATCTTTTTCTCAACTGTTGCAGCAATTCGTTATACAACATTTACTGCCTCAACTTCCTTTTAGTTTATCTATAATGGTATGGAGCCTACAAAATTCATTTTTGTTGTGAAAATTTTCGATGTCAGGCATGTGGAGAGTGTATGGAGTTTCCAATTAAGTATGTGGTATTAGTGCACAAACTTGTGCAAGGAAAATGAATGGCTTGTGTATGCCATTGTTTGTCACATTCATATGGGCTATAAAAGGTCCTATTTACTTCATTATGAAAGATAATCAAGAAGTGAAGTAACATATCTAGTTTCTCTATTCTCTTTCTTATTGTAAAGTTTAGTAAGTTAATTTTTATTTTATAACACATTATTAGCAGAGACTCCATCAACTCGAACTACTCTAAATACATAAAAAGGTAAGGATTTTATTTATCTAAACATATCTAATATTTCTAAACTTGAATTTTTTGCCTTGGATATATCGGATAAAGAATACTTTTCATGGATACTAGAAGTTGAAATCCACTGGATGTTATCGGTATGGTAGACACCATCAAAGATAATGACAAGTCATCCAGCCAAGATCGGGGCAAAGCTATGATATTTCTCCGACATCATCTTGACGAGGGATTGAAAATGCAATACCTCACTATTAAAGACCCACTTATAATGTGGAATAATTTGAAAGATAGATATGACCACCTAAAGTTGGTCATTCTTCAACATGTGCGTCATGATTTTTTCAATTTGAGGTTACTAAAATTTTAAAGTATAACGGAATATAATTCTTTCATGCATAGAATTATATCACAGTTAAATGTATGCGGAGAAGATGTCACTGAACATGCTAAGCTTGAGAAAACATACTCCACATTTCCTGCCTCGAGTATGCTCATGTAGCAACAATATCGAGAAATGGGTTTTAAAAAATATTCTAAATTACTTTTACATCTTCTAATGGTTGAACAGCATAATAACCTGTTATGAAAAATCATGAAAGAGGTTGTGGCTCCGGTCGTGGTCATAAAATAAATTATAATCATGATATTCGTCTTGCACCAAAAAATGACCATCAATATAAATGAGAGGGTAAAAAACAAGAAGTGATGCAAAAGAAAAATTTAGAAAGTGTATGTCATAGATTGGGAGGAATGGGGCACTGGTCACATACCTGGAGATCATCTAAGCATCTAGTTTAGCTCTATCAGGCATCCTTGAAAAAAGAGTGATAATAATCCAAAAGCAAACTTTATCTCTGAAGATAATATTGAGTTCATACATAAGATGGATAATAATGCACAAGCGAATTTCATCTCTGAAGATAACGTCAAGCTTATGCATCTAGATGTAGCTGATTTCTTTGTATTCCCTAAAAGAACACAATCAGTGACCCGCGATAATTTAGATAATTTCATTTTTTGTTTGTTTTGTACTAGTTGATGTGTTTATGTTTTTCTAATCCTTGTAAATATAATAGCCCTGTTTAATAGTAATATTTTACATTGTTTATATCTTTTTTGAAGAAAATATGGGTATGTCCCAAATTTTATGTGGATCAATAGGCGATCATGCGGGTATCTGTGTAGTTGACTGTGAAACAACACATGCCATATTTAAAGATGAGAAATATTTTTCTTACTTGTATGAGAAAATCAAATGTTACTAGAATTCTGGTAATTCGAAATTGATTTAAGGCTTCGAAAGAGCTATTATATTTCTGTCTAAGGGGGGCAAAACTTGTTATAGAAGATGTGTTGTTCTCTTCTAAATCCTCAAGAAACTTGTTAAGTTTCAAAGATATCCGTTGAAATGGATATCATATTGAGACACTAAATGAAATGAATATTGAATACCTTGGTATAACCAAGAATGTCCCAGGCTAGAAATGTGTTTTGGAGAAATTACCAACTTTATCTTCTGGCCTGTATCATGGAGAAATTAGTACAATCAAAGCACTTTCGATCATAAACCAGAAGTTTACTGATTTAAATGTGTTTGTGCTATGTGTGACCGAATAGGTCATCCTAGATCAATAATGATGACAGAAATCATTGAAAGTTCAAATGGGCATCCATTAAAGGACCTGAAGATTCTTACAAAAGATGAATTTTCACGTGTTGCTTGTTGTCAAGGCAAATTGATTACTAGGCCATCACCAATGAAGGTTAACATTGAATCCCTCAATTTTTAGAACGTATACATAGGGATATGTGTGGACATACTACTCACCCATATAGTGGGATTTTAGTTATTTGATGGTCTTCATTGACGCATCTTCAAGATGGTCTTATGTGTGCCTTTTCTTATCTCGCAACCTGACATTTGCGAAGTTATTGGCACAAACAATAAGATTAAGGGTGCAATTCCCAAAATATCCTATTAAGGCCATTCGCCTTGATAATGCTGGAGAATTTACATTCGAAGTTTTTGATGATTATTGATTATCAGTTGGAATAAGAATTGAACATTATGTTGCTCATGTCCATACTCAAAATTGTCTTGTAGATTTATTTATTAAATGCTTACAATTGATAGCAATACCTCTACTTATGAAAATTAAGTTGCCCACTACCGTTTGGGTTCATGCTATCTTACATGTAACATCACTTGTTCATCTCAGACCGATTCGTTATAATAAATAATCTCCGTCGCAATTGTGTTATCCATGAATCAAATATTGCTCATCAATTTTCAGATGTGTTGTATATATGCCAATAGAACCACCTCAGCGCACTAAGAGGGGCCCCAAAGAAGGTTAGGCACATATGTTGAGTTTGACTCACCTTCTATAATTTGCAACCTTGAATCATTGACGGTATATTTATTCACTACAAGATTTGAAGGTTGTCAATTTGATGAAACAACTATTTCGCAATTAGGGGAGATAAAAAGGAACTTAAAAGTGAAATTGCATGGAAAATATCATCATTATCTCATTTTGATCCCACGTTCCCTTATATGTGAAAAGGAGGTCCAGAAGATCATCCATTTATAGAATATAGCAAATCAAATGTCAGACGCATTTACTAATTTGAAAAGGATAACTAATTCGCATGTTCCCGCAGAAAATGTACCTATCTGATTGATATTCCAACAGGACCATCTATTAGTGTCATACCTTCTAAATATCATACACACCTGAAGCGTGGAAGATCATTGGGTTCAAAGCATTAAAAATCCTAGAAAAAAAAGTACAAAAATGACATTATGAAATAATCCCACAAAGAGATCAAGATCTGATTAATTATGATATTTCTGAAGAAATCAATGATTTCGAGTCTCAAGTGAATTAAGAACTATTAATAAGTTCTTCGGATATTTGGATAAAGTTGAATCGATCAAAAATTATGGTGAATAATGTTTTTGCTTATAACATTGCAATCAACATTATGCAAGACAGTGTGGATCTTGAACCTCTGTCTGTCGAAGAATGTCGACGAAGATGTGATTGGCCAAAATGGCAAAAGGCAATTCAACAACATGAGGTTTTTGGACCTGTAATTTAAACCCCAAATGGTGTAAAATCGGTTGGCTATAAATGGGTTTTTGTGCGAAAGCGAAATAAGAAAAATGAAATTGTAAGGTACAAGGCACGCCTTGTTACACAGGGATTCTCTCAAAGACTCGACATCGACTATGAAAAAACATATTCACCCATTATGGATGCAATAACTTTTCGATATCTTATCGGTTTAGTTGTACATGAAAATCTTAATATACATCTAATGGATGTGGTTACAGATTATCTTTATGGTTCACTTGATAATGAAATTTATATGAAAATTCCAAAAGAACTTAAAATGCCTAAAGCAATAGTTCAAAACCTCAGAAAATGTTCTCAATCAGATTAAAAAGGTCATTGTATGGTCTGAAGCAACCAGGGTGTATGTGGTATAATTGCTTTGGTGAGTACTTGATAAATGATATCATTTGTCCATGTATTTTTATTAAGAAAACGATATCAGAATTCGTTATACTTGCCATTTATGTTGATGACATAAATCTCATTAGAACTCCTAAAGAGGTTTAAAAGGCAATTGAATATCTAAAGAAAGAATTTGAGATGAAAGACCTTGGAAAGACAAAATTTTGTCCTAATCTACCAATTGAACATTTAGCAGATAGAGTCTTCATCCATCAATCTGCCTTATACTATGGAAATTTTGAAACGATTTTACACAAAGCACATCTATTAAGTACTTCGATGGTTGTTCGATCACTTGAAGTGAGTAAAGATTCATTTCGATCTCAAGAAGAAAATGAGGAACCTCTTGGTAAGATACCTTATCTTAGTGCAATTGTGCACTTATGTATCTTGCTAATGCTACGAGACCTGGCATAGCATTCTCTGTTAATTTATTAGAAATATATAGTTCTTCCCCTACACGAAGACATTGCAATGGAGTTAAAGATACATTGTGATATCTAAAGGGGTCTAGTATATGTGTCTTTTTTATACTAACAAAGATAGTGCAGATCTTGTTGGTCATGCAGATGCAGGTTATTTATCTGACACAGATAAAGCTTGATCTCAAACAAGCTATTCGTTCACATATGGAGGTACTGCTATATCATGGCGATCTACGAAGAAATCCATTGTCACTAGTTCTTCAAATCATGTTGGGATAATAGCTATTCATGAAGCAAGTAGAGAATGTTGTGTATGGTTGAGATCAGTAACACATTTCATCAAAGAAGGATATGATTTGAAGTGTTATGTCAAGGTACCCAATTTCTCTTTGAAGACAATGCTACATGCATAGATCAATTAAGAGGAGGCTTCACAAAAGAAGATAGAATGAAGCACATTTCACTAAAATTACTTTTCACACATGATCTCCAGAAGAATGGTAATATTGATGTACAATAAATTCGTTCAAGTAATAATCCAGCAGGATTATTCACCAAATCTTTATCAGCCTTAATTCTTGAGAAGATGGTAAACAAAATTGGAATGCGAAGACTTAATAATATAAGTCGTGGTCTTCACCGAGTGGATTAAAATTAGCGCAGTATTCTTTTTTCCTTGGTCTACGTTTTGTCCCATTGGATTTTCCTAGTAAGATTTTTAATGAAGCAGCAATCAAATGTGTATTTAAAAATATATGTACTCATTTTCCTTCACTAAGGTTTCTTTAGTTAGATCTTATTTGGACATCCAAGGAGGAGTGTCGTGGAAATTGTAGATGTCAAGCGTGTAGATATGGAGTTGCCAATTAAGTATGTGGTATTAGTGCACGAACTTGTGCAAGGCAAATGGATAGCTTGTGTATGCCATTGTTTGCCACATTCATATGGGATATACAGTTTCTCTGCTCTCTTTCTTATTATAAAGATTTAGTTACTTTTTATAACACATCTGTAGTTATCGCCATTTACTGAATTCGATAGTCCTTCATTGTTGCTTCATTGCTTTGGCAATTTAACACACCATACGCATAACAATTAACAAAGGGGTGGACGCATAATACGAATGAAAAGAAGTTTAACATTGCTAGATAAATGAACAGCCATACTTGTAAAAAAAAAAGGTGCAGTTTATCCAATAAACATACCCTTCGGGTGGGGGTAGAATATATAAAGTTGGTGAATTCACTCAACTAACTTGAAAATGAACTCTACTAGGGGAGCCACGGAAATGTTGCAATACACTATACATGCACTGCTTATAGGCATGACCCACGTGCCCCTCTACAGGTCTATATTTCAAATTCATCTTGTTTCCCAGTTGTAGGAACATTGAGTACACACTGCTTACATGCGTGACCTTGAAACTGAAGACGTAGAAGAAGGAGCACTCTGCAGCACAAGGAATGATATACCAATCAGTAATGATTTAACATATGCACAGAACTATATGACAAGCAACCGGAGTTAAAATGAATGCAACTAACAGCAGTAAGCGGCAATGTTTTGTCCCAGATTGACCACATTTCGATGATGTTGACAGATAAGGACAGTGCAATAATTACATCATCATGTCCTTTCCCTAGTTCATTATCCCTTCAAAACATGACTTACAGCCCCTTTTTTTGTTTGGTTTAGCAACAGTGGAAGCTCAGAACTGGTGACTACTAACTAGCTATTGACACTTACCATAATCAATTGTTGAAATTTCAACTATATATGCATATTGATTATCAAAATTAATAGACAGAATGAGCCAATTTGAAGCTAAGATACAGTGGACAGCTTCAAAGATTTTAGAATGCATAATGGTAATGAATCAAGTTCTTACCAAGGGGATGCCCTTTGTTGCTCTCTCTTCCAAGAACCTTGAGGGCTTGAAGAAATTACCATATAGTTGTGACCACTTCTTAAGACTTCTATAGATATGTCCAGCACCAACAGTGTCAGCCCAGAAAACAATCCCACCGCTGCCAAAAACAGCATCATTGTCAAAATCATTTGGAGATGCAAAAAATTTTAATAGAGATAATATTACCAGATACAAAATGTTACGACAGGGTTTAAAATACAAGGACATGATTTCTCATCCTTAGGTTTCGGGAGTTAAGGAAATATAGTGGTAGCTTTTTTAGTTTAAGACTCTTCCCAATCCTTTCGTTCTTTCATGTCTTTTGGTTAATAGTTCTATCTTAAGGATGCACAAGCACTCTTATCCTATTGAAAGCTTTCAAAAGATTTCATGTTAGCTCCCATCGTCCACACATCTGAATCAGTAGTAATTCGCCCATGAAAGCATGACCCACCTAACCCATTCTGGCCCGCCTATTTATCAATTCATTCCATTTTGACTTGCTCAATTCAGCAATCTAAAAGTTGGGCTAATATAGCTAAAGCTGACCCATGAGAAATCTAATCAAAATATTTGTAAGACGACATTTTTTTTTAATCGATATGTTGTATATATCCATAATAAACAAAAATATCAATTAGGCACTTAAACAAAGTACAAAAAGTTAAACAAAGAAACTAAAAATATAGCAAGAATTGTCGAGCTGGTATGACACGTTTCTTAACCTGGAAGGATCATAGACCAACCCACTTGTTATCTCAGCTCATTTTGACTCCCCAAATTTTGCCCAACTCGCCCATTTGACATCCCTAGTAGTAACTAGTAATCACTTGGAACAAGTTTCAAGACGTAATTTGACTTTAACATGGAGGGTGACTCTAATACGGAGGGTAACAAATTAGTGTTGATTTCCAGAATAACTTAGACAAACTAACCGGTAAGATGGAAAACTCATTCCAAGGACAGATGTGACATCAAGGTCAGAGGCTCGGACTACTATCCCTTCATCCAAAACACGACATGCCTCATTCACAACTGGAAAGAGTATCATCTCAACAATTTCTTGGTCAGTGACAGATATTGGCTGCGAGAAAATTCACAAAAAAGAAAAACACTGTTATTCTTATCAAGTTAGAACTCAACAGGCCCCTCTGAACATATAGTCCATTCCTGCATCTTTAAACCCATTTTACTTGGAGATTTTTCCTTTGCAAGTGTTATTCTTAGATAGAGATACCTTTCCTCCAGGCATTATGTTGGCGAGCCTTCTTGATTCCTCAATAATTGGAAGCACAGTAAAGTCGGGTCTTGGCTTACTTCCCTTCTCATAAATATAGTAGCCTTTTCCGTTGTTTTTACCTGCAAAACCCAGTATCAATGGTGAAAAGCAAGACAGTGAAGCAACAACACAAAGGATACAGACTTGCAACATTACCATTTCTACCACTTTTTATAAGAAGGTCGATCAACGGAGACTTAAAAGTGCGATCAGAAAAAGCTGAACGAAACTCTTTCCCTACAGCAACAGCCACTCCATATCCTGTTAAATCCTGAAGCCTGCAAGATGCTTAAGCAATTATTTTCATACCAAACTAACATAGCTATGGATAGGAGTACCAAGCATGCCATTTGAGCCAACAAACACCTTAATATAGCAAATAACAAAGAAGATGACTGTTTCCCTCTGTGTTCCTTACAAATTTCTAAGCAAACGATTGCAGTATATTATAACAATCATCAAAATCTAACTAAACTAAAGGGATAGGAGGCGTGCACCTATTCAATTTCTCAACCTATAATATATAACAGAAGACAACTGCTGCGCTCTCTAATTTTTCTTGTGTACTGTGATAGCATGGGAAGAACCACTTGTTAGCATGCCCAGCTTTTTTCAAAAAAATGTGCCTCCAGGACCAGCTTGTGTTTACCTAAACTAATTCCACTAGATAACTGCTACCTCACCCGCATAGATGTTTTAACAGATGGAAAGAAATCACCTAGTGTTTTTTTCTCCGCTGGGATTTGAACCTGAGAGCCATGATTCTCAACCCACTTCTATGACCACCAGGCCACACTCTTGGGTGCTTTTAAATCAATCAGTAAAAGCCTCTTAACAAGTCAAGAAACATGGCACTCCCTTTTGATGTATAGAAAACTGAATCTGAACAATATTTTCACTGATATTTCTGTCTGTGGATGCTTTTAGAAATCTGTATCATTGAAATATAATATTCCCTTCATTCCATGTTGTATGTTGGCGTTTGACCAAGTACAGAGTTTAAGAAAAAAAAAGACTTCTGACATAAGCTATACGAATATTACCTATCAAAAATATCTTTAAATCTTGTGATATCCGTCATGCAACATCATTCTTATCAGAGCATGACATTAAAGGTAAGATGGGAATGTGCATATTAAAGCGTTTCCAAATATAGAAAGATGTCAATGAATTAAACAAACCAAAAGGATGGAGTGTTACATAGAATGGAACACAAGGACTAGTCATCTTAAAGCTGTTATAAGCTAAAAAAATGAAAAAGAATAGCATTAGCAGAGATTAGCTACCCAGTTTCGTTTTGATATGTTTTATCTTGTATGAAATGAAAATGCAGCTACATATGATAATTTAGTAAGAAAGAGAATTACTGGAAGGGACCCATAGGGAGACCAAAGCTGGCAATTTGCGCGTCAATCCTGAAGACATCCACTCCTAGATTAACCAGAATATGTGCACTCTGGGAGTAGGGAAAGAAGGTTCTATTGACAGCAAAACCAGTACAATTTCCCACCACAACAGGTTCTTTTTTAACTGCCTTTCCAACAGCCATAAGGTCAAGAATTGCTTGGGCAGATGTCTTCTCAGTTCGTACTATCTCCAGCAAAGGCATAATGTGAGCAGGACTGACCACAACAAAAACCAAGTTAGCAGTTGGAACAGGAATAGATGCTGTTGTAGTAAATTGGTAACTGCCTGCATCTATATTCAAAGATTTGTTACATAACTTGAAGATTACCCTCTACTAGCAGAATTATCTGTATTCAGATCCAATAATATGCTTCCTAGATGTCAGTGTAATTTAGCTTTTACTTCTAAAAATCCCATCTTCCACATCCACTAAGCGCAAAAGATAAAGAGGAATCGAAGTATAAGACACATGAAAAACAATCCTGTCCCTCGAAGCTAGTCTCACGAGCAAGTATTCAATATCAAAATTTTGTTTCACACTGTTGTATTTCTATTTTTGAAATTGCATGTTTACCCTTCTCTTTTAGTGGTCATATTTCCCAGATTAGTCACAACTACACAAAACTTTGCCATGCATGACTTCATACCTGAAAAAGTGGGCCCCGATAATCCTATCCTTGGATGTGGTATTTTCTCCAATAATGTTGAGGTCAATAGTAGATGTGTTGGTTGCCAAAATACAATGTGGAGGGCATACCTTCTCAATCTCGCTAAATATTTTCTGTTTTAGTGGAACATTTTCAATAACAGCCTGCAAAAAAGATGAGAGTGAGACCGCCAGAATTACAACAAATCAAGAATCAAAATTCTGATCATTCCCATTGTTGCAATAGTAGGTGTTAAATAGTTGTACTTAATTGGGACAGGTATAGACAGTCACGACCTTATTTGAGAAGCTAATGCTAGTTATTGACTTATTGCTAGTGTTGACAAAAACAGGAGCAACGACAAAAGATGTTTATATTACACTTGTAGGACTTCCTAATGGCCTTAATTTCTTGCGCAACTAGATTTTGGCTAGTCCTACTGTTTCTACATGAACTATTTTTCTGATTTCTCCTTTCTCCATCACCCGATCACAATGATCTCATCACCAACCATTGCCTCCTCTCTATTGTCGCATCTCAAACAATGAAAAATTGAATATCTCAGATTATGGAAAATCGATGGGAAGGAGGTCGTTTTGCAAGATCTCAACTCAAATTCGGTTAGTGTAATAAGCATGGGCACACTCCTGAAGTATGCTATTCTTTGCACGGTTGACCACCCAAAAATACTTACGTTTTATTTATCTGAAGAAAGATATAATGAATTCTTTTAAGTATTGAGCTAGTATGCAGACATCTCCACAAGTAGCCTCTATTGTTCAGACTAGTACCTTTTTGCTGATAATTTTGTTACTTGTATTTCACACTCCAATACTCTTTTCAGGTCATGAACTAATCACTTTTCTGATGACAAATCACTTTTTTTCAAATTTCAGCTATTCAAACTCTTCCCGTTGTTAATTTAGTTAATGGGTTCTAAGCAAAAACAAAAGAAAATGGACAAGCCAATTCCATATCCTCGGTCATTCTAAATTATATTTTCTTTACATTTTTGGATGTCCTTTTAGACTTGCATTTGTTAGCCATTTGATTCTACCCTCTTTTTAATGACCTTTTATTGTGTACATGTGTGTGTATGTATAGAGACTAATAATTATAAGCATGAAAGAAAAATATGAACAACGAACTTTAAAAAAAAATTACGATAAAGTGAAATATCAATTGTTTGTGTTGCCTCTTCAAAAGAGGCTCAGCGGCAAGGAAAAGTATGTATTGGAACCTTGATGACAACATTTGTTAGAATAGGAATAAGTATTTCTTACTTAGAATAGGAGTAGAAATAAGAATAGGAATAGAAATTCTAGTAGGAATAGGAATTCTAGTTAGTAAGAATAGGAATTCTAGTTGAAAAAGGATTCCAATGTAGTGTCTATAAATAGGGTCTCAATGTAACAATTTAGATACACAATTCAATAATATTTTCTCCAATATTTCTCACATGGTATCAGAGCAATTGTGAGGGAAAAAAAAAATTGTCGGAAAAAAAAAAAAAAAAAAAAAAAAACCGGTTATGCAGTCTGGACATAGTAGATGCTCAATTATGTAGTCTCCTATGGCGTTCGATTGATTCCAAATTGATGCCCTTGTTTCGCCCATTCCAAACGTGTTATGCAGTTTGGGAAAAGGCACGTGCTTTATACACTAATGACATCTCTAGATTCTATGATGTGATATCTCGATTGACCAACTTAAAGAAACAAGAATCCGATATGTCTACTTACTTGGGACAGGTACAGGCAGTCATGGAGGAATTCGACACGTTGATGCCAGTAACTACGGATGTCGAAAAACAACAAGAACACAGACAAACATTGTTTCTAGTTCTTACTCTTGCTGGACTTCCTCCTGATAATGATTCTGTGCGTGATCAGATTTTAGCTAGCCCTACAGTTCCTACTATCAATGAATTATTCTCTCGTCTCCTTCGTCTTGCGGCACCTCCTAGTCACAAAGTCGTTTCATCACCCACTGTTGACTCCTCTATTCTCGCATCTCAAACCTTTGAAAAGCGTACATATCAGTCTACGGAGAATCGGCGAGGGGGAGGACGTTTTGGGAAACCTCGATCTAAGTGTAGTCATTGTCATAAGTCTGGACACACTCGTGAAATATGTCATATTTTGCATGGTCCACCACCCAGTTATGATCCTCTTGTTCTAAAGGAATATAATGAGTTCCTTCGAAATCGCGCAAGTAAACAGTCATCTCCACCAATAGCATATGGTGCTCAACCTAATCAACCATCCAATAATGCTCATATTGCTCAGATAGAATATGATGAGTTCCTTCAGTATCGTGCAAATAAGCAAACGTCTCCACAAGTAGTTTCGGTTGCACAACCTGATGTGTTTGTTGCGGGTAATTCTTTTGCTTGTGTGTCGCAATCTAGTACTGTTGGAACATGGGTCGTGGACTCTGGGGCTTCTGATCATATTTCTGGTAATAAATCACTTTTATCCGATATTGTTTATTCGCAATCTCTTCCATCTATTACTTTAGCCAATGGGATCCAGACAAAACCAAAAGGGGTTGGAAAAGCCAAACCCCTATCTTCTGTCACCCTAAACTCTGTTCTTTATGTTCCTGGTTCTCCTTTTAATCTAGCATCTGTTAGTCGTTTGACGAAATCCCTACATTGTAGCATAACTTTTTTCGATGATTTTTTTCTCATACAGGACCGCAGTACGGGACAGATGATTGGAACAGGACATGAATCACAAGGCCTTTACTATCTTACCTCTTCAAAATCCTTGATAGCATGCTCCGTTACAGATTCCCCAGATCTAATTCACAAACGTTTGGGACATCCGAGTCTATCCAAACTGCAAAAGATGGTGCCTAGTTTGTCTAGTTTATCTACATTAGATTGTGAGTCGTGTCAACTTGGGGAACACACTCGTACTACGTTTTCTCGTAGTACTGAGGGTCGTTCAGAGTCTATTTTTTCATTAGTTCATTCTGATATTTGGGGTCCTAGTAGAGTCAGTTCCACTTTAGGATTTCGTTATTTTGTTAGTTTCATTGATGATTATTCAAGATGTACTTGGGTTTTTTTAATGAAAGATCGTTCTGAGTTATTTTCTATTTTCAAAAGTTTCTTTGCTGAAATACAAAATCAGTTTGGTGTTTCTATTCGTACTTTTCGTAGTGATAATGCCTTAGAATACTTATCATCCCAATTTCAGCAATTTATGTCCCATCACGGAATCATGCACCAAACATCTTGTCCATACACTCCTCAACAAAATGGTGTCGCAGAAAGAAAGAATAGGCATCTCATAGAGACTGCTCGCACTCTCCTCATTGAATCCCATGTTCCGCTGCGTTTTTGGGGCGATGCAGTCCTTTCAGCTTGTTATTTAATTAACAGAATGCCCTCTTCGTCTATTCAGAATCAGGTTCCACATTCCATACTGTTTCCTCAGTCACATCTCTATCCTATTCCTCCTCGTGTCTTTGGGAGTACATGCTTTGTTCATAATTTAGCCCCAGGGAAAGATAAATTAGCTCCTCGTGCCCTCAAATGTCTTTCTTGGTTACTCTAGAGTTCAAAAAGGGTATCGTTGTTATTCACATGATCTTCATCGATACCTTATGTCCGCTGATGTTACATTTTTTGAGTCTCAACCTTACTATACATCTTCTGATCATACTGATGTATCTATGGTCTTACCCATACCTCAAGTTTTACCTGTGCCAACATTTGAGGAATCTACAGTTACGTCTACATCTCCAGTTGCAGTGCCACCACTACTAACTTATCATCGCCGTCCCACCCTAGTCCCAGATGATTCATGTCATGCGCCAGACCCTGCTCCTACTGCGGACTTGCCTCTACCTAGGCCACCGCTTGCACTTCAAAAAGGTATACGATCTACTCGAAATACTAACCCGCATTATACCTTCTTAAGTTATCATCGTCTATCATCACCCCATTATGCCTTTGTGTCGTCTTTGTCCTCTGTTTCCATTCCTAAGACTACAGGTGAAGCACTTTCTCATTCTGGATGGAGGCAGGCTATGGTTGATGAGATGTCTGCTTTACATAAGAGTGGTACTTGGGAGCTTGTCTCCCTTCCTGCAGGTAAATCTACTGTTGGTTGTCGTTGGGTTTATGCAGTCAAAATTGGTCCAGACGGTCAGGTTGATAGACTTAAGGCTCGCCTTGTCGCCAAAGGGTATACTCAGATATTTGGGCTAGATTATAGTGACACTTTCGCTCCTGTGGCTAAAATAACATCTGTTCGTCTTTTTCTATCTATGGCTGCCGTTCGTCATTGGCCTCTTTATCAGTTGGACATAAAGAATGCTTTTCTGCATGGTGATCTTGAGGAAGAAGTCTATATGGAGCAACCACCTGGTTTTGTTGCTCAGGGGGAGTCTAGTAACCTTGTATGTCGATTGCGTAGGTCACTCTATGGTCTGAAACAGTCTCCTCGAGCTTGGTTTGGGAAGTTCAACACAGTAATTCAGGAGTTTGGCATGACTCGTAGTGGAGCTGATCACTCTGTGTTTTATCGACATTCTGCACCAGGTCGATGTATCTATTTGGTTGTTTACGTTGATGATATTGTTATCACCGGTAATGATCAAGATGGTATCACCGATTTAAAGCAACATCTTTTTAAGCACTTTCAGACTAAAGACCTTGGCAGATTGAAGTATTTTCTAGGTATTGAGGTTGCTCAGTCTAGATCAGGCATTGTTATCTCTCAACGCAAGTATGCCTTAGACATTCTTGAGGAGACAGGAATGATGGGATGTAGACCTATTGATACTCCGATGGATCCGAATGTTAAACTTCTTCCAGGACAGGGGGAGCCACTTAGTAATCCTGAAAGGTATAGACGACTTGTTGGAAAGTTGAATTATCTCACAGTGACTAGACCAGACATCTCTTTTCCCGTGAGTGTTGTAAGTCAGTTTATGACTTCCCCTTGTGATAGTCATTGGGAAGCAGTTGTTCGTATTCTTCGATATATAAAGTCAGCTCCCGGTAAAGGACTACTCTTTGAGGATCAAGGTCATGAGCATATCATTGGATATACAGACGCTGATTGGGCAGGATCACCCTCTGACAGACGTTCGACATCCGGATATTGTGTTTTAGTTGGAGGTAATTTGGTGTCGTGGAAGAGTAAGAAACAAAATGTGGTTGCTCGATCTAGTGCAGAATCAGAATATCGAGCAATGGCGACAGCAACTTGTGAGTTAGTTTGGCTCAAACAGTTACTGGGAGAACTAAAATTTGGCAAAATTGATCAGATGGAACTTGTGTGTGATAATCAAGCGGCTCTTCATATCGCATCAAATCCAGTGTTTCATGAAAGGACTAAGCACATTGAGATTGACTGTCACTTTGTCAGAGAAAAGATACTCTCCGGAGATATTGTTACAAAATTTGTGAAGTCAAATGATCAGCTTGCAGATATGTTCACCAAGTCTCTCACATGTCCTCGTATTAATTACATCTGTAACAAGCTAGGTGCATATGATTTGTATGCACCAGCTTGAGGGGGAGTGTTAGAATAGGAATAAGTATTTCTTACTTAGAATAGGAGTAGAAATAAGAATAGGAATAGAAATTCTAGTAGGAATAGGAATTCTAGTTAGTAAGAATAGGAATTCTAGTTGAAAAAGGATTCCAATGTAGTGTCTATAAATAGGGTCTCAATGTAATAATTTAGATACACAATTCAATAATATTTTCTCCAATATTTCTCACAACATTGAAGCACACATTAAGTGAGGCGAAGTGCTCAACATGTTTTGAGCTTTGCTTCAAGGCTTATGAGCACCCTTGAAAGCTCTGAATTAGATAGTTATACTGATTGTCCCACTTCGGTAGATAGGTATTATGTATTCTGTAAAGTCTGTATATAAATAAGGCTCAATATATACTTTTATGTATTTGAATACTAATATTTTTCCTGAGTCTTTATTTCTCATACTAGAGTGTTCAAGAAGCAGTGTGAAGAGAAATGAGAAAAAGAGGAAAAGATTATGAACATTTAACAGCAAATCATAAGTTCAGCAGCTCACCTCTATGACCATATCCACATCCTTAAAATCTGTATAATCCAGTGCACCTTTAACCATTGAAAGGGCTTTATCTGCTTTATCCTGTGGCAATTTCTTTCTAGCTACCAGTCCGCTGACATTTGCTGTAATATACAATACATCCTCATAAGTTTCTACACATATAGACCACTAAGGGACTGTCAAATAACAGGCATCATCGACTAAATGACTAGAGGTATGTAATTTAACTGTCATAAAAAAGTGTAACAACAACCTTCAATAGCTTTCATCCCCTTCTGAAGAAACTCAGAATTAATTTCCTTAAGTATAACAATTGTGTTGCTAAGGGCAAGGGATGTAGCTATGCCTGAACCCATTAAACCTCCACCTATTATAGCAACTTTCTTGACTGTCCTAGGTTTGAGGCCAATATCAGTGACATTAGGTACCTGGTCAGTTATGAAACCAAAGGTCATCACACAAGAAGAATAAATTGACTCAGAGGGAATGCAGACATCTTAGTACATATTTCAAAAATTCAAAAGTTGGGAGGGGATCAAAAGCTATAAGAATACAAACTTAATGAAAATGGTATAACATTTAAACTAGTAACTGTACAAGTTCATTACATGAAACAGATCAAAGAATCTATGTCACCATAGGAAATTTTACTGATAACAAACTTTACACACATCAAGATAACCCATTCCAACATCAAATCTCAAGAAGAATAAACCAAACTAAATCAGCAAAAGAAAAGGATCAACGAGCTATATCTTAATCACATGTGTAATCATTCTTTATAGAGACTTTTTACGTAAGCAGATCGTTATGTCACGGCTAATGCATTAATCTCTTAAATATGGAATTACTGATACATAATTTTAAAAAAAATTGATAATCTGCAATCAAGAATCCAGTTTAATAATAAACAGTAGTATCAAGAAAATGAGTCAAAGCTAAAGCAGCTAACTAGAGGATTGGTAAGACTTAGAGGGTGCATAAGTTGTAGTCATCCCAGTAATTTCCTATTCATTCTTGCCTGCTCAAATAAAGATGCTTACAAGGAACTCCAAGCTTCATGCAAGCATCACAAATCACATAGTGTAGATTCATACCCTTCACGGTTCAGGATTTACTGTACCATACCTTCGATGTTGCCCGTTGGGAAAAAAATATATGAACAAGACCCTTTGATGTATCTGACAATACAAGGTCCTTGAATACTTTAGCTTCCTGCAAAACATTCAAAAAGAGTTGTTATGCCATCTTGAGAGAAGGTGTTTACGACACAAAGATATTGTTCTTGTTGACTGGGAAAAAATACCTTGAGAACCCCATTATATCCTCCATGGATGATGCCTTCTTCAATTACCTCAATGCACGCCAAGTGCTGAGGCATATTTTTAGCTGTCTGTTTCACTTGTTCCCTAGCCACCTTCAGTATTTCATGTGCTTCTGAAAGGGAACCAATTTTGTCTGTCTTGTGAAGGGAACGCATCCAAGGCTTGCGCCTTTCTGCAATATCAAGTGCCCACTGTCTAGATACTTTTAACAACTCTGCTGAAGGGACAATGGCATCAATGAGACCAAGCTTCTTCCCTTCCTCCGACATTATTGGTTTAGATGTCTGCGAAAATTGTTTGCAATATATAAGGCCATTTCGTTGATTCACTTGATTGATTTACAAAATTTAAGTATGAACAGAAACAATCTGATAAGCACATATTGGAAACTAAATAGAGGTCATTGTCAGGGTGAGCATATAAACTTTAGAACACAGAGATCAGCAAACGATCAGAAATTGAACCATGCTCACATCTAAGGACATTACATCATAATTTTGCTCCATTTTGTTTAGGAGTTGTCATAACAAAGAGATCTCCAATCATAATATAGTGACAAGAATAACTGTAAACAGTTCTATTAACATGGTCCAAGCAGGACATATTGATCCCAACAGTTAATTTGGAAATGAATTGATAGATCAAATAACTTATCCTGGGAAGCTAACAGAGTTTAAAATCAGTGGAAAAAAAGTCACAAGTTCCAGTTTGTTTACTAAAGAGAAGATAAATGACTTACCATCATAAGTTCAACAGCTTTAGACAACCCTATAAGCCTCGGAAGACGCTGTGTACCTTAAGAAGAAATATTTTCTCTATGCTTAGTTAGTAGGTAAAGGAAGAGAATTCAAAACTTACACTCAAGTGCGACAAGCATTATGTGGCAGAGTTACCTCCAAATCCAGGCATGACTCCAAGACTGAGCTCTGGCAACCCCAGTTGTGCTCGTGGTGCAGCAATTCGTGCATGGCATCCCTGCAAAAAGCATACACTACTTAATTGGCTCGCCAAGAAATAGATTCAAAGACGGGACAAGTTTATAGAGATCACAAACCAATGCCAATTCTAAGCCACCTCCGAGTGCAAGTCCTTCTATAGCAGCAACTGCAGGCTTTTTACCATCTAAACTTACAAAAATAACAGGATTGAGAGATTTGTAAATGACAATGGACTATAGAATGATAGAGAGAAGCGCCGGGAGAAAAAAGAGCTGTATAATGGATCTGAAATTGTAATTTAAACAGTGTCAACTACCTTCCATCGTGTTAACCACAAGATCAACAGAAACATCAGGCATCTGAGATGTATCCCCTGCAACAATCCAATTCCATTTTTCAACAAGGATATATTCAGTAAGACACAAGTTGAAATGTACAAAAATGAAAACAAAGTAATCGTACCAGTCGCATGAACCTTCTGAAAAACATTGATATCAAAACCACCAGAAAATCTCCCCCCATTTCCTGCATAAAAATACAAAGAAGATAAACATGAGATGCAAGGGAAGACTCAAACGCAAAACACATATACGCCTCAATGACTACTAGAACTCCAATATGATTCATCAAATTATAACTAATTACCAACCTCCTTTATTTATGCTGGCCTTGGACCAGCTATGCAAAACTCACCACATAATTCAACTTTAAAAAATCCATAAAGCAACATATCACAGTAACAATTCATAAACAAGTCCCGTAGAAAGTTAAATTTATTTTATAGTTGAAAACAATTGTGGAAGGTATGTATAGGGGCTTTAGACATGCTTAAATTAGTATAAAATGAGTATAAACCTCACTAAATTAGGAAGAACTAATTAGTGAGAACTGACCAGTCAAAACAATAGCTTTAACATCGTTTCTCATCGTCGCTTCAGTCCACTTCTCCTTCAATCCAGCGATAACTGAAACCACCAGAATCAAAATCCAATCCAAACACATGAATTGATATTGGTAGAGAAACGAATAAGCTTACTTGGAATAGCTAAAGCATTGACCGGAGGATTAAAAATGGTGATCACTGCGACGCCGTCGATTCCCACATCCATCGTCACCTTAAGAGTAGCCATTTTTCAACTTCCTTGATTCGAAAAAAAGGAGTATTTTGGGCGATTGAGGAGAAAGAGGAAAAGAAAAAGGGCTCGAATAAGGAAGTTTGATAGTGGTGATTGGTGAATGTATGTATTTAATGGTGAGGTGAGTGGGTGTTTTTCGTGGGCAACGAAAAGTTGCATGTCTTGGCAAGTAATTAAAGAGCAATTTCGCAATACTAACTTTACAATTTCTTCACTCCTCGCTTTCAATTCATTTTCCACCTATTTTTTTTTTTCTCCGTCCATATTCATTATATTAAAAATAATATTTGTCTAGTTTAGAAAATTCAACTTTTTTATTTATTTTATTCTGGCAAAATAATACTTTTTTAAATATTAAATTTAATAAAGTCAAAGAATAAAATAGTAGTGACAATTATTATTGGACACAGAGAGTATAAGAATTTTAATTTTACTTCTATTTTTTCAAAAGATCAGCATTTTCAACCTCAACAGGTAAATATTCAAATTTTAACCTAGAAAATCGCTTTCTAATATAAAGAATTAAATTTTTTTTAAAAATTGAGAATCAATTTGATGAGATCGATTCTATATATAACTAATAAATGAAGAATGAATATGAATCTTCTTCTAAAAGTTAGTGAATTTCGACCTCAAGAGGTTGGTATAAAAAATTTAGTTGATAAGCCAAAATTTGGCTTAAATAATACTGGACCCACCTCTTGAGATCGATTTGATATTTCGATTAAGGTTCTTTTCAATCTACGATTTGAGGTCAAGTTTTTGTGATGACTGACTTTGGAGGTTTGTTTTATCTTTTATTAGTAGTGTAAATTGTAAACTTCATTTAAAGCTCTATTGACCACCATTAAAAAGTTTCAAAGCATGAATTTTAAAAATTGATTTTTGTGAAATTGTTATTTGTTAAAAGTTGGTGTTATTGCAAACTTTTAAAATAAAATTTTGAAGTTTTTATGTTAATTTGAGGTATTTTGACGAAAATTAAAATTGATTTTGGCTGAAATCTCATATTAAAACTCAAACAAGAAGACCAATAAATTGTTTGTTATTTATATGTCCAGTGTATCATTATAATTTTTAGGGAAAATTATGTGGCTAAGCAAACTTATACTATTTAATTACTCATCATAGCTATAGTTTGCTATAATTACCACTCGCGACTAATATTATACTTTAATTACGTGGGCTGACTTTGAGTTTGTATAATTAGTCACTTTGTATATGTATAATTCACCAAGATATACAAATACACATGTATAATATATAATTTTTAACCTATATACATATACAATTCACTTCTCTCCCACTCTCTGCCCTCTCTCGCTCGCCTCTCTCCTCCCTCTTTCAATCTCGCTCGCCTCTCTCCTCCCTCTCCCAATCTCGCTTGCCATTTATACAAATGTATATGTATATGTATAATATACAGTTATATACAATTATATACATATACAATTCACCTCTAGCCCTCTCTCTCTCGCCTCTCTCGATCTCGCTAACCAATTACATATACAATTCACCTTTCTCCCACTCTTTTCCTCCTCTCTCTCTCGCCTCTCTCCTCTCTCTCGCAGTCTCGCTCGCCTCTCTCCTCTCTCTCGCAGTCTCGCTCGCCTCTCTCCTCCATATAACATGTAGCTACAAATTATAA
Source organism: Solanum sitiens (assembly GCA_016801875.1). Classification (NCBI taxonomy): domain Eukaryota; kingdom Viridiplantae; phylum Streptophyta; class Magnoliopsida; order Solanales; family Solanaceae; genus Solanum; species Solanum sitiens. Next base: position 320,683 of record JABWTJ010000433.1, on the reverse strand, counting down.
TTATCAAACTATAGTTATGGAGAGTAATTAATTATTATTAAGTGGTTATATGTGAAAGTTTCCCTAATTTTTATAGACAATTATATGTTACCATGTCGTATTTTTTAGGAAAAATTGTATGCATTTTGTGTTGCATTCTGAAAAGACATAATATTTAAATGTGCCCTTTAACTTTATCTCATTTTATATTTATGTCCTTCAATTTTTGGTTTGCACAAGTAGGAACTTAAACTTGTATAAACTTGAACAAGTAGAAACATGAGTCCTACGTGGTACAATACATGTAGGACAAAAAATGACATGTAGGATGTCATGTACGACATGTGTGTCTATTTATTCCACTTTATATAAATTTAAGTGTTTACTTAGGTACATCTAAAATTGAAGCTATAAATATAATTTGAAGCCAAATTAGAGAATATATTTATGTTTTATGCCTTCTGAAAAACATATGTTCCCACTAAACCAAGCATTAGGCCTCTATTTTTGCAGCTTTAAGGGAAAGTTTCTAAGAAAATTCATACAACATTAGGCCATTAAGGGGTCGTTTGGTAGGCTGTATTAGAACAAAACAGTCCATGGATTATGTTAGGTATTATTTAGTACCATGTTTGGTAGGAATTTGAGTCTATGTATAACTAATAGATTAGTTATACCTCCAACATGGTATTATAGGATGTATTACTAATACCTTCTATTTGGAGGTATTAGTAATACATAGGATATAATACAATGGGATAAGCTATGTAAAGACAAAAATATCCTCAATCATTTTAATTATTTTGTGTATTTTCTTGATTTTATTATCTATATTTGTACAAGTAACTTTATTTAAATAAATTAGCTTACAAATTATTTAGGGAGAGTTGTTTGTTACTAATAAATCCAATATAAATCATACAAATTTGAAATGTGAGTTGTATATTTTGTATATGAAGTTTGTGATCTAAACTTAATGTGTGTGTATATATATTTGCTTGGTTTTCTAATTATTTGTATTTTAAACAATTTAAAAAATTTACATACATATTAAAACTAAAACTTGTAATTTCATGTGTACATGTAGATGGTTTATTCAATTTTACCATTGTTGACCGTTTTTTCGATTTTAAAAGTAGATGGTTTATCTTTTTTTAATTGAAAATTGACCTTTTGTGAGTGATCAATTTATTAAGATGACAATTATTTAGCCTCAAATAATTCAAGTGAAAAAAATAACAAACAAGACAACTAAATTGTTCTTCCCGTAGCTAGTTAGAAGGTTATAAAAATAATATTGTCCAACAATTATCTACCTTGATCCAATTACATAATAATTCAAGGGTATAATTGAAAAGAAGCTTTTCATAGAGCTATAATCCAAACACAAGATGAGGTGGGAAAAAATGAACCAAACACTTGATAAAAATAAACTCTTCATTACTAATCCCTGCACTAATTATCCCTGCATTACTAATCCCTACATTATTAATCCATGCGTTATGAATCTTTGTACCAAAAGATCCCTAAAAGAGAAGTCACGCATATAAAGGAAGAGAAGTCACACATATAAAGGAGTAATTAAGCCAATAGCTCATAAAAAGTAAAATAATTATAAATATATTTTTATATTCATATTTCATTATATAATTCTACTATACATCTTCAATTAATTTTGCGTATTGATACTAAATCAATATTATATATTGTATTGATATCATTAAGGCTGATAATTTTGCTTAATTGATACTAATAAGTAATATTTGAATAAAAAACCTTCATGCTACCAATACACCATATATATTTAGTATCAATTAAGCAAATTATCAGTCTTAATAGTACCAATACATATATGACATTTATTTAATATTAGTTAAGTGAAAATTAACAACCTTAATAAATGGAGATATGGGCTATAATTTTTTTTTAGAGTAGATATTTTTTAAATTACTTTGAATTGAGATATAAACATGTAATTATTTTATGTTTTATGGCTTATTTATGTAATTTTATCTATTAAAAGAAATTAATAATCAATTTTTTTAAAAAACGCCTTTAATTAAATGCAAAGGGATTATGTCTAACTCATCATAAACCTTGATAACATACTAGGTATGAGTAATTGAATATTAAACAATACTCGCGACAAATAGAAAAGTAGATGAGCAACATAACAACACAGTGTTGGTTGTTAAAACTTTGGCTAATATTTTGTTTTTTTAAAAGAGACTTGACTTTCTCAAGAAAAAAACAAAACAAATATAGGGTGTGTTTGGTATGTAGGAAAATATTTTCCTAGAAACTGTTTTTTTCGAAAATAAGTAGATTGTGGATTTATTTTCTCATGTTTGGTTGGTGAGTAGAAAATAATTTCCGGAAATGATTTTAATATTTGATTTATGAATGAAAAATATTTTTGAGAGACATCTTTTATTTTTTGTAGAGTAAAAAATAATTTATAAAATTAAAAATATTTTTTAAAATCATAATTATTATTTTTTTGGGGTGGGGGTTGGGGTGGGGGGGGTAGTGAGGGGGGAGGGGGAGGGGGGGGGGGGAGGGGGGTAGGAGTGAAAAAATAAAAATTTGAAGTTGATAGTATTTTTAAAAAACAAAATTAATTTTTTGGGGGTCGGGTGGGTGGGGGACAGGGCGAGAGGGGGGGTAGGAGTTTAAAAATAAAATTTTGAAATTGAAAATATTTTTTTAAAATCGATGTTTTTTCCCAAAAAAATATAATTTAAAATTGGAGGAGAGTTTTGGAAAATGTTTTCGTTAATTTTTTTGGAAAATGTTTTCGTTAATTTTTGAAGGGAAGTCATTTTTCTTAATTTTGAGGAAAATGAGTTGATTTGGAAAATATTTTCCAAAACTTTTATCCCAACCAAACATGGAAAATTGGAAAATATTTTCTTCGTACCAAACACACTCATAGTTGACCACTAGATCCTTTGCATTTTCAACACCGGCTGAGTTGAATTTGACTTAGAATCAAACTACCTTACAAAAAAAAATAGAGGCGGAATTACGTAATAGGGTTTGTGGGTTCAAATAAATCTAATATTTTTTTCATAAATTCTAAATTTATATATGAAATTAAATAAATAATATGTATATTAACAAACTCCTAACAAAATTGATTGATAACATAAAAATATTTCACATTTATTTTTTAAAAAAAATTTAAAACCCTCGACCTTCTAATCCTGACTTCTCCTGTCATAAATAAAGTAAAACGAAATAAAACATCATGGGACCAGGAGAAACAAATAAAGAAAGCATATAAGTTCATGCAGGAAATTGCAGCCAAATTGTAGGCTGGCAAATAGTCTACAAATGAATAGTGTTGGTTGTTAAATGTAAATCACTGCTGGTTTCAAAAGCTGACGGACGACCAAGTTGGAACTTATTGGTTGTTATATACACATTTTTTTGTTTAAACTTGCTACAAATATTTTCCAAACTAGATATATGGAGTTCCTGTCGGCATGAGTTTAATATATATTAATTTTTTAATTTTAATTTACGTGATATAAATAAAATTTTAATAATCAATCAATTAATTAATTAATTATATATATATATATATATATATTAATTATATATATATTTGAAGTTATTAATCTGTTGTGATTTATAGTATTTTTTACGTTATTTTTAAATAGTATATGTTATTTCTCTTTCAATTCACATGAGTAATCATAAATATATTCAGTTTCTCATTTATTGTGATTTTTGGAAATTTTAATATTATTTTTAAATAATACATGTTACTTTTTCTATTCAAATTAGTCAACCAAATTTGTTATTTGATTTTAAAATATCATCAATTACTTATTATTGTGGTTTATAATATCTATTATGTAATTTTAAAATAAATTAGCTCATTTGTTCAAATTCATATGACAATAATAAAATTTCAAAAGTTAACGAAATAAAAATTTGTTTTTAAAAAAAATATATTAAAATATTTTTAATTACTAATTATTGTGATTTATAACATCTTTATGTAACTTTAATAATAAATTATTTCATCCGTTCAAAATTCAATTCATGTGACAATGATAAAATTTCAAGAGTCAACGAAATAAAAATTTGTTTTTTAAAAAAAGATATTAAAATACTTTTAATTACTAATTATTGTGATTTATAACATCTTTATGTAACTTTAATAATAAATTATTTCATCTGTTCAAAATTCAATTCATGTGACAATGATAAAATTTCAAGAGTCAACGAAATAAAATTTTAATTTTTTTAAAAAGATGTACCTCTAATATATTTTGTAGCTAAAATATACTCTCCCTGTCTACTATTATTTGTTATGTTGCATTTTTTGAAAGTCTATTTAAGTAATTTTTAAAGTTAAATTAAAGTACGTTAATTCGACATTTTAAATAAAAAATCTAGATATTTAAAACTATACAAAAATTACTATAAATATAATTTTCTGTATATCAATATAATGAAAAAATAAATTGCAAAAAAATTCTTGTAATTTGATTAAAAAAATCATATTAATTAAAAATGGACAGGAAAAGTAACAAGTGGAGTAATTAAATTTGAAGAAATTTAAGATTAAAATGTTGAAAAAGATAATTAGATAGGCAGCATATACTGAAAACATATAAATAAATGCAAATGAACTTAGACATGACGAGGCCTAACTTTTCGGCTAATAGGTAATTAATGGTGTTAAATTGTCCAATAATTTACAGGTACAACAATAAAACAAGGAAGCAAAATACTGTTTAAGCGTAAACATTACACAAAAACCAAAAGTACCCTTGGATAGGAAGCACACATGTAGTTCAAACACATCTTGCTTCCTAGCCTCTTATAGTAATACTAGACATTAGGTGTCTGTACCAATGTGAGTCCAAATATATTTTTTTGTCTCAATTTATATTTTATATATATAAAATTTAAAGATTTAATTAATTTTTTATATGATTTTCAAAAATATTGTAGTTGTTAATTTGATATGATTTGTAATTTTTTTTCAGTCTTTCTCGTATAACATATGTTATTCCTTTTGTGCCAATTTATGTAACACATATAGATTTAAGAGAGTCAATCAAACTTTCAATAATATATGTCGTTCCACATTCAAATTCATGTGTCACTAATAGAATTTTAAGAGCCAACTAATTTTTTTCTATTTACTTGTTAATTTTATAGAATTTTTAACATCATTTTCAAAATATAATAGAATATTTAAGTTATTAGTTATTGTGATTTTTAGAATTTTCAAACATATAACACATGTTTAAGAGTAGTGTGTTTGTGGTCTCTGTTTAAATTGTTAACTATTATGGTTTATAATGTTGGTCGTAAAAATGTTATACAATTTCATTCTTAAAATTGTACAATCCATTTCAATTATTTAATCTACATTTTTTTAATGACTCTTTTTCTAATTGAGAGCTTTAATTTTTTACATAGTAAATTTAAGATCATAATATTAAGATATATTTTGATATAATTAACGTAATATTGTATTTAAAATCACAAAATATAAAAATATTCTTAATTTTGTAAAACTTAATGAAAAAAAAATAATCAAACAAGTTAAAACAAAATGGAATATAATATATCAATTTCTTATCATATTTTATAGATAGGAAAAGGGTCGGATATATTCCTCAAATTTGTCATTTAGAGCTGATATAACCCTCGTTATGAAAATGGTTTATACATACCCCTACTTATACACAAATGACTCATATATATTCTTTTCTCTAGTGGAAATGAAAAAAAATTAATTTAGTTTTTTTTTAAAAAATAAATATAATCCCACATGGATATATTAAATCATCCTCAAACATTTTGTTTTTGACTTTTTTATTTTATTTTAATGACTAATTTAATTTTATTATTTCGATGATCAAATTTATTTATGTTTCACAAAAAATATTATAGATGGCCAATTTTTTTTTTTCAAATACAAACATTAAATTACAATATAAACAAAACAATAGTTTTAAATATGATATAGCCACAAAAAATAGTTCAATTTGTTTTTTCTTACACTAAGAAATGAAATAAAAAATAAAATAAAAATAAGAAAATTAAACAATTGTTATAAATACATTGAATTAAGTGAATTGTCCATTAAGCTTATCATAAACTTATCTTTATCATGTATATGTATTAACAAGGTGATATGAACCTTTTTGGGATAGAAATGTATCTACTAATGTGACATTAAACATGGTGACCTTTTGGTTGATTTCTCTACCTATAAATAGAGATATCATTCACCATTGTAATATACACTTGAATAAGAAGAAAAGTCTTCTCCTTCATCTATTTCTCTTGTCTACTGCTCTTTATAATTATATCATTATGTGCTTGCTTTTATAACTATAAATAGAGATATTATTCACCATTGTAATATACACTTGAATAAGAAGAAAATTCCTCTTATGAGTTTGATTTTATAACACGTTATCAGCACGAGACTCTATCCAATTGAGAGTGAGTTTTAATTTTTCTTAAGTTCATGTTTTGGTTGATCTCGTTATGAGAATCAATGTATTATTTGCATAAAATCAGGTATGTGTTTTCTAAAATATTTTTATGATTTAGAATACAATAGTATTGAATCACTAACAATTATCAGGAACCAAAGGCATATACTACCATTGGTTGAATATGACATGCTATACAAAACTTCTTAAATGGAAGAAGGTATAAAATTTTAATAGCATGAGTTTTGATTGTTTTGAAAGACTCAAAGGGTGAGTCATATTGTACTTCGGTCTATTATACCGTTGGTTAAGGGTAAGACGGTGGATTCAAGTCTCATCGCACCAAAAGGGAAAGACATCAGGTTAAAGTCCGGATGTACCATAATGAAAAATGTTTGAGGGTAAGACGGTAGATTTATGTTCTATCGCACCAAGAGGGTAAGACATCAATTTAAATTTTGATGCACCATAATTGAGTTCAAGTGCCATAGAATTATTGCGTAACACACTTTACATGGGTAAGACATTGAGTTTGAGTCAATGCACATAGTGATGATAAAATGATGACTAAGGAAAACATAATATATTTTTAATGAAAAACCTTGAAATTCGTCCATTGAATTTGCTCCATTCCTTGAAAAGAATGTGGTAGCAACATATGATAACTTTGAAATCCGCATATTGACTTGCTCCATTCTGTCGTATGAATGTAGTAGCAGTAAATAATTAGTCTAAAAGATGAAAAATGATTAGCGATAAAAAAAAAGGGCGTGAAGAGATGAAATTATAATAGTCATCATTGTAGTAATTATAAAAGGAAGAACACTATGGGTTCTCCAAATAGTCCTTCAAAATGTGAAGGCAATTTTCATTATCAAAATGGTATGAAAGGTCATTGGACTTGTGAATGTTGTCGACCCAATAATTTGAGAAGTTTATATATCCTCCATCAAAAGACAAGGAAGATAAAGTGATGGTACACTTGATCTTTGAAAGTGATATTGAGGTGTGTCATGTAAAAATGATGAATTTTAAAGGCATGACAAAGTGCTTATAATGTAAATTTATGAAGTACATATAAATGATTAGTCCATTCCTTGAAGATAATGTGACTTGTGATAAGTATCGTGAATGTTCGACCATTCTGTAAGAGAATGGGTCAAGATGTGATAAAATCATTATGGGTTGGATGTATGCCACAACTCACCTCTATGTGAGGTTTGAAAAAAATATATATATGTCAAAACTCATCTCTACGAGAGATTTGAGATGAATAAATAAATTTTATTTGGCAGAAATGGTCAATGATTGTGTACGTTTATACGTCATAAATATGATGGTATGTTTATTTGTGAACTACCGAAGAGGCAAAAGAAAGAAATTATTTTTGCCTAAAAAGATTGTGGCCATAACCAAAATAATTATTTTGTGGCAATACAAATTTGTCATTGGTTGTGTACCTATGGTACAATAGTAAAGCAAGAAATATGTCTTGCTCGTAATAGTTTTGACCATGACAGTAATAATATAATTTTCTCTTTGAAGGAGATATACACCATATTGATGGCGTCATGAAATATGAGATATAGTACACAGAAATTAATTACACGCTCTAACGAGTTGTGATATTGCCAGAGTAATAATATTGACGTACGGTTGTAGTAAGTCTCAAAAGAAACTTTTTAAGTTTCGGATGAATTGAAAAGAAATATTGAGACTATAAATTATGAAAAGATTTATTATCTTCAGATTACTACAACCGAAGCGGGTTATAAATATTTATGTAAACGATTATCCCATTTTCCCTCTATTGTTTGTTGCAGACAAATATGAACATGCTGATGAAATCACATGCAAAAGTAAATTATACGTGTACTGAAATAAATATCAGTTGGCATGACCAGTTGACCATCCTGGTTTGAATGTGATGCAAATATAATTGAGAAATTCATGTGGCTTATATGATGAAAAAATAAAAGATTCTTCAAGAATTGTCTTGTGTAGCTTGTTTTCATTGTACCAGCTAAGGTTGGGACTGTAATCCCTAAAATTTTTGGAACATATAAAAAGGTGAATATGGGCCCATTCACCTGCCATGTGGATCATTTGCAACTATATGATAGATGCATCTATGTGATTGTCACATGTGCTTTGTTGTCAACCTACAAATTGGTGTTTGTAAGGTTATTTGCTCAATTGTTAAATTAAGAGCACAGTTCCGATTATGAAATTATAATGATAATGCTGGCGAGTTTAGCAGAAATTGTATGCCTCCAATTATAGCTAAACCATGGGGACGAGAACAAAACTCCCAAATAAGATTTGGTATGAGATAATTTTATTTAACATGTAGCAACACATGTATGCATCAAGCCAACAAGGTTTTCCCATTAAATTGGTTCAGGGTCAGAAACCAAATAATTTTCATCTAAAATGTTAAATGTGCGGTTATGGTTTTAATTGCTCCACCACACACAAAGATGAATTTTCAAATAATATTGGGATGAATGTTAGATTTTCTATCATTAGGGGGAGAGATGATTGACAGCTGAAAATTATGTGTGAGGTTAATTATGAATTATCTAGATCCTCGTTAAATAAATATTTGGACTTAAAGTTCAAGGAATAATTCATTTACATAATGTTGCAAATCAATTGCCAGATGAATGTACTGACCCTATGAAATAATTCAGCTGCAAATGCTTCAATATGAAGTCCTTGAAGGACAGAGTCTATGATACGCCGAAAGCGTAATAGACCAATCGGTTCCAAATATAAAATTTCTGAACAAGGAGAGGAGCAAATGATCAATATGGTCATGATAATGAGGCAAGTGCTATAAGAGAGCACCACGACATAACAATTCATAAAACCTTGGAAAAGGTTCAGGTACGCGAAAATGATGAAAAATGAAAAGATCTCAAAAAGTTATGTCATGTTGGAATCGATATCAAATAATCGTCGACGGTATCTTTGATATGAGGTAGCGCTCAATGATATAAATTGTGACGAGGATCTTGAGTTCAACTCTATCATATAGTGTGGAAAGATAAATGATTGGCCAAGTAAAATGCATAATTCAAGTATATTATTTCACTTAGAAAAGTGACGTTTTGGATTGATAGTCCATAAATCAAGATATAATGTCAGTGGGGTACAATAAATTATTATGTGATGGTATAATCGTAATATATCAAGTACAACTTGTTCCTTGGGGCATAAAAGTTTATCGCAAAATTCCTGACATTATTGGATATGTTTTCTCCTATGGTGGATGCAATGAGGTTTATTTTGATCTGGCAACATATGAAAAACTTGAATGCATATAATGAATAATTATCATGTCTAGCTAGACAATAATGAAGTTATATAAAAATACTTGAAGTAATCGAGGTGTCTGAAGCATATAAGAGTTTGAAAGAAACTTTTTCAATAAAGCTTCAAGAATCCTTATATGGATTGAAATAGTCAAGGAAGAAAAGGGTACAAAAGACTGACCCTAATTGTCCTTGTATTTTATGAAAAAGTCTTGGTAAGATAGAATCTTGTCTTGTCCTACAGATTGATAATTTGACAAATGAAATATTTGTCTATCAGTGCACATACACAGATATGTTTTGATGCGTTTTTATATGGATAACACATTCATTGAGTACCCCAATGATTATGAGATCGCTTGACATAAATGATGATTCAGTTTGATCTCAAAAGAAAGATGAAGAGCTTCTTGGTTATGAAACTCCATATCTTGGTGCAATCAGGGCACTTGTGCATCTTACTAACAATATTTGACCAGATATTTATTTTGTGACAAGATTCAGTTTCTTCCCGATAAAAGAATATTTAAATGGTGTTGAGCACATGATTGAATATCCTTGAAGGACCATAGTTATGGGTTTATTCTATTCTGAGGAATACAAGACAAAATTGATTGGTTATGCAGATGCAGAATATTTATTTGATCCGCATAAAGCTCTATCTCAAGCATGTTATGTGCTTGCATGTGGAGGCACAATAATATCCTGGCGATCAATAAAGCAAATGTTGCTATGCAGAAATAAAAGCCCTCCATGAAGCAAGTTGAGAGTGCGTCTGCTTGAGATAAATTACACACCATATTCATGAAATGTGTGATTTTTCTTTGAAAAAGAATGTACCAACCACAATGTACAAAGATTGGAGACATCATCACAAGAAATTAAGTGATGTCTTAATCAGGGGGAGTATAATACGCGTTGCACTCTTTTCCCTTGACCGAGGTTTTTTTTCGCTGGGTTTTCCTGGTAAAGTTTTTAATGAGGAAACAAATAGTGCGTATCAAAAGATATGTGTACTCTTTTTCCTTCACTAGATTTTTTTTTTCCCACAGGATTTTTCCTAGTAAAATTTTAACGAGGCACATTATCTATGGAAATCCAAGGGGGAGTGTTATAAATACATTAAATTAAGTGGATTGTCCATTAAGCTTATCATAAACTTATCTTTATCATGGATATGTATTCCCAAGGTGATATGAACCTTTTTAAGATAGAAATGTATCTACTAATGTGACATTAAACATGACGACCTTTTGATTGATTTCTCTACCTATAAATAGAGATATCATTCACCATTGTAATATACACTTGAATAAGAATAAAATTCCTCTTCTTCAATCTACTTCTCTTGCATTCTTCTCTTTATGATTATATTCTTATGAGTTTAATTTTATAACAACAATGATATTAAAGAAGTCAAAAATAATTTATGTAGGAAAGATTAAAATATACCTTAAATTTCGCTATAAGAATCATATATACCCCTAAATGATTTTTAAAAAAAATAAAGCAAAAAATATAAATTTTAAACTAATTTTTTCACTTCTGTTAAATGAAGGGTATATGTGAGCTTATTTTGTCACGATAAAAGTATATCTGAGCCATTTATATAACAATAAAGATTATATATGAACCACCTTTATAACGAGTAGTATATTAGTTTCGAATAGTAGAGTATATCAACTTATCAAATCATTTTTCCTTTATAGATTTAAATAAAACCGTACATTGATGTTCTTCAAGGAGCTCTGAAAAAAATTTATTTGCATCGGGTGTTTATATTAAGTTGATATAATTTTTATTATTATGAGATAAAATAAAATAAAATAAGATATACATTTAAACACATAACATATACATATTGATTCGATATAAACAATCGATGTGGATAAATTTTACCCGCTTGGAAATGTTTTGTAAACAAAATAGAATATTAGAATTCTATATAAAGTAATGGGAGGCCCCACAAGTATTAAAAGTAGATAAAACAAAAAAGACATCATAAGTAATGTTAGCAGCAAAAGAGGTAAAGAGCAACACGTGTAACGTCTTTTATGTCCAACCAAAAAGAGTACACCTATGAAGCAGTATCATACAATCCTTTTAAAGGACAAAAAAATGTACAATACCATAAATGCCCTTGCCTGGAACAGGCATGTGGTCCATACCTGCTTATAAATAGTAGAATCATTGAAAAAAACTCGTGGTTTGGCCATATGATCTGTTATTATTTAATAAATATATTTGATATATATCTCAAATTTTAATTTTTTTAAAAATAATAACATTTTAGTATTTAATAGAGTCATTTGTCAACACTTTCAATATTTATTTAAAATATTATTATTTTAGTTTGTTATAATATTGATTGTATTTATTTAGTTTGAAAGAATACAAACTTTTAATAACAGAATGGAGAGAATCATGGAGAAAATATTTCAAAAAAGGTAGAAATATTATTTTAAAATTTTTAAATATAATTTTATCTGAATTGTATTCGGATGAATTTCTTTAAATATGATTTTGTGTATTGGGATGAATTTTATTAAATATGATTTTTGTGTATTCAAAATTTTAGATGAACTTTTTTTTACAAACTGAGCACGATAAATACTTATTTCAATTGAAAAATTAGACCATACAATTTAAAACTTGATTGTATACTATTAGGATGAATACAAATTGAAATCTAAATACGAACTAGCAGATATACAAAGTGATATTGAAAATACAAAATGAGTCAAATAAACTACAAAGTCTATTTTACTAATGCAATTAGTATGAATACTCATATAATAAATACGTAATAAACTGTATTTTGATTATTCAAAATTAAAAATGAATACAACATCAAATCTAAATATAAACTATCTGGTATAGAAAGGGATATTGAAATACAAAATGAGCAAAATAAAATACAAAATTTATTTTACTGATGCAATTAGATTGAATGCATATATAACATAAATAAACTGTATTTTGGTAATTTAGAATTGAGAATGAATATAAAATCAAATACAAATACAAATACAAAATTTGATGGTATACCATTAGGCGAATACCAAAATCAAATCTAAATACAAGCTATTTGGTATACAAAGTGATATTGTAAATACAAAATAAGCAATATAAAATAAAAAGTTTATTTTACATATGCAATTAAGATGAATACCTAAATAATGAATATGTATTTTGGTTATTTAAATTTGAGAATGATGCACAATTAAGAACTTCGATCTGACAATTGATTCATCAAGCTCTATGGATTCAAGAAGAGTCTTTTCAGAACCATCCATAGAGCGACGACGGAGATCTAGAACCCGATGTTGAAATAGTACAAGTCAAAGAAATTTCTTAAACAAGTATAGGAGATAACAATGGTGGAAACAATAGAGAGTGTGAAAAAATTTGGGATAAAAAACTAAAGAGAATATTAGAAAGTGAAGTCTTCTTTATTTTACTTTTAATTGGTAGTAGAGTTATACTAGGCAATTGATGAAAAATAAAAGGATAGTAAATTAATTATATTAGGATACATTATATTTGCCAAAATAATGACATAATGACATTTCTAATAATTATTTTATAATATATATGTTTTAGCTAATTCTGTTAGAAATTTTGACTGCTTTACTAATTTTCCCTAAAAAAAAATAGTATTTGGATCAATTCTAGTATTTGAGAGTTTTTAAAAATTTAAAAATTATCCCAAAATTTATATTTTATACAAACACACATTATTTATAGTTTTGGATTAAAGCTCATTTGTTTTAACTTAATAGAGATGTGAAGATGAATGGTTCAAACATCAAATCATTAAGTGCGTTTATTTTTTTCTATTTAAAAAGTCTCTTAATGGATCTTAACTACTTAGTGCTCAGATCTAAAGTTCGGATCTTAATCATTCAAATATGCTTTCTGATTCAGATGTCTTAATTTTAAAGAAAACAAGGGAAAAGAGTATGATAAATATTTTAACTTTGGCCTAAATTGTTGTTACGATACCAAACTTATGGAAGACTTTTTACCCTCTCTGCACTATTTAATACTTTATTTTAAAGTATATATGTGTGTCCACATGAACACGTTACTATTTATAATGATGAAATATTTATATTGTCCACGTGGTATATATATATACCTTTAAAACACTATTAAATAGTGTCGGGGTTAAAAGATCTTTTTCAAAATTCGATATTATTACAACAATTTTGATCAAAGTTCGAAAATATTTCAGCCCGTTTTCCCAGAAAACAACTTAGACCTAAATCTCAGTCCTACTTTATTGTACAAAATTTATACATTTATATACATAATTTTTATTCATACTTGTTCTGTAAAGTCACTTTCAATTACAAATAATATTTTTCATATGCAGATTCATAATATTTTACTATTATTTTCTTCGTATTATTTTGTTTGTTGTAATGACTTTTCACGGAACATATTTAATATAAAATGACAATATAAATTTATGAATATTTGTAAATTTTTAAAACTTAATGGATATAAATAATATATTTTTTAAAAGTCAAATATTTTTCTCAAAATCTATGACAAACGCATGATAAAAAATTCATCCAAAAATAACTTACAAAATTTTTTAAAATTTTTTTCCAGAACGCTAACATCCTTTCCTAGTCAAAAAGCAAAGGTAGTGTTGGTTGTTACCCAATAAGATATTATAATTCTAATCCCTTGGAAACAAAAACGAAAAGAAGTTGTTAAACCACAAAAAATAAATAGATAAATAAATAAATATTACTCTTTGTTTGACGTGGGACTTGAGGGCGTACAAACATTGCTTTATGCAGTTATACAAAATGCACTAATAGATGTATTTTCTTAAAGGTAATTTCATAATTTCGTCTTATTATTTTATATTATTTTTATGACAACGTGTGTAGTACAGGTGTGATGATAATATTCTTCCATCACTTTTCTCTTCTTAGATCATCTCCAATCTTACTCTATTTTACTTTTTATTTTCTATTTAGGAGAGTAAAAAAAAGTATACGCTTTTCAAGCATTTTCTATTTTACTCTGTACAATTTGGAGATTGCTATCTATATTCTCAGTTTTACTTTTTTGAATATTATATTATTATTTTGTAATTAGCATATTTTTTTCCATATAAGACCTAGTTAAATCTCTAATATTCGTAATTCTTTTAAAATGTAATATAAATTTTAAAAATATATTATTTAATATATAGTACTTTCATCTCGAACTAATAATATATTTTTTAAATTTTCATCACTTTGTGATACAATCTGATGTTATTATTAATTTTCACTGTGAAGAATGCACAAAAAGTAAATTATAAGATATAAATTTTAACTTAAAAATATAATACATAACATAAAACTTTAAATACAAGATAACAATACAATACAATACATAACATAATAATTCTAAAATCACAACAATAATTTGGTAATTCGAGAGTTTGTTTCTAGATTGAGAAACGACATAAAGTCATCATTGATGTTGTCCCAAATTTTTAAAAAGACACCTTAACTTTGCAATTGTCCTATTACCCTACTAAATAATTTTGAAGATATATTATTATATCATTTTTCGTCCACTTGACATAGAGAGTGGTTTGCACTCTCTCAAAGAGGATGAACAACCTAAAATAACTAATCTAATTTTCTTTTTTCAAGTATTTTATTATAAAATATATTTTCTTATTTTTCTTATCATTTCAAAAAATTTTCCTTTTGATTTTTTCCATTTTTTTCTTCTTTCTTCTTCAAAAATTCATTGTCATCTCCAATGAAGTTTCTCACTTTCAATGTCATTTTTATCACAATTTCACCTTCCTTTTTTTACTACTATTAGTTTTACTCTCTTTAATTTTAAAACTTTATCTAAATATTTTCTTACATTTCAAACAATTTGATAAACCCATTAGATTTCAAGATGATTAGGAAATATCATATAGTTTTTTAATCCGATTTCAGTTAAGTTCTTTCAATTTTTGGGAAATTCATTGATTCTTTTAAAATTGTCATTTCTAATTTTGAAGTTATATGAAAAGAAGTAGTTGATGATACCTTCAAAAAATTTAATTTTCTTAGAAAAATAATTAATTTTGTTATCAATAATTCAATAAATTCTATAAATTAGTATGAATTCTATAAAGAATTTGACCGAAGAAGAAGATAAAAAAGAAAAAAAATGAAAGTGAAATTCAACTTTACGTGGTGGGGTGGGTTGAGGGTGAGAGGCAAAGAAAAAGAAAGAAAATGAAGGGATGGATCACTTGAAAGTGAAAGCTGGAAGATGTAGTAAAATTTAAGATAAAATCAAAATTAAAACAAGACAAAAAGTGAGAAAGAGAAGATAAAAAAAAGAAAGATAAAGGTGAAATTTTAAATGAAAAAAATTATAAATTAAATTAAATTAACACATCTCGTGTAAGGATTGGTGTGTGAACACACTAGCTTCTTAAAATTTGGGGCTGATCGAAAAATGATATAATAATATCTGTTTGAAATTGTTTAGTGGGATAATAGGACGGTAGCAAAGTTGAAATGTATTTTTGGAAATTCGGAACAAATTCAGTGGTTACTTTATGTCTTTAACAATATTCGAAAAAGAAAGTATGTAGTGTATGCTATAGAGAGTTGTGGTTATGATTGTGATTGTGCTTATTGTTTTATTTAAAAAATAATTTTTAGACTGGTTTTAAGAGTCGCCACTTAATTTTTAAGTAAAATTAAGAAAAAGTATTGGTTTTAAAAGACCAAAACAGAAATCTAATGAAAACTTTAAAAAGCGGATTCAGGGTTCATATTAATGTTCTAGGAAGGTTTTTTAAGCACCTAATACATCCACTAACATGCGGTTATCCGATAATTAACTGTTTGGCTAAATATAAACATGCCTAACTAGTTTAGAAATCAAAAACTTAAAGACTTTAAGTATCTTTTAGGGGAAGGGAAATGGTGTGGGGATTTACTTAAATATTATATTTTCAAAGTAATTTAAGTAGCTAAATAAGAGTACTTATTTAATCTTTAGGAAAAATACGAGTATGTATTTTAAAATGATTATATTTTGGGGAGTTGAGTTTGAATACCTTAAAATTTAACTAGCAAATAAGCAAATAATGCCAATTAAATAAATATAAAACATAGGTAATAAAGGGAGAGAGATATGGGCCAAGTCTGATTTTTTGTCCGCCTGAGCCAGTACTTGGGCCTAATTTCAGCTTTGAGGCCCTGGACCTATTTGTACCTATCCTAATAGGAAAAATTAGTAAACTAGTCAAAATCAACAACTTAATTAGTAAAAAACTCACTACTTTAAAAATATTAGTTAAAATGTCAAAAATGTTATTATTTTGAAAAAAGAATATGTATCCTAATTAAACCTCTATTTTATCTCCTAAAAAATTAATTTATTTACATTTCCATGTATATCCATAGTTCACTTTTCCCAAATTATTTTAATTTTAAAAAAATCAAAATCTGCAAAAATTTCCCCATATCTCTCTCTTTCCATAAGTAAAAAAAATAAAATTCTCTATCTCCATATTTTCCAGTTCATATTCATATTCAATCTTCAAATCCTTCTTCTCTTCAACCCCAATTTTCTTATTATCTTCTACCAAAATATTTTTTTTATCTTCAAAATCTGGATTCACACAAATTCCTCTAATTAAGGTATTTTCATCGTTATCAATTTAGATTTATTTTCTGATTTTATTGTTGTTTAAATCATTGGTGAAAGTAGGATAATTCTCGTTTAGAACTATAAAACACTCTTCAATAAATGATTCTAAGAGACACTATTCATCTTAGTAAAATGGTTTCTAGTGATTTTCCATCATTTAATCTACGTATTACTCAAGAAATAACGGATATTGTAAAATCTGCTTCTAAAATTAGGGAAGAGAGACGACAAGAACAAAGTCTTCATCAAATTCAGATTGGAAATGTAACTCGTAGGGTACAAGAAAATGACGGAGAAGACCAAATTGTTGATGAAGTGTATTTAAATACTTTTTACATGTTTAGATTTTTGCATGTTGAGTTGAAGTTAAAGAACAATTTGTTCAACAATGTGTACTGAATAAATTTGTAAATTTCTTGTTATGTACATTGTGCAATATTTATTAGTTTGTATTTTGTATTTAGTTGTTATTTTATTATTGTATTTTGGGAGCAGTTTTTGTTAATTTTGATAATGTATCATTTTTTATTCATTCCTTTATATTTTTTCACATTTGCAGATATTCAATAATTTATGAATACATTTTACATGACTATGATATTTCAGATTTTATTAATGAACTTTTGTTGGATTTGTATTGTATGCTATGAAATTTTTATGTATTTGTTGTATTTGTATTTATAATTTTTTCTTAAAATTTTGTATCCTTTCTCAGTTAATATTCAAATTAGTATGTATACTATTAATAATTGTATTCATTCAAAATCTCATGTTGTATAGTTATGAATCTTGTATTTGTTCCTAATTGAATCCATCCCAAATGTATACTAACTAGATATGTATATTATTTACATGAAGAACAAAATCCTATTAGTTTCTTTTTTTTATATATATAAAAAAAAATCAGAATTTTGTATCCTTTCTCAATTTATATTTAAAATCGTATGTATACAATTAATATTTGTATTCATTCAAAAATTATGTTGCATAGTTTAAGAATTTGACATTTTTTTCTAATTTGTATTTATTCTAAAGGTATGTCAACTAGTTATGTATTTTATTTAAGAATGATTACACCAAATATTCAATTATTTCTTTTCAATTTTATATTTCATTCTCACTTTTTCATCGTAATATTTTTTTGTATTTTATATATTATTATAAAAATTCTAAATAAAAACTAGAATAAATAGAAATACAAATAAAATACATATTGAAATTAATACGAAATACAAGATTTTGAAGAAAAAAATAATTATAGAGGAAAAAAAATATGAATACAAATATATTTCTTAAATAACTATATAGATACATTTGACATACCTATTGGAATGAATACAAACTAATAAAAAACTATAATGAATATAAATAGAATATATTGTGGAATGAATACAATTTTAAAAAGGTAAAAATTCTGGAGAAAATAAAAAGAACAAAGTTTAAGTTTTCTTTGAAAATGTAACTGATCAGAAAATTAAGTGATCCTTAACTTTTTTCTGAAATATTCTCTCCCTTGATTTTCTCCCTTTTCTTATTAAATAATTATATTCTTTAAATAAAAACAAATAATAAAAACATAAATAAGATACATAACAAACTAAAATTTGACATTTCTACTAAATATTGAAAGTTTGCTAATGAGCCCTCTTAAATATTAAAATATTGACATTTTGAAAAAATTTCCATCCTAATAACTAACAAATAATACAAAAAAGTAAAATAAATGTGCCTTTAGTCCAATTACAACACAAAATACAAAACTGAACTTTAAGAAGGGCTTTTGGCCCATTTTTGCCACCATATACAACATATACACTTATTGTCTCATTATCTGACTCTCGGGTTCTATAATTTCAATTTTTCAGCCTTGTACACTGCCTCTGATTGGATTTGAATAAAATTAAGGTCAAATCGAAAATGACTCGATGTTTGGGCCTCTATGGCCCAACTGAAAATGCAAACGAGGAAGAATCGATCCTAAGTGGTTGTCTCGGAATTTCACATAAAGTAAGAAAAGCAGAAAAAGAAGAAGAAATTAGTATATAATAATAATAAGTCTGCTAATTCAACTTAGTCACAATGAGGATGATTCATTAGGAAACCCAAACTCATATACAACCAGTGATTTCTTTAGAACATATGTTCGAATGAGCAAAAAAAATATATACCAAGTAAAAGGATGTATTAACCCTTCATAGAATGTCGGTTATAAAAGAAGAGGTCAACAAAATAACTACAAATTGATGCGGCTAACAGAGAGCCTAGACTTATTCTAACAGAAAGTAAATTTGAAGCTACCAAATTCTTAATGAACCATATTTGAATATCCCTTAACTAATGAAAGAAATTGCACCAAGATGAAAGCATTAGTGACATAAAGAAGAAAGAACCACGGTAAAGCAAATGGGCAGTGAACAAAACTTTCACCACGGTAAAGCAAATGGGCAGTGAACAAAACTTTCACTTTTCTCAAGCATTAAACAAGCTATTGATATACAAATATCATGCATAACTGGGCAAACATAACAGAGGAATTAAAAGCTATGTGGGAACTAGACAAACACATTAGTGACTTCATATTATGATAAGGAAGAAATAATAGGCTTGCTAAACATAAAGATCAACATATGGCTAGATCATACACTATTCAAACTATAGCTTAAATATAAAACTTTTAAAATATGAAGACCAAAAACAGTGACAATGAGACGCAAAGCTACTCTAATGCAACATCAAAAATCATGAACCAACAAACTATCGAGCTGGACTCATTAAGAAAACGAGTGATAACAAAATAACACAAAGACTATGGAAACCAACAATAGGAAGAGGAGTAACTTAAACTTAAACATCAGCCTACTCATAGTAAGATATTCATGAGAAGATACAAATTTAACATCATCTTGAAACCCGCAAAATCATCTAAACGAGCAGAAAATACCACACATTGCAATATTTGTGCTATAATAAGATCCAGTGATCTATTATAGATAATAACAAAGTCAGTACCCTCATACTTAAATATACCATATAAACGAAGCAGTACACAACCAGTGACATTAAGAAGTAAATTCGAGAAGAGGAATAACAACAGAACTCATATAGAATAGAAAAGAAACAACAACATTAGATGTTGTTGGGTATGTAGGAAGAGTTAATGGGAAATGGAGGGAAGATGAAAAGAGAGGAACTTGGAAAGTTGGGAACTTGAAAAGTCCTCTTATGCTTTAGTAAAAAGGCATTTGTCCCTCATCGGTGGTGGAAATAAAAATAGGAGAGTTTAAATATAGAAACACTCCTATTAATTGTTAAAAGAATTGGAAAGAGGGACCCTCCTCGCGCCGCCGTCGTCGCTCGGCTCGACTTCGGCTACGGCTACGACTATGGCCAAAACGTTTAAATTGATTAGTTAATTAATCGAAAAATTTAACTTAGTTAGTTAATTAACTGAAACGTTTCAATTAATTAAATTTCCATGCTCGTTTGAAAGTTTGCAACTTTTGTACAAATACCATCCATCCTTCAGAATTTTTCCTTACGATTTTTCTGATTTCTTCTTCTTCTTTTGTACAAAGTTTCTTCGTGTACTTTACTGCTGTTGAGTGGTTCGTTGACACCACAATTTTGGGTTGGTGATTGAGATCCTTCTATCCTGGGAGGACATATTCCAAATCAAACCTCGGATACTAGAGGGGAATAATTTCCTTAAGGGGACACTGTGCATTCAGTGGGATAGATATTTTTTTGTTCTAATTTTCTAGATTTTGGTACGTTTACAGATTTTAGTTTTTTTTTGAATTAATTTATGTTTATCTCTTTTACTTGTTCATTGAACTTTGGTAACTTCGTGTTTCTGCAAAGTTTTGTTGGAATCAGTAATTCTATTTTTCAAACACAGATTGACAACAATATTAAGGAAAATCTGTGTTTCTGGTGGGGACAAAAACCTTTGTGGTTTTATACTCCTTTAAGTCTGCAATGTTAAGTTATTGCTTACTACGACTCTATCGATTTTTGTTTATCAGAAATGGAAAACAACAATGTTACAGGGGCTGTTGTTGCACCTACCCGAACTGTTGTACCACAAGCAGAGAAACCAGGTAAATTCTCTGGTGTGAATTTCAAAGGATGGCATCAACGTGTATTTTTCTGGCTTACCACTCTTGGTCTGCTGAAATTTACCAACGAAGAAACTCTAGTGCCTGATGCTGAAACAAGCAGACTTCCTATGTAAGGGCTATATTCTGAGTGTTTTAGAGGATGACTTATATAATGTCTATAGTTCAATGACAACTTCGAAAAAGTTGTGGAATGCACTTGAGAAGAAATATAAGACAGAAGATGCATGCTTGAAAAAGTTTGTGATCGCAAAGTATTTAGACTATAAAATGGTAGATAGTAAGACTGTTGGATCACAAGTGCATGAACTCAACTTATATTCCATGATCTGATTGCTGAAGATATGGTAGAATGAAGCTTTTCAAGTGGCTGCAATGATTGAGAAGTTACCTCCTTCGTGGAATGACTTCAAGAATAATCTAAAGCATAAGTATAATGAAACGAAGCTTGAAGATCTTGTGATTCGGCTCGAGATTGAGAAAGATAACAAAACCGCCAAAAAGAAGTCTCAAGAGTTCGACAATTACCAAAGACAAAAAGAGAAAGAAGTCCAATAGACAGAAGTCAGAACAGGCCAAGAAAAAATTCAAGGGCAACTGTTACAATTGTGATAAGACTGGTCATAAGTCTTCTGACTGTCGTACTCCAAGAAAGGACAAAGACAAAGACAAATGCAAAGGCAAAAGTCGAACAAACATCGTGGAAGAGATGGAAGATGCAAATGACTTGTGTGCTATGATCTTAGAGTGCAACTTAGTTGGAAATCCCAAGGAGTGGTTTCTCGACTCAGGTGCCACTTGACATATTTGCTCTGCGAAAGAAGCCTTTGCAACGTACACTCCTGCTGAGTTCGATGAAGATTTGTTCATGGGAAATACATCAACAACAGGGATTGTAGGAACTGGGAAAGTAATGTTAAAAATGTCATCCGACAAGGTGTTGACTTTGAACAATGTTCTACATGTCCCTGCTATTAGGAAGAATTTAGTTTTTGCTGCACTGCTGGTTAAGAACGGGTTTAGTGTGTCCTAGTTAGTGACAAAGTTGTAATAAGTAAGAATGAGATGTTCTTAGGAAAGGTCTACCTCAATGAGGGCCTCTTCAAACTGAATGTAATGGTTGTTAATAGTATTAACAAGAATTCTGCTTCTGTTTACTTATTGGAATCAAATGATTTATGGCATGCCCGTTTGGGATATGTAAATTACAAAGCCTTGCAAAAATTGGTTACTTTAGAAGTATTGCCTGATTTTAAATGCGATAAATCGAAATATGAAATTTGTGTGGAAAGTAAGTTTGTTAAACATCCTTAAAGTCTGTTGAAAGAAATACAAAACCTTTAGACTTAATTCACACAGATATATGCGATATGAAGTCGAAATCATCTCATGGTGGGAAAAAGTATTTTATTACTTTTATTGATGATTGCACTCGATTTTGTTATGTATTTTTGCTTAATAGTAAAGATGAAACAATTGATGCATTTAAGCAATACAAACATGAAGAGGAGAACCAATTGAATCTAAAGATAAAAATGATAATAGTGATAGGGGTGCAGAATATGAATCTCCTTTTGCAGATATATGTTTGGAATATGATATTATTCATCAAACTACTGCACCCTATACACCACAGTGAAATAGTTTGGCAGAACGGAAGAACAGAACATTAAAGGAAATGATGAATGCCTTAATGATCAATTCTGGTTCACTGCGAAACCTTTGGGGGAAGACATCCTTATAGCTAATAAGATACTCTATAGGGTACCCCGTAGCAAAACACAATCAATTCCATATGAGTTGTGGAAAGGAAGAAAACTCAACTTGAAATATTTCAAAGTGTGGGGGTGTCTAGCCAAGGTAGAGGTTCCTTTACCCAAAATGGTGAATGTTGACATCCCTTGAACGGGAGCGACGCCGCGGTGACTCATTTAAAAACTATTTAGTTAAAAGAATTTTAACAAAAGTGTAAAAGGGGTAAAAAAGGGTTTAAGGGAAAAGGAAGTCGCCACCTAATTTTAGAAAAAACAAGGAAAACAATTAACAAATTAACTTATTAAGATAGTCTACAAAACCAATTGATTTTAGGTAAGGGGTTCAAATTATTTCGAAGGGAAGGGGTCCCGACTGAGTTTATTTTTCCAAATTGAGGAGGAGAATAAAATAATGTACAAGTATAATAAACATGCAATATACACAAATAATAAAATAAAATAATAACGTAAGAAATCGCCTAAGGTTTGTCTAACGTGAATATATACATAATAATGAATAAAAGATATAATTGGAGTCCTTTAATAGCTTCAATAGGAAGCAACTCTGTGTACCTGTAAAACACTTAGTAAAAGTGTTAGTAATAAATAAATATGAGTAAAAATAAATGAATGAAATAATAACTTAAAAATAAAAACCTGTTTTATTTAAATGGGAGACCTTGGAAATCGACAGTAATTTCTTCATCAACCAATTTTAACAATAAAAAATATAAACGTAAACTAAATTTCCGTCTTTTAACATTAGGGAGACCTCCAAAACCGATGAAGATTTTTTCATTAGCCAATTGTAACTTTAATTAGTCAACTAAATAATATCAATAGAAGGAATGTAACAATTACCAAGTATTAACATGACCATCAAATATCAAACAGAGAATAAACAGAGCACTAATATAATCAACTCAATCAACCTAAACATAAAAATGTCCACTACAATTCAAAAATGCACAAAGCCACAAATATTATAAATACACACAATAACAAGCTAAAAATAAATAAAAACGGTACCACGTCATAAAATAAAGCTAAATCAAACTGTATCAAATTTAGATATTCAAAAAGTGCAAAAGAGATCACTATAACTTGCCAAACCAATAATATTCACCAAAAAAAGAGAGAAAGAAATAACACAATCATCGAAAAATTATGAAATCGGGCGAGCATTGAATAACATCATCACTGTAATGAAAAATAATTGAAGCTAAACAAAATAACTATAATCATAACTAAAACCAGAGAATAACATGTAAAACAAACATAAATATAATAATAATGATAAGAGAAGGAACAAACAACAAAATCTATAAGATACCAACCCATCAACGTGAAAAATAATACTTACCCTTAGTACGGAAATATAAACAAAGCAGTGATGAATAATATTATCTTACCGATCAGATTTGAAAGTCACGGTGGTATGTGAACTCATTTCTCCGGAGATGGAGGTCGTGTCTCGTTGGGTTGTTGTTGTCCAAGCTTCGAAGCTCGTTGTTCGCTGGTCGGAGATTGTAGCCACACCAGATCTAGTTGGTTTTGTCAGGTGGAGCTGTTTTCATGGTTATTCGCCTGAACTCAACGGAGTTGGTCGGAATACCTGCAAGACAAACAAAAATCTGAAAGAGGGGAAGGGAACTGGTCCAAGTGCTCCGGTTCATCGGAGCTTTGATCTCCTCGCCGGAGCTGCTGGTTGTTTTGAGTTGTCTGGTGGTCACTGGTGATGAGAACAAGTGTGTTTCCGATGTGTTTGGTCTGTGTTTCAGGTGGCTGGTTGGTCTGGTTGTGTTTTTGGTGATCATTTCAGGTGGATTTTATGCCGAAAAAGGTGACAAAAAGTGGGGTTTTGGTGGGTCTGGTGGCTGCTGGATGGTTTCAGCTTGTAGCCGGCTGAAAACAGGGAAGGAAAGGGTCTGGAAGCTGTTGCTCGTTGGAGCTGCAAGAAAATGGGATTTTTGGGTGGTTTTTTCGATGTGGGAAAAGAAGGTGAAGTGTCTGGCTTAGAGTTTATTCCTTGTTTGCTGGAAAAAATCCGAGAGAACAAATGGGGTTTTTGGTGGTGGACTCGCCGGAATTCGGTGGAACTCCGATAAAAGTCACCGGAATATAATAGGGCTTAACATGCAGCGCCTTCATCAAAGATTTTGTGAATCGCCTTGACCAAGTCGTCAACAAAAATATTCCAACAGTGATAATAAAAAAGACATGAGAATCAAAAAATTGAAAGGATAGGGGAGTCACAGCCCCTAACCAAGAGAGTGGTTACGTTCACTAAGTCCCCCTTATTCCCGACATACTATGGTGCCCCGGGGCTGTCTCGCGAAGATCTTTGATTCGAACCTTTGCATCTACTCTCTCTTAGAGGATGAGCCACGCCTTCCCTATCGCAAGAATATAGCGATCGAAGAAATATGGCGAACAATAAAAGAATAAAAAATCTATAAAATACCCCTAAAATCTTTCCACCCCCAAAACCTAATAAGTCATATATTCTATACATAGAGAATTATTAAAAATGGGCCTAAGTTATGGGTTTGATATCGTGGCCCAAAAATTATTGGTTGATTAAATATTTGTGTATGCAAATTGTATTCGAATTTGAATGAATTTTTAGACTGCATAGAGTATCAAAATGAATATTAACAGTGTAACAAATATAATAAATATTAAAAAAACGTAATAAATGTAACAATGACATGTAAAAAATATAATTTAACAAAAATAATGATTTTATAAAAAATCAACAAATATTTGAAGGTCCAGTTGTGACAAAATAATATAAACAGAACTAACCGAAAAAAATCCTAATGTTTTGAGAAAAAAAGATAATTATCAACAAATTGCATTAAAATGACAAAGCAAGTATTTTGAACTATTAAAAAAATAAATTACCCAAAAAGTACTAATTTTAGAACTATCAGACCAAAATTTGGTGTCAACAACTTGCCCCTTTGTTTGATTAGGATCGATAAAAGAGATCTTGGTCAAACAAAGTTGACGAACCCAAATTTGGTTTGATAAACTTTGAACAAAACACTTGAGACATTAGTAGAGATTTTGACCAAGACTCTACGTCTGTCGACTGGGCTGAAAATAATAAACAAAAGACAGAGATTGATTGTAAACTGAAAACATTCACATACCTTTGATATTACTTGCAAAATTGTACAATGAAGGTGGTGTACCTTTTTGAAAGGAGGATGACGTGAATAACATGTCACTTTGAACGAGGTGACAATTCAATGCGTCTCTTTGAAAGGCGGACGACCCAACTTGAATATAACATGTCACTTTGAACGAGGTGATAATCTATTGTGTCTCTTTGAAAGACGGACGACCCAACTTGAACTTAACGTGTGATTTGAAGGGAGATGTTGACCCAACATGTCTATTGAAAGGCAGACGACCTATTTTTAATATAACATGTCACTTTGAACAAGGTGACAACCCAACGTGTCTCTTTGAAAGGCGGACGACCCAATTAGAACATAACGTGTCACTTTGAATGAGGTGACAACCCAACGTGTCTCTTTGAAAGGCGGACGACCCAACTGGAACATAACATTTCACTTTGAACGAGGTGACAACCCAACGTGTCTCTTTGAAGGCGGATGACCCAACTTGAACATAACATGTCACTTTGAACGAGGTGACAACCCAACATGTCTCTTTGAAAGGCGGACGACCAACTTGAATTTAACATGTCACTTTGAACGAGGTGACAATCCAATATGTCTCTTTGAAAGGCAGACAACCCAATTTTAATATAACATATCACTTTGAACGAGGTGACAACCCAACGTGTCTCTTTGAAAGGCGGACAACCCAATTTGAATATAACATGTCACTTTGAATGAGGTGACAACCTAACTTATCTCTTTGAAAGGCGGACGACCCAACTTGAACTTAACATGCCATTTGAAGGGAGATGACAACCCAACATGTCTCTTTGAAAGGTGTACGACCCAACTTGAACTTAACATGCCATTTGAAGGGAAATGGCCACCCAATCTTGAATATAACATGTCATTTGAAGGGAGATGACAACCCAATCTTGAACTTAACGTGTCATTTTAAGGGAGATGACAATCCAATCATGAACTTAACGTGCCATTTGAAGGGAGATGACAACCCAATCTTTAACTTAATATGAATGGTGTATCACAAAATTTGCAATAACAATGTTAGTAGCAAATAACATAAAAGAAACATATAATATGCAACCATGACCTCATATGGACAAGGTAACTAACTGATGGGGCAATTTGAACTTAATAACATTATGAATTAAAAAAAATGGCAATTTGACATTGAATAACAAAATAAAAAGTGTCATATTGAACGTCATGATAAACCAATTTGAAAAGAATTATTTTATTTGAGATAACAAATTGTTTTTTTTTTTTAAAAAAAATACTTTTGAAAGGTATGACGACCTAAATTTAAAAATATGTCATTTTGAAGGGTATGACTACCTAAATTTAAGAAAATATCATTTTAAAGAGTATGACGATTCAAATTTAAAAGGATGTCATTTTGAAGGGTATGATGATCCGAAAATGAAAAGATGTCATTTTGAAGAATATGACGACCCAAAAATAAAAAGATGTCATTTTAAAGGGTATGACTACCCAAATTAAAAAGATGTCATTTTGAAAGGTATGACTACCAAAAAATAAAAAGATGTCATTTTGAAGTGTATGACTACCGAAAAATGCAATTTAAACTTTGCAACGGTCCACAAAGTTATTTAGACGAATATGATGACAAGAATTTAAAATGATGTCAGTTTGAAAGGTATGACGACCCAAATTTAAAAGATGTAATTTTGAAGGGTATGACTACTAAAAAACGCAATTTTAACTTCGAAACAGTCCACAAAGTTATTTGGACAAATATCAACAATGAAACAGTTCACAAAGTTGTTTGGACAAATATGGTGACATAACTTTGAAAATGATATCAGTTTGAAAGGTATGACTACCCAAAATACAATATTAACAATGAAACATATTTTATCTTGGTTAGCCCCAACAATGGTATTGCACAAAAATTTCTCACAATTCTCTCTTTCAACTGAGATAGACTTCGAGGTAATTCATATGGATTCAAATGGTACCTCAATTGTACTTAAGTAACAATAATATTTGCTCATCTTGTCACAAACAAAGGCTTTGAACTAGACCTAAAATCGTTTCAAGTGCCCTCACTACAAAGAAAGTCTCAATTTAAACATATTTAAAGTATTTTAATTTGGGAACATCTAGAAAAGTACACTCACACTTACACTCAGAAAAAATATTCAACGCATACAATAGTGATACTATAGGCTTGACCTTCATGTAAATATCCACTAATGTGAGAACATTTGAACAGAAATCATGTAGGGCTTGTTAATAGCTCGTAATGTAGGTAATAGGGATGGGTAGGATATTCCTTTGGCATAAAAGTGACTTAATCCTTTCTTGAGCATTGCATTGAATTGATGCTTTCAACATTTGTTATGCTTTTGACATTTGATCCTCTTTATTGTCCCTCCTTTTTTACTTTTTGACTTCTCTTGAAGCTTTGCTTGTTTGAACTTTTCTCCCCTCTCTTTATCTTTTGAAGTTTCTCCTGATTGTTTGGAGTGTTTTTCTTCTTTTGTTGAAATTTTGCTTGCTTGAACTTGTGGAGAATTTTGAACTTTTCTTCTTTCTTTGAAGTCATTTTTGTATCCTTGACTTTCAGGGACTTTTACAATTTTTGTCTTTGACAAATTTAAAATCTGGATCTTCTTTGTAACTTGCACGTCTTCAGTGCGCTCAAGAAAGTCTGGTCAAAAGAGGAATAGTGCGTATGAGCACTTAGAAAGGGTAGAGACTAAAATGTGGTTATCCAAAGAATAGGCTTAAGGCCGAAGTGGGACATACTAAGAATTGATGTCATTTGGTAGTCTTTGAAAGGATCAAACGGGTCAAAGAAGGCCTACAATTATTTTTCAAATAAAATATTACTCAGAATTTTGCCTCAACAACATTTAGGCCAAGTTCTAGATCAACAACACAGAACAGTTGAATTTAATTCAAAACTCACCACACAGCACGTGAAACAATGAATCTGATTTTGTTCTAATCTTGAATGTATGCAAGAGAATATTTTCAAGTGTAACAAAAGTATGAATGAGAGGTACCAAAAAAATATATGGTTTAACAAGAAGTCAATCTTCTCTATTGTACAAATTATTTTCAACATGCACACTTGAATTGTGTTGGCACCAACCAAGTCGAAAAATGATTTCAAAAAAGTATAAACATTAAAAGAATAAAAAATAAAAAATCTTTGAATAAAGAATACGGAACCCTAGAAGGTCTGCCTACGTATCCCATTGATGAGAATTAGGTATGCGTAGTTTGTTCAGATATGACATAAAATCAATATACAACAAATGAATTTTTGAAAGGAAAAATAATGAGAATAAAAACCAATGAGCCACATTGAAAGGCGGGCAACCCAAATTTAACAATTTTTTTTACTATTTAATTTTTTTTAACAAGGATAAAGAAATCACAGAGTCATTGAAGGGCAGACCACCTAAATTTAACAAAAATGTAACAAAAATAAAATAAGAAATTAATGAGTCACATTGAAGGGCGGACTACCCAAACTTAACAAAAAAATAATTATTATTAATTAAAAAATAACAAAAGTAAAAAATGAATGATTCACATTGAAGGACGGACAACCCAACTAAAAAAAAAGTTAATTGAGACAATATTTTTAATGAAATGTAAGATAAATAAAAATCGAAGATATATAATGGATATGACATCATGTACAAAATGTTAATGCAAAATATACAAACCAACTCGGAGTGAAGCCTCATAAATTCTGGAGTCTGTGGTGAAATTTTTGAGGGCATTCCTAAAATTTTTTGCCCCTGTTTCAGTTTCAACAACCTCCGGTATTTAATCTTGTAACAACTAACTCTTTTGTAAAATTTTTGGAGACCTCCTCAAAAAAAATTCCCCAGTTGCCGTCTTGAAGTAATGAAAAGCTTACTGGGAACATGACCGAGCCCTTATGGCGCCTACGTATCCCGGAATAACAGGAATCAGATCAAACGTAGTTCCAAGAGAGTGTGAATTGAATGGAGAATGAAATGAGATTATGAATGTTCCAAAATTAGGTGACCAAGAGTGGGTTTTGAAAGACCGGGAATCCAAGCGGACAATTGTCACGCCTCGAGCCTACACCCTGGGCGGGATCGGCACTCAAAGACCATTGTTGGCCCTCGAGCGAACCCTTGGCCTGACTTACTTAACTCAACAGAAGACTAAACTCAACTCAAACAAGATCAAGACATGTTTAAAGGAAAATACTTCATATCATAAATCTGGCCAAAATGTCACTTAAGTCTCAAAAACTGAAAACAACTCCAAACTGAAATACTTTTGTCTACAAAGCCTCTAAAATGTCTGAAGAGGTATGTTGGGACAGACCCCACAACATCCTAAAACTAAACTACTGAAGGTAAATGAAATGGATGTCCTACGGAAAGCAAAGAGGCTCACACTTACTCTGGAGCCCAATCTGGATCAACAAAATGCCGCATGCTGATCCTGGTTATCTGCGTCTGCATCATAAACGATGCAGGCCAACTGGCATCAGTACATTGAATGTACGAGTATGCGAGTTGGAAAACTAACAACACTTAGGCTTGAAAGGGAGTAAGAATGAATACTTACCTTGGCTCTGCTCAACTCATGATCTATTAACTCTTATTCAATATATGCAGTTAAAATAATTGCAATATAAAGAAATGCTAACTCAAAACATGTTGAAAACTCTGAATATAAGCAAATACACGATAATTTCTGAGATGTATATAAAATACAATATGTGTATGATAATACAATACTATTGTGTATAAAAATACAATGACTGATGTATATGAAAATACATTACTCTGTGTAATAAAAATACAATGACTAATGTATATGAAAATACATTACTCTGTGGGAGATTCTCTAACTGACAACCATCACTTAAGAGCTACAGTGATGATACATTGTTACTTGGTCCACGCTGCCCGGCCATCCTAACCTTGCCAGAGTATAGGACCTGAACTGCCTAATGGATCCACTAGTAAACTATGAAGAGGGTTCATCTAAAAAGTATGACTCTTTTCTACCCATTATGTCTACATGGTTTACATGGAGACTTGAGTTATCTGAATTCGCATCCCCACATAGGTGCTCAATATTACTCCCAAATATATATATATACTGGCTTTTATGTTTTTAAAACATACTGATTCTATGGTTTGAGATTAGTGCTCAAAACTTAGCTTTAAAAGCTCTCTTGGAAATCATAGTTTCTCTGCTTGCTTCATTTTATAACTTCTGTCTGAAAACTAGCCATAGGCTCTGTGGAAGTCTAGCTTCCCTTCCTTTTAAAAAGTTTGAAAACATTTTGTTCAAACTCTTAGGGACTACTTAGTTCCCCTATAATTTTTGAGAAGTGAACTCAACTTGATACTCTTTGCTTACTTGAAACTTAACTCTTAGGGAATACTTAGTTCCCTTATAGCTTTTGAGAAATGAACTCAACTCTTTACTCTTACTTGACTTGAACTTTAAGTCTTTTAAAATGAAGTGAAAACGTTTGGGAAAGACTCTAGAAAACTGTATAACTTTACTTTGACTTGTTTCTAAACTTCTAAACTTGGCTCTTAGCTTCCCTGACTTTGATTTTAACTTTCCTTGAATTGAATTATGGATTTAAGGACCATGATCTCATGTTTATGGATGATTTCATGATGTTTAGGTGTACTCTAGAGTGTTGGGATCAACTAGGAATGAATGGTACATCACTTAGGAACTAGTACGGAAAGATAGGGAAAAAATGGGATCTCCATGGGGTCGGGGCGCTCTGAGAGGCGCGGCGCGCCAGAGCCTGACAGACAGACTCTGTCCTGAGGCGCTTTGGAGGCGCGTCGCCCCAACATCTATTCGATGGGTTTTCCGACTTTCTTCTTCATTTTTCATCTCTAAACTTTCCCAAACTCCCATGGATCCCACCCCAAACATTTAGGATTCCTAAATAACTCATTACCCAATAGTTGAGACCCAAAACCAGTCCAAAAAACATGGATTAAAACTAATAGAGATCAACAACAATTCAACCAACAAGAACTTCAGACTTTTCATCAAGAACTTCAAGATTTTATTTCAGTTAACTCTATATTGTTGTAATGAATCAAGTTGGAGGGTGGGTGAAAGAATCCAACACCGAATGATCTGACATACCTGATAGGGATCACCCCTGACGAAATCCACGCAATGAAATCTTGGCGTTCTTGCGTCTTCTTCTCTCTTCTCCTCTTTTTTCCTTCCTTTCAAAGCCCTAACTTATTTTATAAAAGTGTAAACTGAATGGGATCAGTTTAGACCCCAACATATTACCCCAAAAACAAATTTAATACTTGACTTAGGAAAAGACCAAAACACCCTTAACAAATCCAGATTAGGAATTTTCCACCCAACTTCCGAAAGTCATATCTCCCTCATACGACCTCAGAAATTTGCAAACTTGGCGTATTTGGAAAGATCTTCCAACGAGCTTTCCATCCATATAAAGAACTCATCCAAACTTCTCCTGAGATGGAAATTATGACCATTTGAAAATGACCAAAACTCACTTTTGATATATGGAAATTTTCCAGATTTCCTTACTTATTTCCAAATTTGATTCTTCTTGTTTTTCTTAGCTTAACCTTAGTTTATCTAGAATATGAGATGTTACAACTTAGGCTGGAACTCACGATAACCTGGACGCATGACGAACCAATAAATTGTCGATCATTCCGGAAAATGCTTGAGTATAAAAAGTCTGGTTGCGATTCCGCAAACCGTTCTTTAAAATACTGTATTTATGTTAGAATATGTCATGGATGCAACAACAATGTACAAAAAATAATGAGTATAATATGCAAATAATCAACAAAATATGCAAGATATAATGAATAAAACAATGAAATAATAATCTCCTCAATTTTAAAAAATGAACCCATAATGGTTAGAACATCTACGTCCCCTGCGGAGTCGCCATTCTATTGACATCCCTTGAATGGGAGCAACGTTGCGGTGACTCGATTAAAAAATAGTTAGTTAAAAGAATTTTACAGAAGTGTAAAAGGGGTAAAAAAAAGTGTTAAAGTGAAAAGGGAGTTGCCACCTAATTTTAGGAAAAACTAGTAGACCAATTAACAAATTAACTTATTAAGATAGTCTATGAAACCAATTGATTCTAGGTAAGGGGTTCAAATTATTTCGAAGGGAAGGGAATAGGCACCCTTCAAATTCCACAAGTATGGGTCCCGACTGAGTTCATTTTTTCAAATTGAGGAGGAGAATAATATAATGTACAAGTATAATAAACATGCAATATACACAAATAATGAAATAAAATAATAACGTAAGAAATGACCTAAGGTTTGCCTAACGTAAATATGTAAATAATAATGAATAAAAATATAATTCGAATTCTTATAATAGTTTCAATGGGAAACAACTCTGTGTACCTGTAAAACACTTAGTAAAAGTGTTAGTAATATATAAATATGAGTAAAAATAAATGAATTAAATAATAACTTAAAAATAAAAACCCGTTTTATTTAAATGGGAGGCATTGGAAATCGAAGGTAATTTCTTCATCGGCCAATTTTAACAATAAAAAAGTATAAACATAAACTAAATTTCCGTCTTTTAACATTGGGGAGGCCTCCAAAACCGTCAGAGAGTTTTTTCATTGGCCAATTTTAAGTTTAATTAGTCAACTAAATAATATCAATATAAGGAATGTAACAATTAACAAGTATCAACATGACCATCAAATATCAAAACTGATAGAGAATAAACAGAGAACTAATATAACCAACTCAATCAACCTAAACATAAAAATGTCCATGATGTACCGTGGTTTCACGGTACGTTCAATGCATTTTGCTTAAGAGTTGTGTGTGTCTAGAGTCTTTTTATAGTAATTTTAACATGTTTTTATGTTTGTTTTGCAGGAAAGATGTCCAGATTAAAAATGCAGAAGGCAACTGGAAAAGAGTGCAGAAAGATGACCTACGAAGGCCATCGACGACCCGTCGTTCAATCGACGGTCCGTAGGTGGTGACCGTCGATGCGCAGTTCAGGCTGAGGGAGAAGATCAGGGAATTCTGACTAAGTGTGGAACCACGAACTCAAACGACGGTCCGCTGATGAATCGACGGACCGTATTGGTGAACCGTCGATCGGTTTAGAGAAGGCTCTAGTACCTGATTTCACAAGATTCTAAGTATGGAAGGACAGAGGAGCATCGACGGACCGTACTGCAGGTCCATAGTTTGTTTTAGAGAAGATGTTGAGCTGATGAAGAAAAATAATTCTAAGTCTGGACTGACGGAGGCAGTCGATGGACCACCGTTTCATTAACGGTCCGTTAGTAGGGGTCGTCGATCAATGCCGCATTTTTGGACAAGCTTTCTTTATTTCAATTCCTTCTTATTTAGGATAATGTTTTCTACAAATAGGGGATTAAAACCTTGTTTTTGGGGTTAGACATTATTAGTATTGTTCTACTTTTGTTTGGAGATTGTTTTACAAACTTTAGCAATCAATCAATTTTCAGATTTGGTTTGAAGTTTTATCTTGCAATTTCAAGTTAATTTTCTCGGTTTATTCTTATTGTTGAAGTAAGTTCATGATTTCTTCTTTAAAAACTATGAATTATGATTTTGCTTGCATGGGTAACTAAATCCACAACTAGGGTTTGGGAACCATGGATAATTAACAAAGTAGACCTAGCAAATAAGAAATTCTCAATTAGATTTTTGTATGTATTGATAATTCTTTCGTTTAGTCTTTTTAACGAGTGCACGTGTTAGAACTAGCCTTGTTGCTACTTTCCGGACCAAGAAAGTAATAATTGGAAAAGAATTATCAACATAGATTTAGTGGGATACTATCTAACAGGCTAGTGTCGATTGGTGTGAAGTAATAACTAAGTCATACATCGATTATGATGTCTAATATGAGGTAATGGTAAGGGTTAGTAAATTATACAAACGTAGCCGGAGGACCAAGGATTTAGAGATACATAACTTACCACTTTACATGCAAAACACTAGGGAAGATTGCTATTGCTAGGAATACGACATTATGAACCTATGGGGAACACATATACCCTAGTTAGTCTCACAAATTGATAAAAAATCAATTTTTACTTTTGCTTACTTGTTTACTTAGAAGTGTTAAAGAAATTTGTTTCACAAATCCCCCCACCCCCATTTAATTACTTATTTCTGAAAAAAACCTTGGCTAAATAGACATAATTGTACATTGAAGTTAAGTCTAAACCATTTTTCTCGTGAGATCGAACCCAACCTACTAGTTGGGTTCTCTACTTGATTACGACCTCTTATACTTCTTCAGGGAGGTGTAATTTGAGCGTATCAAATTTTGGCGCCGCTACCGGGGAATCTGGGTTTTAGGTTAACTTTAGTTGTATTATTGAAATTTAGTCAATGATTTCCTGATTTTACGTTTTCTTTTTGTTTTTGTTTCTTTCAGGTCTAGCTCTAGTGTATGTCAAGTACACGGAGTTGAGGAGAACCACTCATTCCATACGATCCGGAACTTAATCGTACATTGAGAAGGATGGAAAATCAACAGGACCCAGCCAATCTAGGTGATGGGGAAATCCGTCAACCACCATTACCGGTTGAGGCCCACAATCAAGTTTAGGTTGAAAATCAATTGAAGAATGCTTTGAGAAAGCAGCCCCCAGCACCATGACCTCAGGATTACTATAGGGGCAACGTGAACATCACATACTCTGATGGACCTCTTGTCCTGTCTCCTCTACCTCAAGGGCACACATTCTTGGTGACGAGTAGCTTGATGCAGATGCTCACTGCGAGGGGTTTGTTTACAGGACTACCATCAGAGGATCCACATGCTCACATAGCCAAACTGAGGTCTATGTGCAAGAGTTGTGTGGTTAGGCCAGACTTGGATATGAATGTTATCGGGCTGCGAGTGTTGCCTTTATCATTGATAGGAGATGCCGCGATATGGTTTACTGAGCTACCCTACAACTCCATTTATACTTGGGATCAGTTGAGAGATGTGTTCTTAGAAAGGTATTACCAGTGTCCAAGAAGTTTAACCACAAAGATAAAGTGAACAACTTTATGGCACTACTTGGGGAGTCAGTGAATAGCTCTTGGGACAGATTTACTGCGTTTGTGAGAGGCTTTCCAAACCACCGCATTTATGATGGGTCGTTGAAAGAGTACTTTTATTGGGGTCAAGATGATAACAATAAAGCAGTACTTGATACTATTGTAGGGGGTTCCTATGGAGAGTGCACATATGCAGAGATCGTAGAAAATTTGGAAAAGATATCTCCAACAACAAGGCTTGGAGCACTAGACGGACACTGGGAGAAACACCTTTGCAGTGCAGGCTACCCAGCAGCAAATGAGATTCGTGAGGAGATGGTGCAAATGAGAACTGAGTTAGGGTTAAGTCTTGAAACATGTCACTGAAGGTGCAGAGAAGGTAAATGCGGTGAACTACTTGACTAAACCACCACCGCCAGTAGATGAGTATTATTATAAAGAGGATGCCTATGCAGTGAACGATCAGACGGGGAGTTTCCGACCAACGCCCAAGGCTCCAATCAGGAGAATTGGCTCTAAGGTTAAGGAAATCAAAGTCGAAATTATGGTAAATACAATTGAGAGGGTCAATATGTTCGAGATGGAAACTACTACCGCAACAACAACTTCAACCGGGGTAACTATGGTAATAGAATTGATCGGAGTGGGCCCTATGTTCCACCTCAGAATCGGGAAGTTGCTCCAAGGGACGGTAGAGGTAGTATGGCGTAAGTTGAGGATATGTTACAGAAGATGATTAGAAGATTTGATACTAGTGATGAGCATGTCAAGGAGATGAGAGATGATTTAGCTAACATTTCGCAAAAGGTGGATGCACATGCGGTTTCGATTAAGCATCTTGAGTTACAGATGACTCAATTGTCTACTACTGTGAATCCACGCCAACCTGGAACTCTTTCTAGCAACACCATCCAGAATCCTAAAAATGATGGGCATTGCATGACAATCACTACTCGAGGGGGTAAGAAAACCATTAATCCACATATGCCATTTGTGGTAGAAGATGATATGAGAAAACGACAAAGAGGTAATAGAAAATAGTGGAGAATTGGTGGACGACACGGTGAAAGAAGTAGAGGTGTCTCAGAAAGTGGTCCCCATTCCTAGACCTCCACCACCATTCCCTCAGAGATTAGTGAAGAAGATTGAGGATGGTAAATACCGGCGATTTATCACTGTGTTGAAACAACTTTCCGTCAATGTCCCTTTGATAGAAGCTTTGGAACAAAAGCCCGGTTATGCTAAGTTTATGAAGGATATGGTGACAAATAAGCGATTGGTGAGTTTTGAGGATGATAACAGAATGCAGCATTGTAGTGTTATTGCTACAAAGTATCTTATGCAGAAAAATGAAGATCCTGGCGCTTTCACCATCCCATGTACAATCGGGTTGTTATACTTTGCTAAAGCAATATGTGATCTTGGTGCAAGCATAAACCTCATGCCTCTATCCATTTATAAGAAGTAAGGCTTGGGTGACCCAAATCCTACTACGATGCGGTTACTGATGGCCGATCGAACAGTGCAGATGCCCATTGGTATACTCCATGATGTGCTTGTGAAAGTGGAGTCATTTATATTTCTGGTCAATTTTGTGATTCTTGATTGTGAGGTTGATTTTGGTTTTCATTATTCTATGAAGGCCATTTCTTGCCACCGGGCATGCATTGGTTGATATGTAAAAGGGGAAGATGAAGTTTAGGTTGAACAATGAAGAAGCAAATTTCAACATATGTAGGTCCATGAAGCAGAGTGGTGAGATCCAAATGGTATCTGCTATATCCTACAGGATTGAGAGTATATCTGAGGTACAAATTGAAGAGCGACAAGGCATCGAAGTACTAGAGGCAGTGATCATGAATTTTGAGTGATGGTATTGAAGATTATGGGTCTTTAGTGGCTGCACTTGAATAAAATGAATATCGGTCAAAACCAAAGAAATTGGAGTTAGATATGATGCATCACGAGTCTCAACCCACGAAACCATCTATTAAGGAGGCTCCAAAATTAGAGCTTAAGGTTCTACCACCTCATTTGAGGTATGTGTTATTGGGTAGAGATGACACTTTGCCGGTGATAATTATAGCGGATTTGAAAGGGCAACAAGTAGAGTGTTTAGTGGAGGTTTTGAAGAGGTTCAAATGAGCCATTGGTTGGACTATCGCGGACATCATTGGGATTTTTCCCAATATTGTTCACACAAAATCCAACTCATGCCCGATCACAAACCAAGTATTGAGCACCAAAGAAGGTTGAACCCACCTATGCAAGAGGTAGTGAAAAAGGAGATCATCAAGTGGTTGGATGCCGGAGTCATTTATCCTATTGCAGACAGTAGTTGGTGTGCCCTATTCAGTGCTTGCCTAAAAAGGGTGGGATGACAGTGGTGCCTAATGAGAGGAACGAGCTTGTTCCAATGCGTCCAGTGATTGAATGGAGATTGTATGGACTACCGGAAGTTGAATGCTTGAACTGAAAAGGACCATTTCCCCATGCCCTTTATGGATCAGATGTTAGACAGACTCGCAGGCAAAGAATGATATTGCTTTTTTGATGTCTATTCGGGCTACAACCAAATCTCTATTGCCCCTGAGGATCAAGAAAAAACCACTTCACTTGCCCTTATGGGACATTTGCATTCAAAAGTATGCTGTTTGGGTTATGTAATGCACCGGCCACTTTCCAGCGATGTATGATGTCGATATTCTTAGATATGTTGGAGGACACTTTTGAGGTGTTGATGGATGACTTCTCTGTGGTTGGAGACTCCTTTGACGGTGTTTGAGAAATTTGGCTGAGGTGCTCAAAAGGTGTGAGGATTGTAATCTAGTGCTTAATTGGGAAAAATGTCACTTTATGATTAAAGAAGGTATAGAGTTGGGCCATCGCATCTTGTAGAAGGGGATAGAGGTTGATCGAGCTAAAGTGGAGGTGATAGAAAGGCTTCTTCCACCCATCTCTGTAAAAGGCGTGAGAAGTTTTCTTGGACATGCTGGTTTTTACCGGAGGTTTATTAAGGATATTTCAAAAATTGCACATCCTTTGTGCAAACTACTTGAGAAGGAATGTAAGTTCTATTTCGATGAATCTTGTCTGAAAACATTTGGAGAGTTGAATAAGAAGTTGGTGTCCACGCCCATAATTATTTCACCAAATTGGAGTGAGCCATTCGAGGTGATGTGTGATGCTAGTGGGGTTGCACTTGGTGTGCTATTGGGACAGAGAAGGGATAAATCCTTCACCCCATTTACTATGCAAGTAAGGCCCTGAATGAATCTTAGAAGAACTACAAGGTAACTAAACATGAGCTTCTTGCGGTGGTGTTTGCATTTGAAAATTTTCGCTCATATTTGCTTGGTACAAGTGTTATAGTGCATACGGACCACTTTGCCTTGAGGTACTTGATGGCAAAGAAGGATGTGAAGCCAAGGTTGATTAGATAGGTATTATTGCTGCAAGAGTTCTATTTCGAGGTGAAAGATAGAAAAGGGACTGAGAATCAAGTGGCCGACCATTTGTCTAGGTTAGAGGATGAAGCTATGGGTAAATTGGTAGAAAAGGCTGAAATTGATGATGCATTCCCTAATGAACATATATTGCCCGCTTCTCAAGATTTGATCCCATGGTTCGCAGATTTTGCGAATTATCTGGCTAGTTATATAGTTCATTGGACTTGTCTTTCCATCAGAGGAAGAAGTTCATGTATGATGTGAAAAAGTTCTTTTTGGATGAGCCTGACTTATACCGGAGTTGTGTTGATGGTATCATTCGCCGTTGTGTACCGTAAGTTGATACGTTGAGTATTTTGGAGGCATGTCACTCCTCGCCTGTGGGTGGGCACCATAGTGGTATCTTGACTGCGCATAAGATTTTACAGTGTGGTTACTATTGGCCAACCATTCACCAAGATGCTCACGAGCTCGCCAAATCATGTGATCGGTGCCAACGAGATGGAGGAATTTTGAAGAGGCAAGAGCTCCCATTAAATCCTATTCTGGTGATTGAGTTATTTGATGTATAGGACATTGATTTTATGGGCCTGTTTGTGAGTTCTCATGGGATGAAGTATATACTTGTGGCGGTTGACTACATGTCAAAATGACTGGAACCTATAGTGCTTCCTAACAATGAAGTAAAGAGTGTCACCGCGTTCTTGAAAAAGAATATCTTTTCCAGATTTGGCACTCTCACTTTTGTAATAAGTTGTTCAAAGAGCTATTGGAGAAATATGGGGTTCGTCATAACGTGGCTACGCCTTATCATCCACAGACTAGTGGGCAAGTTGAGGTGTCCAATTGAGAGATCAAGCAAATTCTGGCAAAAATGGTGAATGCTAATAGAACGGATTGGTAAAGGAGGCTTGATGATGCTCTTTGGGCCTACCGAACTGCATACAAGACTCCCATTGGTATGTCTCCATACCAACTTGTATATGGGAAGGCTTGTCACTTGCCGGTCGAGTTAGAGTAAAAAGCAATGTGGGCAATGAAGAAACTGAAGATGGATTGGAATGAAGCGGCAGAACAAAGACTAAATGGGCTGAATGATCTTGATGAGTTTCGCCTCAAATCCTAAGAAAAGTTTAGCCATCTACAAAGAGAAGATGAAGAAGTACCACAACGAAAGGATTGAAAACCGAGAATTTGCGGTTGGTGATTAGGTGCTTCTATTCAACTCTAGGCTACGCTTGTTTTTGGGAAAACTCAAGTCCAAGTGGACAGGGCCATTCCTCATCACTAAAGTGTTCTCACATGGAGCGGTTGAATTGGAGAATAAGGAGGACGCAAAGTTCACATTCAACGGGCAAAGGACTAAGATCTACATGGGGCATGCAGAGAGTGTCCATGAAGTGGTTGAGACCTATCACCTTGATGAAGTCTGAGTAATCAAGGAGCTTGCGTCGTGCAGTGACGTTAAATCAAGCGCTACTTGGGAGACAACCCAAGTTGTATCCTCTAAACAACAATAGGTTTTATTTTCATTGTAGTAATAGTCGTATTTTCTTATTTCGTTTTTTTTATCTTATTTCATTCTTGCTTGTGTGCTAGTGTTGTGTAGAGACCAGATTGGGGCCCGAGATATGGCTGTTGGGGCGTCTAGTTCCATACCGATGACCGGTGAGAGGAGCACCACTGATGGTGCGGAGATTGATGTGGGCACCACTAAGGGTGTCCCAAACACTGATGTTGCGGGTTTTTGGAAACCAGACCTGCCCACCTATTGAGAGATCGTCGGTGCTATGCGCCTCAGGTTTGCTTCACCTACCATCCTGTACTTATGTTTCTTATGTATTGGGGACAATGTCATGCTATTTTTGTTGGGGGTGGGGTAAATGGAATGTGAGTGTTAGGGTGAAGTCTGAGTAGCCCAACTCACAGTCCTCTCTTGGGGTTTTCTTGCCTGTGTTTTTTTTCCCCAAGAGACTGGTTAATTTTCTGTCTAACCGACATGTCGTTATTTGTACAAAGTATAAAAGCATGAAATATGAATCATGATGGCTTAAAACAAATGATATTCCGTCCTAGAAAGTTCTTGCATGAAGAATATGTGAAAATGAGTTGAATGTGTTGGCTCTAAGTATGACATAGATCGACACCCACTTCATGATCCTCAACTAACACCTAAACTGGGAAACCTGACAATCGGATAGTGTAATTACATGCCAAGAGATTGTGAGGAAATTGGAATGTTTAATAGTTGGTACCTAACTAGAACTTGCCCGGTTAGTCCTGCGAATGAGAATCTGTGTTAGAATCTACGAAAGGATCATAGGTCGTCGTTTGAAATAGCCTATATTTAGCCTAAATGAAGTTGACCCAATGAAATAACTGTCCCTTTTGTTCCAAATCTGTTGAGCCTATAATAGACCTATATATTTTTTTTCACCAACTCACCTTCCCAGGGTCTAATGTTTTGGCCTCGCTCCCTCCTTGGACATGTGCACCTCGACTTAGGCCAAAAGCCTAAGTTGAGGGTGGCTAATGCATAAAATGACCTCGTCTTGGCCCTGACCCAACTTCGGGTATTGTGTACCTCAATTCATGAAAAAGCCATAAGTTGAGGGTGACTATTATGAGTGAGGACCCAAAAATGGGTATGGAAAGAGTTGGATGTTGAAAAGAAAAGAGAAAAGTGAGTTAAATATGTGACTCGGTGAAATTAACAATTGAATGAAAAGGAAGATAAAAGCAAAAGAAAAGAAAGAAAAGAGTTTGGCAAAAAAAAACAAAAAGTTTAAAAAGAAATAAGAGTCATATCCAAAAAAAAGGGAGCAAGGCAAAAATGAAAAACAAAGAAAACTAGGGCGTAAAAGGCAATGAAAAGAGGTAGGAAGCTTACAGGAAATGTCAAGGAAGACAAAAAGTCACTAAAAAAGTACCCAAATGTACGACACCTGACCCTGAGCCTACGTACAAGCCAAGAAAGTCCTACCGTGATCCTAGAGTTTAGTGTGGTGAACCTAAGCAGAGAAAATAAGGGCAAGCCTATGGCGATGAGTACTAACTGTATTTGAACTTGTTCTTGAGCGTGAGTGTTGAATAAAAGTTCTTGTACCCAAACTTCAAATCACTGTGGGCACTAGTTGCGGTGTCGGAAAGTTGGTACCTTGGTGAGAGGCAAAACAGTAGAGGTGTATGTGCATGGTGAGTTTGTGTCTTGATGTGATCCACATGAGTTATCTTGTTGAACCTGAAAGTGTAAGCCTACACTAAATCAAAGAAAGAGTCGAGATTGATATCCATGTGATTGTGAAAGCTTAAAAAGTATACTTTTGAACAAATGTTGTCTACAATCATAGTGCGTCGCTTGAGGACAAACAACGAATTTAAGTTAAGGGTGTTGATGTACCGTGGTTTCACGGTGCGTTCAATGCATTTTGCTTAAGAGTTGTGTGTGTCTAGAGCCTTTTTAGTAGTTTTAACATGTTTTTATGTTTGTTTTGCAAGAAAGATGTCTAGATTAAAAACGCAGAAGGCAAGTGGAAAAGAGTGCATAAAAATGACCTACGAAGGCCATCGACGGCCCGTCGTTCAATCGACGGTCCGTAGGTGGTGACCGTCGATGCGCAGTTCAGGTTGAGGGAAAAGATCAGGGAATTCTGACTATGTGTGGAACCACGATCTCAAATGATGGTCCGTCGATCAATCTACGGACCGTACTGGTGAAACGTCGATCGGTTCAGAGAAGGCTCCAGAACCTGATTTCTCAAGATTCTAAGTATGGAACAACAGAGGAGCATCGATGGACCGTATATGAGTCAACGGACCATACTGTAAGGTCCGTCGTTTGATTTAGAGAAGATGCTGAGCTGATGAAGAAAAATAATTATAAGTCTGGACAGACGGAGGTAGTCAATGGACCGTCCGTCAGTAGGGGTCATCGATCAATGTCGCGTTTTTGGACAAGCTTTCCTTATTTCAATTCCTTTTAATTTAGGACAATGTTTTCTATAAATAGGGGATTAAAACCTCATTTTTGGGGTTAGACATCATTAGTATTGTTCTACTTTTG
This sequence comes from Solanum sitiens, assembly GCA_016801875.1. NCBI lineage: Eukaryota > Viridiplantae > Streptophyta > Magnoliopsida > Solanales > Solanaceae > Solanum > Solanum sitiens. The sequence goes on along the minus strand of JABWTJ010000433.1, from coordinate 276,616 downwards.
TTTGGAGATTGGATTTTGCAAACTTTAGCAATCAATCAATTTTCAAATTTGGCTTAAAGTTTTATCTTGCAATTTCAAGTTGATTTTCTGGGTTTATTCTTATTGTTAAAGTAAGTTCATGATTTCTTCTTTAAAAACTATCAATTTTGATTTTTGTTGCATGGGTAACTAAATCCACAACCATAGTTGTGGGAACCATGTGTAATTAACAAAGTAGACCTAGCAAATAAGCAATTCTCAAATAGGTTCTTGCATGTATTGATAATTCTTTCATTTAGAAGTCTTTTTAACAAGTGCACGCGTTAGAACTAGCCTTGTTGCTACTTGCCGAACCACGGAGGTAGTAATAAGAAAATAATTATCAACATAGATTTAGTGGGATACTATCTAATAGGCTAGTGTCGATTGGTGCAAAGTAATAACTAAGCCATACATCGATTATGATATCTAATATGAGGTAACAGTAAGGGTTAGTAAATTATTCACACGTAGCCGGACCAAGATACGGGGTGAAATTCTCTAGATGCCGGACCAAGGATTTAGAGATACATAGCTTACCATGTTACATGCAAAACACTAGGGAAGAATTGCTATTGCTAGGAATACGACGTTATGAACCTATGAGGAACACATATACCCTAGTTAGTCTCACAACTTGATAAAAACTCATTTTTTACATTTGCTTACTTGTTAACTTAGAAGTGTTAAAGAAACTTGTTTCACAAACCCCACCTTTAATTACTTGTTTTCGGAAAAACCTTGGCTAAATAGAATAATTGTACATTGAAGTTAAGTCTAAACCATTTTCCTCGTGGGATCGACCCCAACCTACTAGTTGGATTCTATACTTGATTACGACCGCTTATACTTCTTTAGGGAGGTGTAATTTGAGCGTATCAGTCCACAACAATTCAAAAATGCACAAAGCCACAAATATTATAAATACACACAATAACAAACTAAAAATAAATAAAAATGGTACCACGTCATAAAATGAGCTAAATCAAACTGTATCAAATTTAGATATTCAAAATGGCAAAGTCAAAGTAATATTGTTGGAGTTTTAAAACTCATTAGAAAGTGCAAAACATTTATGAATAACACCAAACAAAACAACACAGTGCAAAAGAGATCACTATAACTTACCAAAGCAATAATATTCACCAAAAAAAGAGAAAGAAATAACACAATCATCGAAAAAATTATGAAATCGGGCGAGAATTGAACTAGCATCATCACTGTAATGAAAAATAATTGAAGCTAAAGAAAATAACTATAATCACAACTAAAACCAAAGCATAACGTGTAAAATAAACATAAATATAATAATAATGATAAGAGAAGAAACAAACAACAAAATCTGTAAGATACCAACCCATCAACATGAAAAATAATACTTACCCTTAGTACGGAAATATAAACAAAGTAGTGATGAATAATATTATCTTACCGATCAGATTTGAAAGTCACCGGTGGTATGTGAACTCATTTCTCCGGAGATGGAGGTTGTGTCTCGCTGGGTTGTTGTTGTGCAAGCTTCGAAGCTAGTTGTTCGCTGGTCGGAGCTTGGAGCCATGCCAGATCTCGTTGGTTTTGTCAAGTGGAGCTGTTTTCATGGTTATTCGCCTGAACTCATCGGAGTTGGACGGAATACTTGCAAGACAAACAAAAATCTGAAAGAGCGGAAGGGAACTGGTCGAGTGTTTGGTTCATCGGAGCTTTGAGCTCTTCGCCGGAGCTGCTGGTTGTTTTGAGTTGTCTGGTGGTCACTAGTAGTGAGAACAAGTGTGTTTTCGATGTGTTCGGGCTGTGTTTCAGGTGGCTGGTTGGTCTGGTTGTGTTTTTGGTGATCATTTCAGGTGGATTTTGTGCCGGAAAAGGTGAAAAAATGAGTGGGGTTTTGGTGCGTCTGGTGGCTGCTGGATGGTTTCGGCTTGGAGCCGGCTGAAAACAGGAAAGGAAAGGGTCTGGAAGTTGTTGCTCGTTGGAGCTGCAAGAAAATGGGATTTTTAGGTGGTTTTTCCGATGAGGGAGAAGAAGGTGAAGGGTCTGGCTTGGAGTTTATTCTTTGTTTGCTGGAGAAAATCCGAGTGAACAAATTAGGTTTTTGGTGGTGGACTCGTCGGAATCCGGCGGAACTCCGATAAATTTGTCATCGGAAAATAATGAATAATAAAAGAATAAAAAATCTATAAAATACCCCTAAAATCTTTCCACCCCCAAAACCTAATAAGTCATATATTATATCTATAGAGAATTGTTAAAAATGGGCCTAAGTTATGGGCTTGAGATCGTGGCCCAAAAATTGTTGGTTGATTAAATATCTGTGTATGCAAATTGTATTCGAATTTGAATGATTTTTTAGACTCCGCAAAATATCAAAACAAATATTAACAATGTAACAAATATAATGCATATTAAAAAAAAACGTAATAAAAGTAACAATGACATGTAAAAAATGTAATTTAACAGAAATAATGATTTTATAAAAAACGAACAAATATTTGAAGGTCCAGTTATGACAAAATAATATAAACAGAACTAACCAAAAAAAATCCTAATGTTTTGAGAAAAAAGGATAATTATCATCAAATTGCATCAAAATGACAAAGCATGTATTTTGAATTATTAAAAAATAAAATACCCAAAAAAGTATTAGTTTTGGAATTATCAGACCAAAATTTGGTGTCAACAGTGAAAATTAGACCCAAAACGGTGGATTGTGTATTTATTGGATATGTTGTGAACAGTAAAGGTTTTTGGTTCACAAATTTTATAATCTTGAGATTCATGTTAATAAGATAATTGAGTCAGATAACGCTGAGTTCTTTGAACACATTTATCCATATAAAATTGAATGTGAGTCGATAAGTGAAAGACCTAAACAACCACGGGAAGAATCAACGGAAAATACACTACCTAGTAAGGATCCTAGGCGCAGTACTCCAAAGGAAACCCACTTCTAGGATAACATCAATTAGGATGTTAATAGCACTAGTGACAATGTATGATCTTAAAATCCACCAAATCGATGTAAAGACAACCTTCTTAAATGGAGAGTTAGAGGAAGAAATTTACATGGAACAACCTGAAGGGTTTGTAGTTCCTGGTAAAGAAGAGAAAGTGTGCAGACTTGTGAAATCCCTTTATGGGCTCAAGCAAGAACCCAAACAATGGAATGCTAATGTCACGACCCGAGTCTACACCCTAGATGTGGACGACACTCAAGAACCATTGCTGGTCCTTAAGCAAATCCTCATCCTGGCTGACTACTAGCGGAAGACTAACTTAAGCATGCAAAAGCTTAAAACAGAGTAAAATCAATAACTCAAATACAAAGCTTTAACTTTAAAGATTAACTCTGAATAAAATAAAATATAGAACTCGCCATGAAATAGGCAACTTAAGTCTTTAAAACATTTAATAAAGTAAATGAATAATACAGACTTCTTGAGTAAACTAAATATCTATGAAGCCTCAAACTAATAAAGATGGAAGCCGGGACAAGACCCACGACCTCCTAACTAAACTGAAAAGTAATGAAATCCTCCGGAAGCAAGGAGGCTCACCATAGCTAACTCGAACTCTCGGATGTATCAACGAAGCTCCTGTTGAAGATCCTGAATACTTGTGTTTGCAGCATAAGAAGATGCAGGCCAATTGGCCCAGTATGTGGAATGTACGAGCATGTAAGGCGAATTCAAAAGTATAACATAAGCTTGATACTTGAATAAAATATAGGAACATACTTACCTCTTCTCAAACTTGAAAGTCAAGGAATACTCAAGAATACTCAAGAATAAGATACTCAACTCAGAGATTAAATACTGAACTCAAAGATATGATACTCGACTATGGATACTCAACTCAATATAAGGTAATAATACACATGCTATATATAAAAAACTTTATAAAACAATATAAGGCAACTTAGTTCGTCAAAGAAAATGCAATAAAAAAACTCAACTTTACTTATATAAGAAAGTAATGTAGTTTCTGTGGGAGTTTCTCTAACCGACAACCACCACTATGAGCCTAAGTGGTGATACAACATCTTGCCCACGCTGCCAGAACTGTCCTATACTTTGTCGTCGCATAGAACATCCTCTACCTAGTGGATCCATTAGCTAAACTTACGTTATCATCTAAAAAGTATGACACATTAATACCCATGATGGCTACATGGTTTACATGGAGACTTGAGTTATCTGAACTCTCATCCCCACATCGGTACTCAATACTACTCCCAAAACATACTTTAGCTCATACTTTTAATAAAACTTCCTTCCTTTGGGTTGAGATAATTTACCGAACCCTTTAGCTTTAAAAGCCCTTTTTTGTTCAAAACTCTTTTGGAACTTCTTAGTTCCTTTTAACTTACATGTGAAATGAACTCAACTCTTGATCTTTTCTTAACTGAAACTTAACTCTTAGGGAATACTTAGTTCCCTTATAGCTTTTAGCTTTTGAGAAATGAACTCAACTTTTGCTCTTTTCTTAACTTGAAACTTAACTCTTAAGGAATACTTAGTTACCTTATAGATTTTGAGAAATTAACTCAACTCTTTACTCTTTCTTGACTTGAATTTTAAGTCTTTAAAAGATAGTGAAAACGTTTCTGAAAGACTTTAGAAAATTTTAGAAACTTTACTTTGACTTGCTTCTTAACTTCTAGACTTGACTCTTAACTTTCCTTGAATTGAAGTATGGATTCAAGGTTCATGATCTCATGTTTATGCATGATCTCATGATTTTCAACTTAGAGGGTTCATGCGGAATTATAAGCATGAACTACTCAACTCGAGATCTGAAAGGTACTCCTTAACTCAAAATTGTTCGACTCATAGGGTTCATGCGGAATTATGGACATGAACAATTTGACTCGAAGGTCTAAGTAAATAGATGGAATTCATGTATATGACTCTTATCATTCTCTTGTTTACTTCCTCAAAACTTAGTTCAATCAATGATGGATCTCAAAGAATTCACAATTGAACTTGAAGGCTTTCTTGGGCTCTACTCTTAACTCTATCTTGAATGTGAGTTATGAATTCAATAGTTATGGTTCATGGTATGAATGATATAGGTGATATTGTAGACTCATGAATACATTCTCCTCACTTTCATGCTCACTTACTTCAGTCTTGAAACAAGTTACTAGAAGTTGTAAGAGACTCCTCAAAAGGACTCGAAGGAACTCTCTCAAAAGGTTCGGAAGAACTCTCAAAACTTAATCTTAACCTTACCTTGAATTTGAATTATTGTTTCAAGGTTATGATTCATGTTATGAATGATTTATAAGTGTTTAAAAGTAGTTTAAAGTGTTTAGAATCAAAAGGAGTGAAGATACACTTTAAATGAGCTCAAAAGGGACAACCGGCGGACTAGGAGTGGGGGCAGGCGACCATGGCGTGAGGCGCCGGCCCCTAAAATTAGAGAGTGACTTTGGGTGCAGTACAAGCGCGCCGCCCTAGCCCTCTGGGCGCATCTGGGGCAGGCCACGCTAGCCCCTCTTCAGGCAACGTTTCGACGAATTTTGCCTCTCGTTTTCTTCACCCTAAATCGCTTTTAATCAATTTCTTTTCTAAATTTTTCCTTAGATTCAATTATCCAACCTAAGTAAACACTAATACACTCAAAACAACCACTTTCATCTTAAGAAATCATCAAAACGCCAACAAACCAAGATCTACAATGAACCTCAAGAACACCTATCAAGAACTTAAATCCTTCAATTTTTGGAGAATGAAATTATGCTGAAAATAACCATTTCAGCGTGTGGGTGAACTAGCCCAACACTATGGAATCTTATATACCTCTTAGGGATAAGACCCATGGCAAAATTCCGCAACAAGACGCAAAAATCTCGACGAACGCTTGATCCTCTCCTCTTTTCTCCTCTTCTCTCTTCTTTTCTCTTCTTGCCTCTTCTTGAACTCTCAACTAAAACCTTAAGTGTATTTTAGGATTATAAAACTGAACCTAAAAGGATTATAACCCTAAAATATGACTAAAGTACCCCTCACTATTTTTGACTAACTTTCCTTAACTGGACAACCTAACTTCAAAAGGTCATATCTCACTCATCCGAACTCAAAATTTAGCGAACTTGGTGGATTTGGAAAGATAATTCAAAGATATTTCATATGGTATCTTGTAGCTCACCTAAAGCATCATGTTCTAGTAGTTATGGTCGTTTGAAGTTGACCCAAAATTCATACTTAGCTTAACTTGCAAAATTTCAGATTTTTGCTATTTCCAATTTGATTTTTTTTGGAACTCAAGGTGCTAAATATAGTGAACTGAACTTAATACTTAAGAAATTTCTAATTCCTTGGTGAAATCTAACTCACCACGATTAACGACTCAAGTTTTAGTTCGAATTTGTTTTTGGGTTGTTACAACTAAATTTGACCAAACAATGTTGGCAAATAGATTCAAGATTAACGAATGCGATAGGTTTGTTTACATTAAAAACATTCCGAATCATGAAGTCATTGTTTGTCTGTATGTTGATGACATGTTAATAATGAGTAAAGATATTGACAATATAAATGCTACTAAGCGCATGCTGTCCAACAAGTTCGATATGAAAGACTTAGGAGTTGCTGAGTTGATCATATGGACCAAGATTCTCAAAACTCCTCAGGGACTAGCATTATCTCAATCTCATTAAATTGAAAGAGTATTTCATAAGTTCAAGTACTTGAATTTCAATGTTGTCAAAATTCCAATTGATTTAAGCTTTACATTTCAAAAGAATGAAGGTGAAAATGACTTTCAATTGGAATATGTCAGAGTATTGGAAAGTTTGATGTATATTATGAATTGTATGCGACTAGATATAGAATATGCTATTAGAAAACTAAGTTAGTTCACTAGTAATCCGATCAAACTCAGTGGATGGCAATGAAATATGTGTTGGGGTATCTGAAACATACACAACACTATGCTTTGCATTATAATAAATATCCTGTTGTGATTGAAGGATATAGTGATGTAAATTGGATCACCGAGTCAAATGAAGTACAATTCACAAGTGGTTATGTATTTACACTTGGTGGAGGAGCAGTCTCTTGAAAATCGTCCAAATAGACATGTATCGCTCACTCCACAATGAAATATGAATTTATTGCTTTTGATAAGGCTGGTGAAGAAGTTGAATGACTCCGGAATTTCCTACAGGATATTCCATTTTGGCCCAAACCTGTGGGACCTATCTGCATACATTGCGATAGTCAAGCAACAATAGGTAGGGCAGGGAGCGTCATGTACAATGGAAAGTCTTGTCATATACGACGGAGACATAACACCGTAAGATAACATCTATCTAGTGGAATTATCACAATTGACTATGTGAAGTCAAGAGATAATGTGTTAGATCCACTAACGAAAGGCCTAGTGAGAGAGGCAGTTGAAAGATCATCTAAGGGAATGGGTTTATGACTTAGGAAAAGTCAGCATGACGGTAACTCTATCTAGCAGACTGGAGATCCCAAGAGCTAGATTCAAGGAGAAAAACAAAGTTATGGCTGACGGTTCGACATTGTCAGTCAACTCAATCCATTCTCATGATGAAGACAATGTTCAGGAACAAGGTTAAGACCTTAAGGCTTGTTAATGAGTTAATAAAGCTTAAGGTTTTTAATGATTTGCTAAGTTTGGCAGATTTGACCAAATAGTGTATCTACGAGATGACACGGTTAGAAATCACTTATGTGAGTGAAGTGTAAGCCACTTCAAAGAGAATTTTATGTCAAAAGCCTAAATTCTATACACTCATGAAACCAAGAGGTGTTCATGGCTGAAACAAGCACAACAGTAAGAACCACAAACAACAACGGGTTCATCGTGTGATATATGGTTGTCTAGGTATACACCAAAGCTCGAAGGTTCAAAGATATCACATCTACCTATTAACCGAGTATATCCGACATATGTTCACTACGGAAAGTCCAAGGGGAAACCTACTTATCCAGATGTAATTAATCCTTGCTTGTAAGTACACACTTGTCCGTGCATTCTTATGTTATAACCATTCCCCATTAATGTGGGGGATTATTGGGTATGTAGCAAGATTTAGGGAAGTTGAAAAAAGAGGAACTTGGAAAGTTGAGAACTTGAAAAGTCCTCTTATGCTTTAGTGAAAAGACATTTTTTCCTCATAGGTGGTGGAAAGAAAAATATGAGAGTTTAAATATAGAAACACTCCTATTAATTGTTAAAAGGGTTGGAAAGAGGGACCCTCCTCGCGCCGTCTCGTCATCGCTCGCTCGACTCGGCTTCGGCTTTGAAAAATGATTGATCGAGAGATTATTGTTTAGACAAAGTTTATTTTAATTATTTAGTTATTTATTCAATTAATGAAATGGACAAAATGATTCAATTAATTAGTTAATTAACTTAAAGTTTCAATTAATTAGTTAATTGATCGACCCGACTCGAATCCGCGTGTGACTCATTTTATTTAATTTTTTCCCATTTTATTTGAATTTCCCTCTGTTGGAAGTGACTGTTCCGAAAGGTTGCAACTTTCGAAAACAACCATGCCTGTTTGAAAGATTGCAACTTTCATGAATGGTCGTGTGGACTCTGAAAGGATTGCAACCTTTCAGAACCAGTTCCTCTTGCCTATAAATACCATCCATCCTTCAAAAATTTTCCTTACGAATTTTTCTGATTTCTTATTCTTCTCCACAAAGTTTCTTTGTGTACTTTACTGATGTTGAGTGGTTCGTTGACACACAACTTTGGGCTGGTGATTGAGATCATTATATCCTGAGAGGATTTATTACAAATCAAACCTCGGATAATAGAGGGAAATAATTTCCTTAAGGGGGCACTGTGCATTCAGTGGGCTTGATCTTTTTCTGTTCTAATTTTCCCAAGTCTTGTACGTTTACAGATTTTAGTTTTTTCTAAATTAATCTCTGTTCATTTCTCTTACTGGTTCATTAAATTTTGCATATTTCTGCAAATTTTTGTTGGAATCTGTAATTCTATTTTTCAAACACAGATTGGCAACAAATGTAAACCTACAAAGCTTTGACTCGACCAAATCATGGAATCAAATAGGAACACATGTATCACATTGAAACATCATAAACCAAGTAGTAACTAAAAGCAAACAACCATTGATTAAAAGTTTTTGAACATCGAAAATATCATTTTGAAATGGAAGAAGAGTCAAGAAGAATATTATAAGGAATTAGACAATACCTTGTAAACGAATAGCGAGCTAGTGACAAAGTTGTTCCCTACACCATCAGCGAAAGACTCTAATGGAAAGCTTGAATTGTAAACGAATAACCTAAGAATTTCAGCAATACAAACAACTATCACCCTAAATTCTTTTTCTTACTTATGCTCTTTAATTTCTATCTTTTATACCCTCCCCCCCCCCCTCAAACTGAAGGCAAAGAGGGGGCTTTTATAGAGGAAACTAAAGCTGAAAATGGGGGGAAGCGGGTGAAGGAATTTCAAATCTCAGTTTTTGAAAATCGAATTGCTTTTACTGGATAAGGTTGGACAATTGGGATTTTGTACGAAATAGTACAATTCCTTAACGGAACAACGATTTGGGCGCTTGATTTCGATCAAGGACGAGCGGACGCACGAGATGGCGACACATCGCTGCTGGATTTCTGGGTTGCTCGCGACTAGGTTCTTTCACGTCTGGTTCACGCGGAGAAGACGAGAAAGACGTAGGGAGTCGGGTCTATTTGAGTTGAATCTGGAATTGGAGTGGGCTGGGAAGGAATTTATTTCGGTGGGCTGCTGGAAGGGTAAATGGAATTATTGTTTAAGCAAATTGGGCCTGAGAATTGACAAGATTAGAATGTTGAAAATTCAAAAAGAGAACAAACTTGGTGAATTCGGCTAAAATTCAAATAAGCTGAATTAATATTAATTAATGAACTTCTTAATCTTAACGAGATAAAACAATCGACTAAATTGTAAACTAATTAATTTTAAAAATATAAGTATAATTCAAACCAAACTAATTTAATAGAATACTTACTAAAATTAAAATCTTTTTGAGATGATTTCCAAAATATTTATAAAATATACTAATTATATACAAAATTACATAAAACCTACATATTACTTAAAATTTTATAAAGATGACAAAATTACTATAAAACAACTTGAAAGATATTCTGAATTTTATAAAAATAATTATTTCAAAATATTTGAATTTAAGAAGCTTGATGATCAATTTATATTGTGGAGGGCCAAAATTGGGTGTCAACACTTACAAATTTATTTTTTCAATGATTCGTAGTTGTTCTTTAGAAATTAGAATGAAATATAATTTAATATCAAATAAAGAATTTCAAAAAATAAATTTTATATAATATGAAAATTATATAGGACGATTATTTGGATAAAAGAAAGAAAAGATTTAGATTATGAAATAAGAAAATTAAAACAAAATAGAAATAATAATATAACATTGAGGAACGAGAAGAAAATTATTTGTAAAAAGTAAAATAGAAAATTAGGTTGGAGTTGGTTATCTAAAAAACAGAGAACTCTATATTTGGATTGTAGGGTTGTCTAAGAAAGGATTGATTGTCCATGCTTTTTCTTTTCTAATTCTGCGACTCTTTTAGTTCGTTCTTCTCTGAGTTTATCTTTCACCATTTTCTCTGTTTGCGCTCTCTCCTAATTTTTATATGTGATTACATTCAATTCTAGTGGATGTGTTGTTTCGGTTCCATAAATTAAGGTTTAGTTCTGCTCTAATATCAATGAGAAGCTTTCATAGAATAAAATTGACTTTACTGAAGACTATTGTGAATTCTTCTAAGTCTTTGACTCTTTTATTAATATATTTTTTACATGCGATGTTTTTTTTTGTCAATTTTATAGCCGTCATGGCATTAAGAAAAACTGGTAGAGAATACAAGAAAGCTATATCAGTGAAATTCTCAAAAGTTATTACGTAATATACTTATATTTTGTCAATTTGTGAAAGTAGTCAAATTTCGCTTTGCTTTGATTTCTCCCCTCTTTGGTATAAGTTCACTACATAGACCTCTTTGTGCTAAAATTAAATGAAAAGATAAGTGCTCAATGATTTAAGTAATTTAGCATTTTTATGATGTGTACTTTGGGCTTATACCTTTTCTTAATGAATTTGCAGGACTTAGTTTCAAATTTATGGTGAGTGTGTTTTCTATTCTAAATAATATTGATTAATGTTAATCAAGTAAACCATAAAGGTAATGTTGAAATTGCAACCTCTTATAGGAGCTGATTGGTGATTAACGCTGAAAAGTATTAGGTGTGATTAGTTACCAAGATGGGTTAGTTGGGAAGGAAGATTTGCATGCGGTTCAAAGAGGATTTGAGTATGTTTGTGTCTCTATCATGTAACTTGTTTGTTGATCCATGTGCACATGTGGTGTGGACTTTAAGCTTCTGGTATATGTCAGTTTTATTTGTTAATGACATTTGCTGAAAGTACTTATGCAAATGATGTATATAAAGGTAAATTTATTATTTATCTCTATCGGTGTCGTAAAGTTTTTCATTGTCTCACTTGTGAGAGTTATTAAGATCACCCTTTAATAATGGAAAGAAGACACATGCCAATTATTTTGAAAGCATTGTATTGTTTGGCTTTAGTTCTTGCTATTATTGTTTTTACCATCTCATAATTTTAAGGATCATGATCATCAGATGTTGGGTCCGTGCTCAAACACGATGTAACACCCCAACTGTAGTGTAAGTGTCACTGATTTTCAAGAAGTTTCAGTACTTGAGGAACTTTTGAGAGAGTTCAGTGAATTGCCCAATACAGTATCAGTTGCACCATGTTTTGTTTAAGCTCGAATCTACGATAGGTGGTCGTTTTTTAATGTTGAAAGTAGCATAATGGCGTGTGGGATAGCCACATCACGAACTATCATCGCTGCCATCTTTACATGTACTTCATCTTTAGCAATTCTACTTGAGTAATAGGGTACTACAAAGTCACTTTTCTTCTCCGATAATGTAAGTATCGTTCAAGCTATGCATATGGCTTTACAAGCTCTCTGTTCTTATCCAATGCAATGTACTAAATTGTCTGCAAAGAGGAATAAGTAAGATCAAGTTATAACACTTGAACACTGAATAGATTTAAAAAAGTCCCCGATAGCGGTGCAAAAATCTTGTTGCTTTCAAATTCACATGAAAGTGTACGTGGTCGTGCAAGTAATATAATATCTCTAACAAAGACAGAGTAGCGGCGCAAAAATCTTGTTGCTTTCAAATTCACATGAAAGTGTACGTGATCGTGCAAGTAATATAATATCTCTAACAAAGCCAAATTATCGAACTCAAAGAACTTACGATTATTCTAAATCAAATTTATCTAATATCCACATTTTAATACAAGTGTGCCACAAAAGTTTGGTTTATATTTATAACTAAAAATGCAAGATTTTAATACTTAGAATAAGTAACAACGATTCACTTCAAATTGGATGCTAACAATAATTGGAAAAAATAAGGGTTGCAGCGTAACTAAGAATTTATGTTTCGTATTTCTTTAATGGATTTCAGATGATTATCAAATTACTGATTTACAAGGTTAATATTGTGATCATGATCTCCCAATCTCTAATCACCAATCCCAATTGATAGTCAAACTACATCATTGAGTGAGATAGACTAAATCAAATGAAGAGCATTAAACTATCTTTTCAAGAGAAGATAATAAATTTATTCTAATGACTATCAAGCATCAAAATAGTAATACAAGAATACAAGAGTAATTTATGTGATAATCAACTTCATTCATAAAATAAATAGTCAACAATCATTCATAGCCGAAGCCCCTAGAAAAGGGGTTCTTAGTTACTCATGATGCTAATAAAAAATACAAAGATAATTATTTTCATCCAAATCAATGACTAAGAAAAAGTAGAGAAAAGAAACCTAAGGTAAATTCTATTCCTTTGCTCTTGCACTTGAAAAAACGAAACCCTACAAAAAAAGGCATATTTTTTTATTTATAGGTTAAGGAAATAATCTCCTTTCCTTCTTGGATTTAAAATCCTAAAATTTGGGATTTTCACCGTGGCATCAGTGGGGCGGTGCGTCACCATAGTACCAGACATAATTACTTAAAATTTTGTCAACTATTTTAGACCATAAAATTTAAATACTTCGTTACAAGTCAAATCAATACATATAAAATATGACGGTGAGAGGTTATATTATATTTAGTGGTGTTTTGATAAAGTAGATTTCCCTTAATTATTTTTTTGTTTCCTGAGAAAATTAAATGAAAGGTGTCAAATAAGTCTTGGTTTGGTTTTTGGGGAAAGATTGACCAAGAGCTGGTCAAATCCTTTTTAAAATATAATTAAGTAAATTTTCGACCAAATTAATATTTTCAAAACTTTCTAATCTTTTATAAAACACAAAAAAACTCTCCATCAACTTTTATAATTCTATCCAAACCATTTTAAAAAAAAAAAAGTAAATGAAAATAGGATTTTCTCTTCTTCTTCTCCCAATGTTCTCTCTTCTCTTCTTCTTCTTCCTTGAGAAAATCCGAAAATTCAACAATCAAAACAAATATTCTTCCCCATTATCTTATCTTCCTCCTCATCTCCGGTCGTTACTCTCTCCTCTTTCTGAACTGAAGATTGTGTTCGACTTAAAATGGGTAAGTCATTTTTTGAGAGATTTTACAATTTTCGAAAAATACTAAATTATTTTTCTTGGGTTAATGAAGAATAAATCATTCTATAGATGTGAAAAAGGAATAATGGTATAATGATACCTATTATTTATTATTTTTGAAAGAAAGTTAACAAACCCAAAAAGCCCCAATTTTGAGAAAATGTATATATACTGTTAACATTCAGTTAAAATTCATTTTTTGTTGCATTTTGTTGTTCTTTTTGTCACCATTTTGTTTATATGATTTTAGAAATATAATTTTTATCAGTTGTCCAACATATATATGAAGTGTAGGAGGTTGAAAAAATATATTTCTCAATCACTAACTATAATTAGTGAAAGAAAAAAAACAATGATTACTGCTCCTTATCACACTCAAACCCAAAAGGCAAGGTGAACAAGAAGAAGAAGGACCTAGAGAAGGAGAAATAGAAGGAGGAGAAGCAGAAAGTGAAAAAGAAAGCGAAAGAGAAAGAGAAAAAAATCGAAGTCGTCAATTGTGATGTGAAGCAACAATATCCACCATTGATTAGATTGATGGTTATGTATACAATTGTGAATTACTTTTTTGTTGATAAGTTGTATCAAATAATTGGAAGTTTTCATTTTTGTTGATAATATTAATGTTTTTTATTGTTGTTGTCGGAACAAATGTCAATTATGATGGAAAAGAAGAAATGTGGTGTTTGTAGCAACATATATAACCTATGTTGTAAAAAACACCAACAGAATTATCTGCATGTGCCCCAACAGAAAGGATATATGTGACAACATATGTCACAGAAAAAAGATATGTGGTAACATATGTCACAGAAAGAAAGATATGTGGTAACATATATCACATAAAAAAGATATGTGGTAACATATGTCACAAAAAGGAGATATGTGGCAACATTACATTGTCACCAAATATGTGGTAACATATGTCACAAAAAGAAGATATGTGGTAACATATGTCACAGAAAAGAGATATGTGGCAACATTACATTGTCACCAATTGTTCATTTTTTATGATAATATTAATATTAATGATTATTATTATTATTATTTTGTTGGAACAAATGTCAATGCTGATGGAAAGGAAGAAATGTGGTGTTTGGGGCAACATATATAACCTCTGCTGTAAAAAATACCACAGATATATCTACATGTGCCACAACAGAAAGGATATATGTGGCAACATATGTCACAGAAAAGAAAAATGTGGCAACATTATATTATACCAATTGTTCATTTTTGCTGATATTATTATTATTATTATTATTATTATTATTATTATTGTTATTATTATTATTATTATTATTATTATTATTATTATTTTGTTTGAATAAATGTCAATTATGATGGAAATGAAGAAATGTGGTGTCTGTGACAACATGTATAACTTCTACTCTAAAAAACACAACAAAATTATCTACATGTGCTCCAACATAAAGGATATATGTTGCCACATATGACATGTATGTTGCAATTTTTCCAACAGAACGTGCATATGTTGTCACAGATAACGTTTCAAGGATGGGTTAATCGATAAATTGAGCGATTTAGGAATGTAAAAATATCAAATTGAATCATAATTAAGTAATAAAAATATGTTATAACACTTGGAACAACTATTTACAAGGGTGTTTTATAACTATCATGTGATGGTAAGCTGAACTGACGATATGATTGTTTTTGTAAAAATAATTGATAGGATTAATGAAGGTTGTTGTTTAAGACCATAATTATATACTTAGACATGTTGTATGACTATATATTAGTGTTACATGTTGAATTAGGTGACAATTCAATTGAATTAACCCCAAAAGTCACATTTTAGGATATACATATGTTGCTACATATGACATATCTGTTGCAATTTTTCCAACAGAACGTGCATATGTTGCCACATATGTCACTTCAAGGTTGACTTAATCGATAAATTGAGCAATTTAGGATTGAAATAATGTTAAATTGGATCAAATTTTAGTACTTTGGACCATAATTAAACAATAATAATATGTTATAACACTTGGAACAACGATTTATATGGGTGTTATATAACTATCATATGAAGTTACTTGGTCATTGTATGATGAACTAGTGGTATGATGGTATTTGTAAAAATAATTGATAAGATTGATGAAATATGTTGTATTAGACCATATTTTTATACTTAGACATGTTGTAGGACTATACATTAGTGTTACATGTTGAATTAGGTGACAATTTAATTAAATTAACCTCAAAAAGACCATTTTATGATATAGTACATATGTTACCACATATGACATGTCTGCTGCAATTTTTTCAACAGGACGTGCATTTGTTGCCACATATGTCACTTTAAGAATGAGTTAATCGATAAATTGAATAATTTAGGAATGGAAAAATATCAAATTGAACCTAATTTTAGTACTTTGAACCATAATTAAGCAATAAAAATATGTTATAATACTTGAAACAACGATTTACAAGGGTGTTATATAACTATCATATGTAGTTATTTGGTCATTGTATGATGAACTAGTGGTATGATAGTACTTGTAAAATAATTGATAGAATTGATGAAGGTTGTTGTATTAGACCATAATTTTATACTTAGACATGTTGTAGGACTATATATTAGTGTTGCATGTTGAATTAGGTGACAATTTAATTGAATTAACCCCCCAAAAGATCATTTTATGATATACATATGTTGTCACATATGACATTTCTGTTGCAATTTTTCCAATAGAACGTGCATATGTTGCCACATATGCCACTTCAAGGATGACTTAATCGATAAATTGAGCGATTTAGAAATGAAAAAATGTCAAATTGGACAAAAGTTTAGTACTTTGAACCATAATTAAGCAATAAAAATATGATATAACACTTGAAACAATGATTTACAAGGGTGTTATATAACTATCATGTCAGTTGCGACATGTAAGTCATATGTTGCTACATGTCTAACTTATATGTTGCAACTTGGGTAAGTTATATGTTGCAACATATGTCTATTCTGTTGTTATTGAAATAACCATTTTGTTGCTACATATGGCTATAATTTGTTCCAATAGTCAATTGTTGCAACATATAGCCATCTGTTTGAAACACGAATGCAAATTATTAAAAAAATTGCAGGTACCCAGATGATGATGAATGATTCAAAGAACTATTAATTTTATAAATCAAAACAATGGTATGACACCCCAATCATTTATGAAGTAATTCCAATTGATACAAAATGAAATCTGATCCACTGATTAAATTAGTTAAATCTGATTCAAGAAGAAGAAAAGAAAAAAGCTCAAGGACTAGCAGTCAAGACCAATAATGTACGAAAAGAAGAAGAAAAAGATAAAGAGAATGGGAAGAAATGCAAGCAAAGAATAAGAAGAAGAAAAAGAAGAAGAAGAAGAAGAAGAGGGAGAAGAAGAATACAACGAGGGGGGGGGGGGGGGGAATATTTTATTTACCCTTTTGGTACAGCTTGCTGGTGGCTTTCCCCAAAAATTGGTTAAATTAGGTTTTAATCAATTTACCCTTTTACCCTTCATTTAATTCAATGGACCAAACTGTCAACTTATAAACTTGAGTGCAACTCCACAATCCTTAATCCTTAATCACATAATTATCACCTACATCTAATACTTAAGACTTATGTCATCACTCATTTATTTTAAAACCTTACTGTCCCTTATTTTTTAAAAGTCCCCCTTCTTTCCTTGTCCTCTTTTAGTTATTTTGGGAGAAAGAGCAATTCAATGTAAAAAGAGTGTAGACACTCTTATCCTGTTGTGAAGATAGTCATGTGTCCTAATCCTAATCCTAATATAATATAGAGCTTCACTAACGGCCACTCATGGCCTCCATCCCCTTCAAACCAACTCAATTCCAACTCCAACTCTATTCTTCAAGGATTCTACTAAACCCCTTCAAGTTTCATACTAGTCTACCAAGAATTTCATCTTCCATTCATGTCACTCACGTGGAGACAACAGAGCAAGAAATTTCAGGCACCAGAAGAGATAGTAAAACTAATAGTAACGAAAATGGTTGTGGGTTTTCATCCTTTACTCCCAAATATAAGAAATCTTATTCTGGTCAGGAAAATGGTGCCAAAAGAGTTGTTCTAAAAGACAGAAATGCAAAATTGAAACCTAAAAGGAGGAGCTCTTCTATATCTACTACTAATAATAATAAGGCGGCAACGGAGTCAAAGAAGAGTAAAATTGATTCTACATTGAGGATTGGATTAGATATGTGCTCAAAAAGAGGGGATGTACTTAGTGCAATTAAGCTATATGATTTGGCACTGCTACAAGGAATAGTTATGGGACAGTATCATTATGCTGTACTTCTCTATCTTTGTGCTTCTGCAGCTACTGGTCTCATTCACCCCGCAAAAAGTGGAAGTGTTAATAGGACTTTGAATGCTCCCAATGAACAGGAGTTTAGCCTTAATGACAAAGTGATTGAGCATGATTCACATTTGTTGAGCTCTTCCACCGTAGATGAATTTTTTCAATTTATGAAGAGTAGTGCAAAAAGTATGAGACATGATGACAATGGAATTAAAGTGAGTGAAGATGTAAGACATTATGCACTTACAAGGGGTTTTGAAATATATGAGAAAATGCTCTCAGATAAGGTACAAATGAATGAAGCAACCCTTACATCTGTTGCAAGAATGGCAATGGCATTTGATGTTGTAAAGAAAATGAAAGAAGATGGAATAAACCCCAAACTACGATCGTATGCTCCTGCCTTATCTGTTTTCTGCAATAACGGGGATGTCGACAAGGCATTTATAGTTGAACAACACATGTTGGAGAATGGTATCTACCCGGAGGAACTTGAGCTGAAGGCACTTCTAAAAGTAAGTATAGAAACTGATAGGAGTGAAAAAGTGTACTATTTGTTACATAAGCTTAGAGGAGTAGTTCGACAAGTCTCACCTTCTACTGCAGATTTGATTGACAAGTGGTTCAACAGCAAGGTAGCTTCAAGGGTGGGAAAAAGAAAATGGGATGTAAGATCCATACACAAAGCTATTAAAAATGGAGGTGGTGGCTGGCATGGACAAGGCTGGTTGGGTAATGGAAAATGGACTGTATCACGTGCAATCGTTGGCTCTGATGGCTGCTGCAAATGCTGTGCCGAGAAGCTCGTGACCATTGATCTTGATCCCGAAGAAACTGAAAAGTTTGCTAAGTCAGTTGCTTCTATAGCTGCGCAGAGAGAGAGAAATTCGAGCTTCCAGAAATTTCAAGTATGTTTTACTAACTGCTCTGATGATTAGTTAATAGTTGTTCTTGGATCATTAGTGTCTCTTATGAGGGTGAAACATATTTTGATGAATGCAGAGATGGCTTGATTACTATGGACCATTTGAAGCTGTTATTGATGGTGCAAATGTTGGTCTTTACAGCCAAAGAAAGTTTAGGCCATCTAAGGTAAGTATTGAGTGCCTTGTTAATGGAACATACTTTTTTCAAAAGCTCAGGTCTTTTGCTTTCTCTGATAGACAATTTGCATTCAGGTCAATGCTGTCGTCAATGGAATTCGTCAGATGCTTCCTTCAAAAAAGTGGCCACTAATAGTTTTGCACAATAGACGTATTACTGGAGATAAGATGGATGAACCATTCAATCGATCGTTAGTTGAGAAGTGGAAAAATGCGGATGCGATCTATGCAACACCTACTGGGTCAAATGATGATTGGTGAGACCTGTAATCTTTTATTTCTAGGTAGTTTTCGGTGCAGATGCTTAATGCCTTGTATTGAGTTCTTTTTCTAATTCGTCCCAGTTGGAAATGAACTTGTTTCCTCAGGTACTGGCTGTATGGAGCTATAAAATTTCGGTGCTTGCTCGTGACCAATGATGAGATGAGGGACCATTTGTTTCAACTTCTGGGAAATGACTTTTTCCCAAAATGGAAGGAAAGACATCAGGTTAGTTCTACACTTCAGGAATAGCTGCATGAAATATAGAATTTCTTTTTCCGATATGCATGTAACAAGACAGTCAGTCATGCATAGGATTCAAAGTAGATTATGGCATTAATTAACTATCCAGAAGTATATTCCTCTTGATTGATTGATGCTATATTGCATCGATACAGAGGTTATGCCCAGGGGAAGAGGAATTATCTGGGGTAGGGGAGTTGGTTCTGGGTATTGAATTACGTATAAGCAGAACAAGGTTCTGGAGACAAATGGCCTATAATTGACTGGTTGTCTAACTTACCTCCTCTAGCCATCATAATTATTTTTTCCTCATATGACTTTATATTCTCTCAGTAAAGAAAAGTGATCCTTCTTTCTTCGCTTACCTTGCTAAGTGCTACCTCCATCTCCTCATGCATATGCATTAATATCATATAAACTTGGGTTTCTCACAGTTATCTGACAAAGGATTTTCCTTTTCTTCATGGAAGGTGCGTTTCAGTTTCTCTGAAACAGGTCCAGTATTTCACATGCCGCCTCCATGTTCTATTGTAATTCAGGTCAGTAACACCTTCTAATTGATATGCTCTGCTATATAACAAATAATATGCTCATGAAACCTAAATACATCTTATCTATCTTCAGATACAAAATGTGTACTCGAGATTGAGCACATATTAAGAAAATAGTGTATGTGTTGTCATTTAGCAAAACCTTTAAATGTAATTGTGTTCCTTTATGTCTCCAGGAGTCAGAAGAAGGAAACTGGCATGTACCAATTGCCTCAGAACTTGAATCCGAAGAGGAAAGGACGTGGCTGTGCATTAGGCGTGCCAATTCACCTATGGCAAATCAAGATTCTTCCAGAGTAAACATATGTAAGTGCCTTTTACCAATAAAGGGTAAACTGATATAAGAAGATGGTCTTTTGTGAAATCTGACAGATTGGCCAAGTCGCCTAAGTGCCAAATTTGGCTCCAATATCTCAAACATCCCTTGTACATCTTGAAAATGTCATCTTCTCAATCTTACTGATCCCCATTCCTTATTCTTGTTTTCTAGCTAAAAGTGAGAGATATCAAAAGTTGACTCTGTATATAGCCTTAGGATTTGAATGCATGATTTTAACTCAAAGACTTCAGACTCGCTGCATTTTCAAACTTCCCTTCCCCAACTCTATGAATTTTCAATTACTTATAAACTGATGTGTCATATACACCTTTCACCAAGATTATCCTTCTTGAGAATATTTGGTAAATATGCCGGGGGCTGATCACTTTTTGGTCCGCCTTTTAGAGTTCAGCCACCGGTTGAAATGTTGATACATACCAACAGTTTTCAGTTACAAAGATCATTTTTCCCTTAACTTCTTCGTTTGAAAGTGGCAGAGAGCTGCATCTTCATCTTCTCTATTATCTCCCTGAATTTTGAACTGGATAGTTCAAATTACAGGAAAACATATTTCCAGGAGTTTGAACTGCTGCAGAAAAAATTGACCGCGTTTGAACTTTTATCAGTTCAAAGTCCAGGAATTTACCTTAAGTTTAAGGGAAGTTTGTTCACTAATATAGCAAGGCCTGCAAGAAACATGATTCCAATCTCAATTATTATCTAGGATGAGTGACTCAGAGAGGGGAGGGAATCATATTAACAGAAAACATTGAGATACAAAAGTAGTTCAGTGTACCAGTACATACAAAGATCCATGTTAAGATAACGACAATAATAGCGATCAAAACTAAATGCCTGCAAAGTGCCATTTGCACATTAATATTAGATGTTAAAGCAAATGCAAAGATGAAAACTAAAATTGAACTAAATTTGAGATGTACACAATATTAATATTGCAGACGCCATGTATCTCGCCTTTCTCTCGCTTGGCAAGAGTGGTTCAAATTTTTGGACTTCTCGCACCTTTTATCGCCAAGCTAGACCCCCTTGACCTGTCCAAAATGCTTTGAACTCCAATACATTGTCCTGGAGTTTGAGAAGGAGACGATTCAAACTCAATGAATTTTCTTGGATTTTGGACTGCACATCTCAAACTTCAGGATTTTTTTGAACTCCAGCACAGTGCTTGAATTTCATATGTAAAAGATTCGACCTGCAACGCACTGTGCTGCAGTTTTTCCATGTTCTCATTAGGGGTATTGTGTCCAAATTGGGTTTTCCTATTGAAAAGCGGCTAAAGTTTGAATAGTTATGGAACAGTGGCAAAGTGTCTATTAGGCGTCATGACAGTGGCAATTTGTATTTTTTGACAGAGATTTGGTGCTTCTACCAGTTATTCTTTATGTCCAGCTCCATAAACTTTGATAGTATCAAGTTTTCCAGAGTAGATTGTGCTGTTTCTTTCCTTGGAATTGGAAGAAATGTATAGTACATTAAAAGAGCATGGCTAAACATTAAATGGTCTACGTGCATGTTCTTTTACATCCTTATCACAAAGATAAAGATGTGAAGACATGTATGGATGTAGAATCAAACATTTTAATTAATCACACAAATGTCCAAGATTTTTTAACTGTTAAAGCATTCGATCCTCGGATTAATTCTACTTTCGTTGTTTTGTATTAACAGAGACATATACCTTATATGCACCATTGCTTTCATTCAATAGCAATCCATAGTCTTGTATACCTTTTCCCGAAGGAGTTGAAATTGTATATAACATTTTCATTTAGAGTTGTTGTATGTCAATGTCATGCAGCCAAAAATGTTGGTGATCCCACTCACAAATGCCCTCCTACGTCATCAGACTCTCCTCACAACAAGGCAGATGCAAAGTCAAGCACAAGAAGGAAAAATCAAGTTAAGGTGACAGGAAAAACGCATGGCAGCCACTGTCGGGGTAAGGATGCACCTGAAGAGATGTATAGAAGCCTTAAAAATATATTACAACCGTCAATAACCTCAGATCATTGTTCCATTCTTCCAGAACTGAAGGCCGCAGAGGAGTTAGGGAGATGCGTAGTCGATTTCCAAATATAAACTCTTTAGTGTGGACTTTGGACCTTTTTGACACAAAAGATGGTGCAAGCAGCCTCTATTCTAGTAGGTATACCACATACTTGAACAAGAGTTTAATTTAGATCTTTCTGCCATGTAGATTAGATAGGAGTTTTCTGGTATTAGGGAGGAAAAGAAATGGGATGGCAAGGCTTGTCTTGGGGTTCTTATTATAACAGCACTTTGTATGTTTTTTGCCAGCATTAAAAGTAGTTTTATTAGTCTTTATGGTGAATAATTTTCTTCAACATTTTTTTTTTGCCTAAATATGTATGTCAGGTGCAACAAATTATTGGAATCAACATAAACTGATTTTGGACTCGACCTGTAATGGAAGCTACTTCTCTAAAGAGGTAGCATTTGGGCTAACCCTTGGATAAGAATTGAATTAGTTGAAACAAAAATACGAAATAATGTCGTTGCAAGTTTTACAACTCTATTCACATGCGAGTAGTGGTTTAGGATTAGGAATGAGAATATGAGGGATGAAGTCGGAGTAGCCTCCCGAGGGTCTTTGAGAAACAACCTCGCTACCTTGCAAAGGTAGTAATAAAATTTGTGTACACTCTATCCTCTTCAAACTCCATTTCAGTGGGCTTGTTTTTGTACATTACCTATTTGTCATTACGGACGTAGTAATTTTTATACCTGTCTCAATATATGACAAACACTTATTTGAAACATAAGTTTAAATTATTTGCATAAGGTAGAACAGTTGGATGGTGTGCCTTGAAGCAGGAGTTTTTAAGTTTTTTCCACAAGGCATAAATATGTGAGAACTAAGTATCCTAAAGAGAGAAGATGTACAACTCAATCTAGAATCAAGAAAACTAAGACACCCCTACAATATCCTAGGTAGTAATCATATATTCATATTAGGGGTGTCAAATGGGCGGGTTAGGTTGAAATTGAGAATATTAAAATGGGTTAAAAGAGAAGTTGGGTTGGGTCTTGACCCGCCCAAGTTTACTTTGGGCTCAAATGGGCTAAAAAACGGGTTGGGTCTTGACCCGTTCAATTTGACCCGATTAATCTCAATAATTTAACATATTGATATTTAACTTTTATAATCACAATTTGAATTTTAGGTCAAGATTTTTTTTAAAAAAAGTAACAAATGGTTAGATAAACCCTAAAAGATGTTAAATAGATAATAATTCATACCTCAAATATAGGAACATATCTTGATAAAAAGTTTTAAAACGGGTTGAAATTGGAGATTGAATTGAGCTCAATTGAGGAATTATCTTCAAATGGGTTATGCTTGAATAAGTTGAGATTAAACTCAATTCAAATTATCTTGAGCCCAATCCTTAAAATTCTGGGCAAATTGAACGGGGTTACCTATGTTTGGATTTATTTTTGACACCCCTAACTCATATCATATAGATGGCTAGACACAGCTCCACAAACTATTTTACTAATAGAAAAAATAAAAATCAAAAGATCATGGCATATAAATTTTCTCCGAAATAGCATGAAAAGTAAAGGTAAGACAATAAAGTATTTTACAAAGTCTAAGGAAAAATTCTATGTTTATTGGTCCATTAAATGATAAATTTTTTGTTTTAAAAAATTATCTTCCATTAAAATACATTAAGAATATGAAAACAGGGTTGAAACAAAAAAAATATATGAGAAATTTGTGACATTGCAAGTTGTTGTGTCTCTCTATCATGTTGAGTTTTAATTATCATTTTTTTCTCTGTTTATTGTTGTTCAATTCTCTCTCGTTTTATATTATATATTTTTTCTTAGTTAATTTATTGGAAAATTATTAGAATATTCTTTTTAAATTACATAATATTGACATATTACAACATTAAGTGTTTAATTATAAATACGACAATTATTAAATAAGGAAAATTACGCGTTTAAGCAAATTTATACTATTTAATTACTCATCATAGCTATAGTTTTTTAGAATTACCACTCGCGACTAACATTATACATTAATTACGTGGGTTGACTTCGAGTTTGTATAATTAGTCATGTTTGTATAGGTATAATTCGCCAAAATATCCAAATACATATGTATAATATATAATTATCTAATCGATATACATATAAAATTCACCTCTCTCCCACTCCCTGCCTTGTCTCACTCACCTCTCTCCTCACTCTCAGAATCTCACTCGCCTCTCTCCTCACTCTCCCAATCTCGTTTGCCATATATACAAATGCATATGTATAATGTACAATTATGTACATATACAGTTCACCTCCCTCCCACTCTCTTCACTCTTTCGCTTGCCTCTCTCCCAATCTCCCTGGCCTCTCTCCTCCCTCTCCCAATCTCGTTCTTCTCTCTCCTCCCTCTCCCAGTCTCGCTTGCCATATATACAAATACATATGTAGAATATACAATTATCTAACCGATATACATATCTAATTCCACCTTTCTCCCACTCTTTTCCCTCTCTCTCGCCTCTCGCCTCTCTCTCCCAGTCTTTCTCGCCTCTCTTCTCCATAGAACATGTAGCTACGAATTGTAATCAAACTATAGTTATAAAGAGTAATTAGACTATTTTTAATTGTCTATATGTAAAAGTTCTCCTATTAAATATTATACGCTTCTACATATTTTTTCTAGCTATTCTCTTGGGTTATTGTGTGGAACCATAATTTATTGCGTGTACTTGTTAGATTTTCAACTATAATTATCATTGAATACGTTGCTATATTAAAGATATTTTCTCTCTCTCTTATTCCTTTTCAAATAAGGAATATCGTTAATTTTAGTTTTATCAAGTTCATTGTTGGTTCCACGATATAATAAGTTATTCATTCATATTTTCTTGGTAATGGTTTGATATTTTTTTTGTCAGAATTTAGTCAGAAATTTAAAAAATATATAATATTTTTTTTATTTTAAAATAAATTGATTTTTTTATTTTTTAATTAAAATGTCTTAAAATTAAAAGGATAAAAATATTTAAAAAGGTAAAAACAACATAATATGAAATATGATATTTTACCATTAATGATTAAATTCTGGTTAAATTTTTTGCTTTCCTTTTTTAAAATCATCTCTAATCAGTGAAGAAAGAAAATAGTGTGTTTCCTATGGATTATACTTATTATTATTTTCTTTTATCTTTTCACATTAAGAATTTTGCTTCATCTTCGTGTTTTTTTTTCAAAATTACCTATAACTTTTTTTTAAAATTAAAGCGAGGCCTTTAAACTAGGGTTGCGTATCGGTCGGTTCGGTTTGGTTTTGAAATTTTCGGGTTGACTTATTGGTTATCTGTTTGTAGAGATGCTAAACCGTTATAGAACCATTAAGATATTGACTTATCAATTATTGGTTTATCGGTTTTTGATCGTTATCGGTTCGGTTATCGGTTTAACCATTAAGATTTGACACAAAAGAAAAAATATTAAAAATCACTTGGAAACAAGGTGACAAACCAAATAAACCATGCACTTGAGTTCACAAGTTACATCTTGCTCAAAAGCAAACACTTTTACATTGTAGAATAACTAAGTGTTTGAGACAACCAAAAATAAAAGTAGGAAATCAAGCTTTAAGTCAAGGAGTTTATATACAAAATGATATAAATATAATTATTTGATTTACTATCGGATTATCAGTTAACCCGTTAAGAAAAAATTTCAAACCGTTAAGAATCGATAACCCTATAACAAAAAAATCAAACCATTATCAAAACCGCTTTTTATTGGTTTTGGCTTATCGGTTTCGGTTCGGTTTTGAATAGCCCTACTTTAAACCTCATTATTAAAATAAAAACGAGAAGGAAAAAAATCACTCCACATACATATTTAAGAGATTTTATTATGGGTTTTAAACCTACTTTAGAAAATTCTTGCTTATAACAATTTCATTACGGTGTATAACATATCACTATTTATTTATAAATCAATAATTTTACTTTATTAAATAATTAATATTTTATATTATTATTAGATTATTTAAATAAAAAATACACTATAATTATATCTTACACAATTATAGGAATTTACATTGATTCCTGTTACTTTTTTATAGTTACACGATGAATATAACTATAAGGAATTTTAATGATTGTGAAAACATAACAATCTAAATATTCAGAAATCCTATCAATTATTCAGGATTGTAGAACTATATGATTTTCATATAATGTATTACTATGATAATTCAGTCAAGAATATATACCTAAATCAGCCATTATAATTCTTTGACTTGATTGAGCGAAAGTCTATTCTTTTTGGTTCTTCAGAAGTTGTTTCTCTCTCCTGCCTTATACTTTTATAAATAACTTTGATGGATAAGACTATATCGTTATGACAGAGAGAGAACCCTTTGAATAAAGTGTGTTTAACATCATTTCCACCTTTCCTGGTGAGTAGTGGAGATAGTGGATAACTGGAAGAGGTAATGACTAAAGTAGAAGACTTAATGGGTAGTTGGACTAACTTCCCCACTTCTCCACTTCTCCACACATGTAAGTAACTTCTCCACTTATCCAATTAGAATTAGAATTTAATTATTAATTAATTATTAAATCAAAATAATATTAATGTGTTTGGGTCATAAAACTAACATTCTCCCACTTGACACACGTAACATCATTTACTTAATGATTTAATAAACATTTCAATTGCAATGTGCACATATACTAAATCCAACATTATTTGTTGTTATTAAGTAAATCAACTAATATGAGTCATGACGGTTGTACACCACTTTATTTGGCATGGTCCCTTTCATGCACTACAATATTAGTCTATTACCTAACACAACCTTTCAAATACATAATGGATCCACCATAATGTTTAGAATATCTTTATCTAAAACAAAACCTGTCATAATCATTCTCAATATAACGTATACAAGAGAAAACATGTAATAACATAAACATATACATAGTTGAGCTCAAAGTGTCAATTGCATAAACATAATATAATCTTTACATAAAATTATTCATTGCTATTAATAAGAATCATTCTTTCAACATGTTCAACAAATATTTTGGGCGGTAATCCTTTCGTCAAAGGATCAACAATCATAAGTTTGGTGCTAATGTATTCATTGTCACTTTATGTTTCTGGACTTCTTCCTTAACTGAAAAGTATTTCAATTCCATATGCTTGACACCTTAGAATACTTATCATTTTTAGAGAAGAAGACTGCTGCAGTATTATCACAATAAACTTTCAGCGGCTTGGAAATATTGTCAACTACTTCAAGTCTTGAAATAAAATTCCGCAGCCAATCAGCCCGAACTGTGGACTCAAAGCATGCCACAAACTCCGCTTCTATAGTGGATGCAGCTATAACAGACTGCTTCACACTCTTCCATGATATTGCTCCTCCAGCTAATAGGAAAAAATATCCAAATATGGATTTTCTTGTATCCACACAACCAGCTTAATCTGAATCTGAATATCCAATTACATCAAGATGATCAAATCTTCTATAAGTGAGCATATGATCTTTAGTTCCTTGCAAGTATCTCAACACTTTCTTTGCAGCTTTCCAGTGATCCATTCCTGAATTACTTTGATAACGACCCAACATTCCAACAGCGAAACTGATGTCTGGTCTCGTACATGTTTGAGCATACATTAGACTCCCAACTATTTATGCATAAGGAATATCATTTATTTGCTTACGTTCCAATTCATTATTTGGACATTGATTGAGACTAAATTTATCTTCTTTTTGAATTAGAACAGGACTTGATCAACATTTTTTCATTCTAAATCTCTCTAACACTTTATTAATATAGGCTTCTGAGACAAATCTAATAATCCTTGTGATCTATTTCGAAATATTTCTATCCCATCACATAGGATGCCTCTGATATCTTTCATTTCAAAATTGTTAGATAGATATCTCTTGGTATCATGCAACAAACCAAGATCATTAGTAGCAAGTAAGATGTCATCAACGTACAGGACTAACATAATAAACTTACTCCCACTAACCTTCAGATATATACACCGATCAACATTATTTTTCTTAAATCCAAAAGTTACAATAGTTTTATTAAACTTAAGATACTTTTGTCGAGAAGCTTGTTTAAGTCCGTATAATGACTTCTTAAGTTTACACATCATGTGTTCTTTTTCTTTACAAGAAAACCCTTCAGGTTGATTCATATAAACTTCTTCCTCCAAATTTCCATTTAGAAAGGCTGTTTTCACATCCATTTGATGTAGCTCTAAGTCATAATGAGCTATTGAAACCATTATAATTCTGAGTGAATCTTTTGTAGAGACAGGTGAAAATGTTTCTTTATAGTCGATGCCATCTTTTTGAGTGAAACCTTTTGCAACAAGTCTGGCCTTGTGACGTTCAATGTTGCCAGTTGAGTCACATTTGGTCTTAAAGACCCATTTACACCCAACTCTTTTGCAACCTTCTGGTAATTCAACAAGGTCCCATACTTCATTTTGTTCCATAGATTTCAACTCATCTTTCATAACATTTATCCATCTATCAGAATTATTACTTTCAATAGCTTGTGAAAATGAAACGGGATCATTATCAATTCCCAAGTCAATTTCTGACTCGTGTAAATATACCAAATAGTCATCAGAAATAGCAGATCTCTTTTGTCTTTGAGATTTTCTTAATGCTACTTCTTGTGGTACATCTACTGCAGGTTCATCAATTATCACTTCATTGAGATTAACAGGAGCATCAATTTGTTGTTCTTGTTGATTGTTAGGTTGTGCAATAACTTTAGGAACAACATCTTTAAAAGAAAGAAAAGGTAGAGAAACCCTCACCCTAACTTCTTTAATTTCCACTTTACGTGGTTCATCACTCCCACTAACTTCACCATTCTCAATGAACCTAGCATTTCCAGTTCCAACTATTCTTGTACTATGATTGGGACAGTAAAATCTATACCCTTTTGATTTTTCTGGATAACCAATGAAGAAACCACTGAATGTTCTTGAATCTAGTTTCTTTTCTTGTGGGTTATAAACTCTAACTTCTGTCGGGCAACCCCAAATATGAAGGTGCTTTAAACTAGGTTTACGACCAGTCCATAGTTCAAAAGGAGTCTTTGGGACTGCTTTACTAGGAACCTATGACAGTCCTTAAAGCATACATCCACAATGAAAGAGAAATAGATGAATTACTTAACATACTCCTAACTATGTCCATTAATGTACGATTACGCCTTTCTGCTACACCATTTTGTTGTGGTATTCCAGGCATTGTGTATTGAGCACATATGTCATGCTTTTCAAGGAATTTAGCAAATGGATCTGGGTGTTGTCCATTTTCATCATATCTTCCATAATATTCACCACCTCTATCTGACCTGATTATTTTTACCTTTCTATCTAGTTGTCTTTCAACCTTAGTAATAAAGACCTCTAAGACATTTATCGCTTGAAATTTTTCA
Organism: Solanum sitiens; assembly: GCA_016801875.1. NCBI lineage: Eukaryota > Viridiplantae > Streptophyta > Magnoliopsida > Solanales > Solanaceae > Solanum > Solanum sitiens. The sequence goes on along the minus strand of JABWTJ010000433.1, from coordinate 246,628 downwards.
TGCAACAAATAGGCATATCCATAACGTGAAAAATCATCAATAAAAGTGATAAAATATTTTTCTTTACTGAAAGATGCAATATCAAAAGGACCACATATATCAGTGTGTATAATTTCAAGAAGTTGTGTGCTTCTTGTGGCTCCTTTCTTTGTGTGTCTTGTTTGTTTTCCTTTAATACAATCCACACAAATGTTAAGGTCTGTAAAATCCAAATTTGAAAGAATTTCATTCTTAACTACTCTTTCCAATCTTTCTTTGGATATGTGACCTAAATGTTTGTGCCACAAGAAAGCAGATTGTTCATTCACTAAACTTCATTTGGTTCCAATATTATGATACAAAGTTAAGAGTGTTTCGACAAATATATTATCAATATTCAGTTTGTATAATTATTACAATGAGTACCAGTACCAATGAGATAATTATGTTTAAACAAACTAAAACATCCATTATCGAAATTAAAAGAGTATCCACTCTTATCCAACTTAGACAAAAAAATGAAATTTCTCAAAAGAGAAGGTACATAATAAGTTCAAGTAAATCTAAGTGGTGCCCAGTATCAAGGATCAAACGGTAAGTTCCTATAGCTTTAACTGGAGCCTTCACTCTATTCCCCATATACACACATCTTTCATTCTGGTTTATGGTTTGTGTTGTAAGGAATCCCTGCATCGTATTAGAGACATGAACAGTACAACCAGAGTCAATCCACCAAGTATTATAAGGAACTTCAGTTAGATTTGATTTGAGATATGTAAAGCACTAGGCTTACCTTTCTTATCGAGCCATGCCTTAAATTTCAGATAATCTTTCTGAAAGTGTCCAGACTTTCCACTGAAACGACACTTATCATTCTTGTGTTCCTTCTGATGTACTTGAGAGGAAGACTCATTAACATTATGGTGCATCTGTTTTCCTTTAACATGTTTATTTCCTTTGTTTCCAACTCCTTGATGACTTACAAAGTTAATGGAGTGGGTTCCTTGATTCTTGAGCCTTACTTTCTCCTGAACCAACATTCCGTGTAATTCATGCACGTTCCATTTGTCTTTCATGGTGTCATAGTTCATTTGGAAAGGGCTCTACTCAGACGGTAATGAGTTGATAATAAATTGTACAAGGAAATTTTGTTCCACTTCCATTTCCAAAGACTTAAGTCTTGCTGCTACATTTGTCATTTGGATGACATGCTCATGCATGGTACGTGAATCATCAAACTTCATGGTGGTCAAAGTACCCATTAGTGTCCCAGCAAGAGACTTATTAGCAGTTTGAGAGGATTTTTTTACGAATTTCAGAAAATCTTTTGCATTTCCAGTTTTGGGAAGAGTAGTCTTAATGTTGCTCACAATATTCATTCGCATAAACATTATGCCTAATCTGTTAGATCGATCTCAGTGCTTATAATAAGACCTTTCCTCAGTACTGCTAGTTTCAGTAATAACAGTTGGCTTCTCAGTGTAAAGTGCAACAACAAGATCTAAAACTTCGAGATGGAATTTGATCTGTTCACACCAATCTGAGAAGTTAAGGCCGTTAAAGGTCGTAACAGAGGCAGAGTGCGAATGAAGAGAAAATGCTGCAAATATAATATGCTCATTTGTTAATACTTTGGTTATAAATTTTATACTTACTATCAAATTCAGAAATGATTTATAAATTCTTAAATGTATATTGATATCCTCCTTTGGGCGAAACATCAAAATACAATTATAGACATAATGATGCTTAGATGTGAATTTAACGTAATTCAATAATTTTTAATGTATCAATCAATAATATTTATTATCTTTGGATAAATAAATGAAAACTAACGACACATTTAAATTATCTCATTAATGTTCAATGGTTATAAAATGAAATAATCAACCTTTGGGTGATCCCTAAATATCTTACAACCAAAAACTTCAATATATCTATAAGTTATATCAGTTATAAGCATCAAAATAATGGATAATTGAATACATTTAGTCATTATTATTTTGAATTAATTCTTCAAAGATTAGACCACTTTGGTGATTAACTAATCTCATATGCATAATTTCAAAATAAAATACATCATGATAGTGAGTAATTATTCGCTTGATACTACCTATTACCATTTTCAAATAAGGAAAATATTAATTCTATGAAAAATTACTAGTTCTTAAACCAGACTCTTGATACCACATATAAGGAATTTTAATGATTGTGAAAACATAAACAATCTAAACATTCAGAAATCCAATCAATTATTCAGGATTTAGAACTATATGATTTTCACATAAATGTATTACTATGATAATCAGTCAAGAATATAAACCTGAATCAGCCATTATAATTCTTGACTTGATTGAGCGAAAGTCTTTTCTTTTTGGTTCTTCAGAAGTTTTTGTTTTCTCTTGCCTTATACTTTTATGAATAATTTTGATGGATAAGACTATATCTTTATGGCAGAGAGAGAACCCTTTAAATAAAGTGTGTTTAGCATCATTCACACCTTTCCATCATGGTAAGTAGTGGAGATAGTGGATAGTTAGAAGATTTAATGGCTAAAGTGAAAGACTTAATGTGTAGTTGTACTAACTTCCCCACTTCTCCACTTCTCCACAGATGTAAGTAACTTCTCCACTTATCCAATTAGAGTTAGAATTTAGTTAGTAATTAAGTATTAAAGGTCATAAAACTAACAATAACTAGATTCATCTTCCTTTTTTACATTGTCATTAGCTGTTACACCATTTTAGGGATAACATTAATATAAAAGATTCAATTGTCATTATATCTAACATCATTTTAAGAATTTTTTTTGTAATTTTTCACACGACAACCCTCCACTCACACCCCCACCTTCGTCTTTTACCCATACACAAACCCCACACCCCACACCCACGTTCCTCTTTTACAGAGAATTAATTTTTTCTTTCTCACCATATTTAACGTTCGTCTTTTTCATTCAAAAGGAAAATCAACAAGCTCTTCCACATGTATATGATTCAATGATGGGAGGAGATCTAAACACGAAGAATGTGGAGAAAGCTGTTAATAAACTTTCCATATTATGATTCGGATTCGAATTTCGTAAGTGAGATGAAAAAGAAAAAAATAAAAAAAGCGACAAATGTGGAAATCGGCCAGTCTTCAAAACCATCAAGAAGAGCAACAACGAAGGAGGACTCAGAAATCTCAATATCCAAAAAAGACAAAGAAATGATTAAGGTGAGTATTATATTTAATTTATTTTCAATTATTCAAATTAATGGGTTTTTTTTGGTTAAAAATACAATATTATGCATATTGTTGGTACGATTCAGAGTCGAACCCAGGATTTGAAGATAGGGGGTGCACTACTATGAGTGACTAGGTCAGGCTAGGAGTGGCACAGGGGTAAAGTTAGCAACATAAGCAAAATATAACATCTTTTTTCATACGATACTCTGACCATCTAGAATATGGACCCTTAAATCATGTCTTACAAAATCGACACATTTTAGCTTTGAATCTAGTTTGAGGATATTCATTATCATTAATATCCGGTTGACAAGGCCCTTGTTGAATATAGTATCTTCTCACTTCATCTCGTAATCTAGGACTATATTTATCAATGACTATTCTTTCTCCAGGATCCGGTTTAAGTTACTGCAAATCAAAATCATCTATAAAACGCGAAGAATTGTCTCTAAGACTAGCACTTGGTTGAGAAGAATTATTTTTCGTCAAAAATCTATCCATCTCAAATCACAAGAATCAACAACAAATTATATCCAAAAAAATACGCTTATGAAGAAAAATTTACAAATTTACGCCGAGATAATAGGTTTAGGACTTTAATTATGCAGTCTTATATTTTGTTTAGACTTGTGCTAGGAAAAATTACTCTTATATTTTGTTAAGTAGAATTGTGCAAGGGCTTTCATTTATTTTTTAATTCAATTACGAAAAGAATGAGACCAGATGACAAAAAAAGGGTGGTTAAAAGGTGGTGGGGCCAGATGAGGTGGCAAAAACGAATTTTAATAAAAGTAATTTTTAATTTTTTTTAAGAGAAAAGACTGAATTTAAGGTTAGTTTTTTTTGCCTTTGCTGGGAATCAATGTTGCGCAGTCGCACAGAGAGTTGGCACGTTAAACTAGTGCACCCACAATAACTTTTGATTGTTAAATATATCTTCATCGTATCAATTGTGTATACATATATATACGATTTTTAAAAAAAAGTTACGGGTGCATGTGGATCCGCCCCTGGGTAGAAAACTTGTATTGGTGCGAAATTTGTACGAAATGTGAATATATTTATATGAATCTGACTTTAATATTTGATTTATGAATATGGCATGAAATGTGATTTATTATTGGTGTGCAATCGGTATGAAATGTGTTTTGACATTGGTATGAAATTCATTTGATGTTAATAGCCAAATTAGGTGATTTTAGCGCAGTTTGTTAAATTACTCTTTTTTTGTATGAATTATGACTAATATTGCTATGAAATTGGTATGTTTCCTAATAGAAAATTTATTTTTCTGTTTCTCCACTAATGTATTTTAATTTTTAATATTGGTATGAAATTGGTATAAATTGATATTAAATGTTGTTTTGAAAGTTATTTTTTATTGTAGTTGGATAAATTTATGAAAGTAGTTTGTTAAATGCCACAGTGCACATGAATTTGGTATGATATTTCAATAATATTTGTATGAATGTTTTTTCAAGTGTGGTATGATGTATTGCTAAAATTTATGTATATGAATGTAGATTGAAACATAAATAATATGTGGAATGAAAATTTAACTCAATTTATTTCTTAAAATTATTTTTCTTTCAAATTTTTTCAAGTAATTATGGTTTGTACACATGTCTATTTTCTGAATACAACAATAATGAAGTTGTTTTATGCATTTCGTTGATATCGATACAAAGTACCATCGTCAAAGGTATGCCACAATCATATTACATTATGAAAAAACAAAGAATGATGATGGTGTTTTACAAAAAAGTATATAATAAAAAGAAAATGACTAAGTTTTTGAAAAATCAATTAATCCTATGAATTATTTTTGTTTTACAAAAAAATATATATAATAAATAGAAAATGACTAAGTTTTTGAAAAATTAATTAATCCTATGAATTAAGAGAAATCGACTTTCCAATTTAACAAGTCGCCACTTAATGTTTTAGTAAAAATCAAGAAAACACATATACTTCCTCCGTTTAAAAAAGGATGACCTAGTTTGACTTGAAACGGAGTTTAAGAAAAGAAAGAGGACTTTTTAATCTTGTGGTTCTAAATTAAAGTTATGTCAAATGTACCAAAATGCCCTTTAATCTTGTGGTCTTAAACATGTCACGTGAAAAGTTAAATTTAAAGTGTTGCCAAAAAAAAAAAGGGGTTATTCTTTTTGAAACAAACTAAAAAGAAAATAGGGACATTCTTTTTTCAACGGAGGGAGTAATTATTTTCAAAAGATTTAAACAGATAACAATCAGTTGAAAAAGGGTTCGAAGTTCAAATACACATTCCGAGAAGGTGTTAGGCCCTCGAAATGCCCGCTAACTCGCGGTTGACCGGCGATTTGACTAAATGACCTTTTAAAATAATTTTTCAAATATTGACTAAATAAAAAAAATTTAGTTTTATTTATTTACTTACTTACTATATTTTATTTATTTATTTATTAATTACTTGTTTTAGGGGAAGATCACTAAAGGGTCATTCTAAAGGGAATGAATTAGGTGTTGACAAGACTATATATATATAAAAAAAACACTAAGTAAAAAAAGCGATAAACATTTATATATTTTTTGAATATAGAAAGAAATGACTATCTTTTGAAAATTAATAAAATTCAACCAAAATGTTATTCAATATAATAAGTAAAAATTATACAAATCACATAGTGTAAAACACAAGTTACCTCTTATCCCTACTCTTTTACAAATTACAAAAAATTCCACATTTTTATTAAGTTTCGGATACATTATTGTGTTGTATGATACATTATATTTGGTATAGGTTTAACAGTTTGTTGCGTGAAGTGAGGGATTAGAAACTGAATTTTTTATTAAATCCCCAAAGTCGCTACCGTTACTAATCCCCCAAAATACGCCTTAATTTGTTTGTTTCAAACATTCAGTTTCAGTCTATATGAAACACTAAAAGAATTAGAATTGTTTATCTCTGTTTCTCCCAAAAAAAGTTTCAGAAATGTGGTTCATAATTTCTTTGAAGGCGATTTTGTGAAAATTCGTTATGAATATTTCAATCTTGTTAAGGCATGCAGGAATATGGGAGAGTGAGGTTAGATCGAGCGATACAAAAGTGATCGGATAGTGATTGGGGAAAATATTTCATATATGAATCTTATTTCAGCCATTGCAATTGAATTGAATATTGATGAATTGAAAAAAAATGTTATCATCTGATATATTGTAGAAGGTAATTCATCTCCGATGATAATTAGGAATGATATGGGAGTGAAGTTGTACGTTGAAATAAACCTGATGCATTAGCCAACACCTATGTTGTTCCAGTGGAACCAATTTCGGACAAAAGTGATTGGACAGTTCCGAAAAGTGTTTTGGAAGAAGTTGTCTTGCCACCAAGTTACAAAAAGATGTCCGGTAGACCAAGAAAATAAGGGAAGAAAATGCAGATGAAAAGCTAACCGCAAACACGAATTGTTGTGGACAATTGGACAAGAAGGTCACAATAGAAGAACATGTACTTTCTTTCCAAAAGATTCTTGATAATTATGTTTCCGGAGTATCATGGATATTTCATGTTTAATAATTCTCAAAGTGTAGCATTTGTTTTCACTGTTGCACAGAGATTCTGATACAAAGTTGAATTGAAACGTTTATCAATGTGTTCTATATTTTTGTTTGTTAAACTCTGTCAAAAGTTAATTTTATATTTATGTATCTGACACTTTAATTTTAAACTTTTACATAGAAAATTTAATTAGTGTTAATTGCTGAGATTTTTACCCAAAGGTATAAGAAACAAGATGTAAAGTTTACTGATTGTATTAAGTTTAGCAATATAGTATCACGTGTTTAGATACTTAATAAATTTTCATGTTAGAAGGCCAAATTATTGTGTGTAATATATATATATAAACTTCTTCTTGATAAATAACATTACTTAATATATCAATTGTTGTGATTTGTACAAAATATATTAAATTTTTTAAAAAACAACTAGCGTGTATCAAGTGTAAAATATAGTATCACCGATTTGTGATACAAACAAGTTTGTTATTTGGTAATCATTTTTGTATCATATGCATAATAATTATTTACAAAATTTTTAATGATATGTATCAAAATTATCAGATACATTAATGTGATATTTTTTAGTGACAAAAATTCATCAATGTAATTATTATCATAGATATCTGATACAATAATGTGATTATTATAGGATATATAATTTTCTGAATTCCTAACTGAACTGAACAGAAAATCAAAAGAGAAAATAAATAATTTTAAACCTCAAACTCTTTCAAATTTAAAACTATATTATTGTAAGGGTAATAATTACTCCAAAACACTATTTAATCTCAAAAAAACAAATAAGCATCAACATGTCTGTGAACATGAACAGAGAAACTAACTAGCCTACATAAACAAGTTCATCTTCAGCTGTTGATTTTAAGACATTATTCGGTCTTGTAGGGTCATCATTGTCGGTAACATATCCATCATTGGCCTTGTCGAGGCCATACTTTCATAACAGCGTTGCATATCTTTTGCGAAGATAGTCACTTTCAAAACTATTATCTGACACGTTGATCTCGTCACTCGAAAATTCTGCAAATGCAACTAACATTCCGCAATCACTATAAAAATAAGAAGATTAATTATAAGAATGAATTAGATACAAAAAAATAGAGAAAGAATGATACAATATTGACAGGCTATCGCTTTTTTGCTGTATGGTGTCTTGAGCAAACTCCACATCAAACGAATGTTGTGGACCCAAAAGTTCTTCGATTTTCTTGTCTTCATATGCGTCCAATGCTGCCCAATCAGTTCTCTCTGTCTTTTCAAAGAACCCACTATCATAAATAATTTAATACCCTCATCCCCTATTGACATCACTAAGTCTCTTAAGATATTTGAATTGTAAGTAGAGCCAAACTTAAGGGAGTGTTTTGGAATCTGTTTAACTACATAATTCATATTCTGCAATTAAAAAAGAATAATGTTGATACTTAATATAAATAATAAGCTTTAATATGATACATAAGAATGTAAAATTGTACTTGATACATAATTCTAACTACAAATTATAAATCAGTCAAATTGATACTTAATAGAAACAATAAGATTTAATATGATACTATAAATGTAAAATTATACTTGATACATAATTCTAACTACAGAACCAGTCAAATTGATACCTAACAGAAACAATAAACTTTAATATATAAACTTTAATATGATACATAAAAATGTAAAATTGTACTTGAGACATAATTGTAACTACATATTATAAATCAGTCAAATTGATACTTAATAAAAATAATAAGCCAACCGATGAAACATTATGTTGTTCTGCAACATACGTGTAATCCTCTAATTTGAACTTTAAACTTTCATACACTTTTGACAAAAGAAAAATGACCAACTATGGGTAAAATGAATAAGTGATACAGAAAATCAACATTTTTTAAATTAATGATAAATATTAACAATTATAACTTATTTTTCTTCATTTTAACTTCTTGATACATTAGTCGTAAGAAATAATCAAAATGTACCAAAAATTAGGATTTTGTGTATCAAATGAAGAATTTGATCGATATACATCATAATATTTTATTAATAATAATGTTTCTACTACTACACAAAACTCATTACACGTGAATACAAAAAATTACAAAAATAATAAAAAAATACATAACAATGGTTGTGCAGGTCTAGATATGACGATGACAACCTTTCTACCCTTCTTCTTGGGTGTTTTTGCAATGTGCTTCTTTTTTTATTTTTGACTTCTTGAAACTTTGCTTAGCCATTGCTAGAAGATTATGCAAGCTCTTAGACCCGTTTTCTGCCAATTCAAGATTTTCACAAACAGAATTAGTCTTGGATGTAACTATTTGGGTAATCCCAATACTAAATGACGGATGATCCATGAAGTATTAGAAAGAATGAAAGAACGAAAAAAAATTGAAAATGAAGATACTACCTATTTCAAACTCTGAAATTGCTTGAATGGAGAATATGGTTGAGAGAGCACAAGTTTGAAATTCAAAATTGGGAAGATGAAACGGTTGAGAATATGGCGGAGAAAATTTGAGAGTGAAAATCGTGAGATTGATTATTGAAGAATAAGATCTGTGAATAAAATATAGGAGTAAATTTAGGGGTGAAAAGTAATAATTTGGAATCCTCAAAACATAATGTATCGGTAGTTTTAAATTTGGAGGAAAATAGAGATTTTTGTATTTTCTTAAAATAGTAGGGAAATATAGTGAATATATAAACTAAAGGTGTATATTCTAGTAATTTTTCCATATAATAATGCACAAACAAGAAGAGGGGAGAGAAAATTAAACTTGGGCCTTTTCCCAAATTCCACTAAGTTGGGCTTTTGGCCACATAGTGTAAAACATAAATTACCTCCTATCCCTACTCTTTTTCAATTTACAAAAAATCCCTTATTTTTAGTAAGTTTCGGATACATAATTAAATTGTATGATACATTATATTTTCTGCAATTTTATCTGTTTGTTGCGTGAATTGGGGGATTAAAAACTGAAATTTCAATTAAACCCTACTTTTAATACGCTACCGTTACTATTCCCACAAAATACGCCTTAACTTATTTGTTTCAAGCATTCAGTTTTGTTCTATATAAAACACTAAAAGAATTATAATTGTTCATCAGTGATCGTCCCAAAAAAATTCAGAAACGTGTTTCATAATTTCCTTTGAAGGTGATTTTGTGAATATCTGTAATGAATATTACAATCTTGTTAAGGCATTCAGGAATGTGGAGAGTAAGGTTAGATACGATCGATACAAAAGTGATGGGATAGTGGTTGGGGGAAAATATTTCATATATGAATCTAATCTCAGCCATTGCAACTGAATTAAATATTGATGAACTGAAAAAATATATTATCATCCGGTATATTGTAGAAGGCAATTCTTCTCCGATGATAATTAGGAATGATATGAGTGTGAAGTTGTTCGTAGAAATAAAGAAGCAGGAGGTTGGATTCAGTATGTATCCGCTTTGCGTCGATACAAATGATAAAAGTACAGAGGAGTTACAAGATTTTGATTCAAGCAGTGGTGCAATTATGTGTATTGAAGGTGGAAAAAGAGACGTTAATGCTCTAAGCGTTGTTGAATCGAACATTGGTGATTCTTGTTACATACCCGAGATGGAGAAAGAAAATTTTGTATCAGATACAAATATATCAAAGGTGGAGCCGAAACAATTGTACAAGGATAAAGCAACGCTTGTGGCTGTAATGACAAAATATAAAATAAATAATAGCTTCAATTATAGAGTTAAACGGTCTGATACAAAAAGGTATGTAACTATTTCATATTTGAATTTTGTTTATACAGAAAGTGATGTTCATAATACAGTGTTGTTTACACACTTTAGAGAATATCATTTAGGATAAAGTTCGAGAATTGTTGAAATAATTTACGTGCTGAGTATATGTATTTGTGTGGGATAATTACAAATTATTTTGTATTGTCGAAGATGGAATTATAATTGTGAAAATTTAATTTGTTTTGTGTCATTATGCTGACGTGTTTGTGAAAGCTGTAAAACTCAATGGACATTGATATAAATGATAAAGTAGTTTGTTTGACATGAATGTATGTAAGGTATTATTGTAAATGATACATACCTTTACATACATTGACTGTAAGTCCTAAAAAAATTGTATCAAATCTTAACTTTCCCATTATTCAATTTTCCTAACAACTAACGAATTTATATGGTATAATTGCAGCTATGTTTTAGTGTGTTATTCGGAGAATTGTTGTTGGGAATTAAAGGCGTCTGTTAGGAAAAACACTGATATATTCAAAGTAAGATACTTCAACAGTGAGCATACATGTCCATTAAGGGATAGGGTATTAAGTAAAGTACAAGCTACTGTTGGGTTTATTGGTGCTTTGACGGCTCCAAAACTGGTAAATCATAAAAGAAAACATTCTCCAAATGATATAATTGATGATGTTAGGGAAATGTATGGTGTTGATATTTCTTACCAGCAAGCATGGCGTGCTAAAGAACGTGCACTAGAGTTGATAAGGGGTAATCCTACCGATGCATATAAACATATGCCAAGATACATACATATGTTGGAAACGGTGTACCCAAATTCTTATATACGGATGCACAAATCGAAAAAAAAATGAATTTATGTAGCTATTCATTGCTTTAAGGCCTTTGATGAGAGGGTTTGAGTTCTGTAGGCCTGTTGTTGTTGTTGATGGTTCACATCTTAGTGGAGCTTACAAAGGGACGTTTGTATCCGCAAGTACTCTGGATGGGGCAGGTATGTCATGTTGTTGATTAATTATATTTTTTTAAATGGTAATAATAACATTGTGCCAACATCAAGCATCAAGTATCTTAATATTGTGTGTTGACTGTGTTAAGGTTGCATATTACCATTAGCTTATGGGATCGTTGATACGGAGAATGATTGTTCATGGACATGTTTCTTCACACAGTTCAAAAATGCATTTGGTGAGAGAGAAAAAATGTGTGTTGTTTCTGATAGAAACGAAAGCATAATGAAGAGTGTTAGTATAGTTTATCCAAATGTTCCACATTTTGCATGCATATGACACTTGTGGAAAAATGTTTGTACATACTACAAGAGAAGTAAAAACACTCTAAGTGATCTGTTTTATTCGATGGCCAAGGCTTATCGAAAAAAGGATTTTGAAAAATTGATGGCTAAAGTAGAAAAAGTAGATGGCAGAGTTAAAAAGTATCTTGAAGAGGCTGGCTATGAAAGGTGGTCTAGATCTCATGCAACCGTGAACAGGGGTAGAATGATGACTTCTAACATTGCGGAATGTATCAATGCTTGTCTTGTTGATGCACGACAATTACCTGTTTTGGATTTTTTGGAAGAAGCCAGAATTCTATTTGGTTCTTGGAACTGCAAAAATAGAGAAATAGCATCTTATACAAAGAAAACATTAGGGAGGAAATTTGAAGAGATTGATTATAAACGCGTCAAAATGTTCGAAAATGAAGGTACTTATTCATATATCAATTATTATGTATCTTGCTTAAATATTTTAAGATTTTTTTGTATCATATAATCTAACTGTAACTTTTTGAAAACTATTGCAGGTTGTTGCATCTTCTGAATTTATTTTTTCAGTTTATGAAGGTGGTATAAGATACATTGTTTGCCTTGAGAGAAAGAATTGTTCTTGTGGTAGATTTCAGCATGATGAGATACCTTGTGCGCACGCAATGGCTGTTTTGAAGAAGAAGAATATCAAAGATGTACACCCATACTGCTCTGATTACTATAAACCTGATGCATTAGCCAACACCTATGCAGTTCCAATGGAACCAATGCCGGACAAAAGTGATTGAATAGTTCTGAAAAGTGTTTTGGAAGAAGTTGTCTTGCCACCAAGATACAAAAAAATGCCTGGTAGACCAAGAAAAAAAAAGAAAAATGCCGATGAAAAGCTAAGCGGAAACACGAATTGTTGTGGACGATGTGGACAAGAAGATCACAATAGAAGAACATGTACTTTCTTTCCAAAAGATTCATGATGATTATGTTTCAGGAGTTTCATGGATATTTCTTTTTTAATAAATCTCATAGTGTAGCATTTATTTCCACTGTTACACATAGATTCTGATTCAATAAATTTTTTTGATCATTTATCAATGTGTTCTCTAATTTTTTGTTTGTTAAACTCTGTTTAAATTTGACATTATATTTATGTATCAAATACTTTAATTTTTAATCCTTATTCAAATGTAATTCAATCAATATTAATTGCGGATATTTCACCCAAAGTAAAATGTACTAAGTTTATTAAATTTAGTAATATAGTATCATGTGTTTAGATACTTAATAAATTTTCATATTTTGAAGGTCAAATTATTGTTTGTAATATATATATACTTCATCTTGATAAATCATAGTACTTAATATAACTTATTTGTACAAAAGATATTTAATTTTTTAAAAAATAACTGGCGTGTATCAAGTGTTATAAATAGTATCACTATTTGTGATACAATAGAGTTTGATATTTCATGTATCATGTACAATATTATTACGTACATAATATTTTTTTTTTGTATCATACGTTAATAAGATTTTTTTCAGTGACAATATTTCATTAATGTAAATATTATTATAGTTGTGATACAATAATGACATTAATATTCCACTAACAGTATATATAATTTCTGGATTCATAACAGTAATAAATATAAATTTAAAAGCAAAAAAAAAACAATTTTAAACATCAAAACACTTCCATATTTTAACAATATGTATTGTTAGGTTAATAAATACTTCAAAACACTTGTTGAATTCCAAAAACCAAAAAAATCAACATATATCTGTGGACATGAACATAGATAACTAACTAGCCTACATTAACAATTTCATCTTCAGATGCTGGGTTTAAGACATTCTTCATTCTTGGAGGGTCATCACTGTCGCTAACATATCCAGCATTCATCTTGTCGAGACCATACTTCCATAAAAGTGTCGCATATCTTTTGCGAAGATAGCCACTCTCAAAACTATTATATGACATGTTGATTTTGTCACTCAAAAATTCTGCATATGCAGCTACGAACAGTCCGCAATCACTACGAAAATAAGAAGATTAATTATAAGAATGAATTAGATACAAAAAAATATAATAAAATAATAAACAATACTCACAGGCTATCACTTATTTGTTGCATGTTGTCTTGAGCAAACTCCACATCAAACGAATGTTGTGGATCCAAAAGTTCTCCAGTTTTCTTGTCTTTATATGCATCCAATGCTGCCCAATCAGTTCTCTCCTTCTTTTCAAAGAACCCACTATCATGAAGGTAGTTTGGAAGGATTTGAGATAACTTCTTGATGTCTTTAAAATGAACTCTCTTCCTTGATCCCGAAGTTGAGTCATACACCCTTATTAGCCTTTCTTTTAGAATCACCACAGTCAACACCCAATGAAAATTTTCATCACAGTTTACAGAAATGTAAACCTCATCTACAAAATGCCATGGTAAAGCATCAGGAATAGAAAAACCATTGATGATGTTAATGATAGACCTTCCATGAACTGATACGGCAGCAGCACGAAGCATGTGTTCATGTGTGCTAATATTATTATCTGCATGACTGTTATAATACCTTGTATATGCATTGTTTATATGAGACATAAACAAGCAATTGACTGTAGTATATCTGTACTGATCCATGCTTCTTTGTTTAGACTTCTTGCATAGATAGTAAAAGATTACATCTATATGCTGCAAATTAAGAAGAAAACATAATACATGATAAAATATATTTGATACATGGAAACATATGCAAACTAATTTGATACCCTAACTGATAAATATATTTTGAATATCATAAACATAATCAAGTTGATACTTAATATTATAACAATCTGCAACATGATACAAAAAATGTGAACTAGTACTTGATACATAATTTTTAATACAGATTATAAAGCAATCAAATTGATACTTCATATAAATAATATAATAAGTTTTAATGTGAAACCTAAAATACACAATTTGACAAAATAATGTATATGATACCTCATCAGTCCAATATTTATTCGACTGTGACATAGTATAAAACCAGTTCTTGTCCATAGGAAATGCGACAACAAAGTCAATATAATCAACACCAAACGTAGCAGATTTGGCTCTGTATTTATTCTCGGATTGTTTCCTATAAACGGAAAGAATTTTTATAAACAAAATAAAAATAATATTATACAACACAAAACTAACAAGATATATTATAAAAACTTACTTGTTCGCGTGTGATTTTAAGAGACCTTTTTCAATCCATTGCGAGAACTCGTCCATCATACCTAATGGCATTTGTTCAAGGATACCACAACCTTCAAATGGATAGAATGGGAGAACATCGTCATCTATTTTCGCCTTGCCTTTATCGCTGGATCCAAAATCTGTCAAATATGGAGATCGTGTAATTCTTGAAGGCATCCTATGTCGTGGTGCTGGATTCTATGTATCAAGATGATGTGCAGATTTCTTTATGGGTAGCTGGGTGGGTAGTTGGCTATCAGATAACCAAAAAGCACTCTCAGTTAGTTCCACATGACTCATCAAACACAGTGGTTGGACATTATTTCTCACTTTTGGAGATGTATCAACAAGAAACGGATTTGGAGTGTGCTTTTCTATGTTATGCTGAAGTGTATCAACACCATGTTCATTCGCACTTAAAATATTTGTGTCTGAATGAGAGGCTACACCAATTGTATCATCCTAATAAATATGATGTTAGACTAAATTCTGATACATCCAAAATAATTAATATATATTGATTCATAATATTTGTACTTACAGGTTCCTTATTAAGAGCAACTTCTTCGTTCAAAACATGACTACGGTGTGTTGTGTGTATAACCTCTGTGGCATCCTCCATATGTTGTTCCTTTGATGATTTATCTTCACTCTAAACATGTTTGATCTAATCAACATTAGTCTAGCATGTAGAGTCACAAATAACATAATAATATTTATTTATAACTTTAATGATTATATAATTATTTAGAATGTATATGGTACACTAGTAAGAAACTTAACTTATATTATCAATGTGTTAAAATCAATATTGATTTTGATGAACATGATGTATTTATGTATCAGATTCATACCTTTGAAAGATTGATTTCATTAACATGTCCTTCAACATCAACAGCAGATCCACCAATATCCAAAATAATGATGTGTTTATGTGTCAGATACAAACCTTTTCAATATTGATCTCATTAACCTGTTCTTCAACATCAACACATTATCTTTCTGTACATAAAAGAAAATCAATAATTGCATCCAATGAAAAGGAAACCAAACAAAGGAAAAATAATACCTTTTCAGTTTTGTTGTCTTTCTCGCCAACAACTTTCATCAACTCAGAATGATTTTGTTTTATCAACTCCACAAGACAACCAACTTGTTGATCAACCTATACTCAAATTACACAAGTTTTAAGGAATTCATAATAAATAACCATAATTATAAAACATATATGATTTTCACAAAAAGATATGATTGTAATACTCACATAACCCTTCAAGTATTGCTTCAGTCCCTCTAATTATGAATTTTCGAAAATTACTTTTCGAAAATCTGAATTATCAGGAACACTATATACATTTTTAGCTTGCGACATTGGTAAATCTGGAGTTTGAACATGCTGATTTGGTTGCTTGTCTGCTTTTGTTGCTTTGAAACCTTTGTTTTATGTGGATGTACAACCTTTCTTCTCTTCGATGGTGGGGTAGATCCTGTGCTAGAGACTCGTATTGATCTCCTCAATAATTGATCCGGTGATTCGGACGAAAAGTCTTCAAATCCAGGAACCTCTTGTGGCTTCCCAACCTCAATCTTAACATTTGACGTACTAGGTTCATCTTGAATTACGTGAGTGTGTTGAGGTAACTCAAGTGCTGTACATTCCTCTCCAGTTGGCTGAATATTTGTACAATTATGCTGAAAAGAACAAAATATTGAATCATGATTAGAATTGACAAAAACTGTATCGAGAACTACAAAAAAAAAAGACTAAACATTTATATATTAATTACCTCGGTGAAAACGCTTTCCATAAACATCTCAAATTTGGGCTTTTCAGCCACAACTTTCCAATTGCAAATTCTTGGAATAACATTTTGTTCTTTAACCGCTATCTCATTATCCAACACAGAGGCACATTCATATACCCATACATTAAGTGCGTATGGCATACCATTTAAGCGATACATTTTTTTCTCAGATTTGAACTCTTGTCTAAGTGAATCCATTAACCTGCTGAAAGCCCGTTGTCCCCACGGATACTGTCGATAAGTGCCATCTTCAACCGTTAAAAAATCTTATACTGAAATTGCTGCAGTACCAAGTTGAGATAATACAAAAGAGTGGATGAAAAACATGATAGCCATCTGAACTTGATCATCGATATTATCCCAACCACCCAACATGAATTGATCTACAAGACGTTGTTTGTTTACACTATAATTAGGCCCAGGAAAATACCTCTGAACTAGCCTACTTCTTTTTGAATTTGGATATGTAAAATCCTTAATATTTCCATTGCATTTCAATCCAGTAATATTCGCAATTTTTTTTATAGTAAAGGTTAAGATATTTCCTTTAGCATGGCGAATGTGAAGTTCCTCGGCTGGATTGTCTTGCTCCACCTCTAAAAGAAGTAAACACTTGGTGATCTGACCTTGGTAGTTGCATTTAGGAATATTCAGATATGAACCAAATATAGTATTCTTAAATAATTGGATACCCTCATCCCCCATTGATAATGCTAAGTCTCTTAAGATAATTGAATTGTAAGTACAACCAAACTTAAGAGAGTGTTTTGAAATCTGTTTAACCACATAATTCATATTCTGCAATTGAAAAAATTGATCTTGATATTTAATAGAAACAGCAAGCTTTCACATGATACATAAAATGCAAAAATGAACTTGATACATAATTCTAACTACATATCATATGTCAATCAAAATGATACTTAATAGAAAATTTAGAGCTTAACATGATACAAAAAATGCAAAGTTGAACTTGATACATAAGTCTAACTACACGTTACAAATATGTCATAATTGATACTTTATATTAACAACGAACTTTAACAATACATGAAACATGAAATTGTCCTTGATACATAATTGTATCTACAAAATGCAAACCAGTCAAAATGATACTTATGTTGTTCTGAAACATATATATAATCCTATAATTTGAACTTTAAACTTAGATACACTTTTGACAACAACATGATCGAATAGACTATATGTGATAAATTGGAAACCAACATTATATGCTATAGGTGATAAGTGATACAGAAAACCAACATCTTCTAAACTAATTATAAATAACAACTCACTATGACTTATTTTTTTTTCATTTTAACTTATTGATACATTAGTCATACGAAATAAACGAAATATACAAAAAATTAGAATTTTCTGTATCAAATGAATAATCTGATCAATATACAAATATTTTTAATTAAAAATATTTTTTCTAATAATACACAAAACTCATTGCATGTGACCAAAAAAATTACAAAAAAATAAATAAAATACATTAGTCATAAGAAATAAACAAAATGTACAAAAATTTAGAATTTTGTGTATCAAATGAGGAATCTGATCAATATACAAATATTTTTACTTAAAATAATTTTTCTAATAATACACAAAACTCATTGCATGTGACAAAAAAAATTCAAATAAATAAATAAAATAAAAATACATACCGCTGGTAGTGGAGGTCTGGATATGACGATGGCAAGCTTTCTACCCCTCTTCTTGGGTGTCTTTGCATGTGCCTCTTTTTCGATTTTATGCTTCTTTGAACTTTGCTTATTCATTGTTAGAAGATTATGCAAGCTCTTAGACCCGTTTTCAACCAATTTAGGATCTTCATAAACATAGATTTGATTAGTGTTTGATGTGACTATTTGGATAATCCCAATACTAAATGACGTATGATCCATGAAGTATTAGAACAAATAGAAGAACGAAAAGAAAGAATTGAAGAAGAAGATAATACCTTTCGAGATTCTTGAACAGAAATGGCGGACAGAGAGCCCCAACTTTGAGTTTCAAAATTGAGAAGATGAAGGGGTTGAGAAACTGACGCCTCAACTTTGGGAGTCCATAAATGGAGTTTGTTATTTGGGAAAAATAGAGAGTAAATTTGGGGGTTAAACTTAATTGGTTAGGATTCTAAAATAATAATGTATCTGGTAGATTAGATTTAGGGAAAAATAGGGATTTTGTATTTTTTAAAAATAGAAGAGAAATATTTTGAATATATAAACTAAAGTTGTATATTCAGGTAATTAATCCAAAATTTTATCCACATAATGGATTTGGGCCCAATTTCACCAAAATGAAGCTGAAAATTGTTAAGGCTTTTGGGGCCTATTTGCCTTGGAAAACCAGCATATACATATTACGTATATCGATGTATACGAGCCGCATTTCAAGTTTGTTCTCCTGTATTATCCATTTATATCGAATATGACTTGTTATTTTAATCAACTATGCATTCCTGCATTTTTCAGGACCTGTGCTTCGTGTATACCGATTGTATACCAGTGTATACAACGTATATATCAGCCTGTTTTTGACTCTTGGGGTGGGGGGGTGGGGTGGGGGGGTGGGGGGGAGGCTGGAAAATTAATTTCCAGCAACCTGTTGCTGCTTTTAACCTATCCATCTACTTCATAAATTTGCCGAGATGGCTGACTCGATGGAGAAAAATTGAGCCTTCATGGCTCATTCAACGGATGCAAGAGGAAGCGAGAAAATCCGAGAGACAAAAGAAAGACAAAATTAGCTAGAAGAAACGACATGAAATGAAGCAAACGAATTAATAAAAGGAAACATATGAGAAGAAATGCAGCGGTTATTCAATCCTTACAAAAACCCAAAAGCAAAGAAGTCCTAACATAGGACATGTGTGCACAGATAACATGACAATCATGGCAAAGCTAACTCCATACATGCAGTAACTTCTAACAATAAAGAGCATGGTGAGCATTATTCTTAAGATAGCAAAATAAGAGCTTCAAGTGATGGAATTCAAATGAAACAGTGAGCAATTTATCATCAACTAAATATTACTATTAAACACTTATCTCAATATACACCTACTTGAAATGCTTTTCCCAGATAGCAATGAACATAACAAAATCAGATTCACAAATCTTCTTAAGCTCAAGCTCAAGTAACACCAAAAGACATTTAGCATACCAAAAATGAATTAGCAAAGTATTTTAACTCCTTTTCTGATAGACTATAAGAACTGATTAAAAAAAAAACGTAAATGGCTAGCTAAAATTGCAATAGTAGCTTAAGTACATATACACTTGAACATTTAGAACACTTATCATGATACTCCACTAATTTAAGTAAATAAACCTCAACTCACATCAAACTCTTTGAATATTGAGACAGAGGAGTAGGCTGATGGCAATAGTCATTACATACACAAGAGTTGTTTGACTATATAAACCAAAATGAACAGGATTCCAAAATTGAAGAGGCTTACATCAAACCAAACCAAACGGATGTTCGAACAAGATGAACTCGACAGATCAGCATAACGAAAAGTAAGGAATATAAGAGAGAAAATAGTAAGTCGTCCAACTTATGCTATTTACACGGGTCGAGATATAATCAGCTCACAAATGAAAACAAACTTATATATATATAGAGTAAGCTAGGATTTCAAACTAAATCACTAATCGTGAGCAATGAAGGAGATCATACACTGAAGTAAAAGGACATTAGCAAGAAGAAATTATCTAGAATCATCCCAACTTTGAGCGAGGGAAACTTAAAAAATCATTTGGAACAAATAGACCACATAATAATTTACTATCCACAGTGAATAAAAAAACAAACAATCGCAAATACTAACATATAGACAATTCACACAGTAGAGAATCAAACAATAACACGTTAAGAATCGATGGGAATCAAATCGAAATGAGTACTACCTTTCAAGGTGCAGCGAAACTGGGGGAAAACAAGCAGGGAGAGCGACTTCCGCACCAAGTGAACGATTCCGAGGAAACTTTGGATGAATGAAACTGAGAGAAAGAGAGCCGAGACTGAACCAGATTCTTCAGAAACTTTGACTTACCTGTATTCTACCTCTAAAACCTTAGCTAGCTCTCAATAGTTTTTCCAATATTTCTTCCAACTTTTTCTTAAAAAAAAAAAAATCCCCCCTCAATAGAGAAGGAGAGGAAACTATTTATAGGGCTGAAAAGGGGGGAATCATATTGAATTTGAAACTTCAAAATCCTTGAAGATAAGGTAAGAGCTGGAATTGTACGAATTTCCAACGGAAACAAGAGGGTATACGTCCGATTCGAGGAGCAAGGACGAAGGAGGTCTTGACACCTAAGAATTCTCCAACGTTCTTTGTACCAACGATATGAAGGGCGAGGGAGAGGGACGCACGCTTCGGGTCAATTTTCTGGGCTGCTGGACTAGTTTGCGAGTTGGGTCGCATTCGATTTTTCTGGGGTTGTTTGCGATTCCACTCGCTGAGGAAGAAGAGCACATGGAGTCGGGTTAGTTTTGGTATATTGAAAATGGGTTGCTGATGTTTGTATGTTGATGGTCTTGGGTTATTTGATGTTGGCTGGGAAGCAATGAATTGGGTTGAGGGAAATTAAATTGGGCTGCTAATTTTTTTTAAAAAAAAAGTACCAAAGTTTGTTCTTTAAAGGAAAAATTACATAAATTGGTACATTTTGATAAATAATTACTGATTTTAGCAATACTTTTTATTTATTACCATTTATAGCAATACTATGTTAAATCTGCAATATGTATTAAAAGTGAATTATGTATGCAATATATATGAATTATATATGAATTATATATGTTTTTTAAAATATATTCTGTTTGTTTGGTAAAAATTTGACACATTGTATTATAAGTGTATTAAAATGTGTGTTAAATGAATTATCTATCATTAAAAATTGTATTATATATAAATAAAAAATTATTCTTTGCAATATGAATTAAACTTGTATTATAAATGAATTAAAAGTGATTAATTGAAAAAGAAATATTACTGCTATAAATGGTAAATATTTTTTAATTATAGTATATTTATGTAAGTTTCCCTTCTTTAAATGGGTTTAAGGGATTTGGGCTAATAACTAAACAAGATGAATTATAAATTAATTAATGAGCTTCGTAATATTTTTAAAAAAAAAATCGACTTAACTATATAAAATAATTAATCCAAAATGTAAACTATCATATAACTAAACTAATTTATTAAATAATTAAACAAAATTACATCTTTTTGAGATGATTTTCAAATATTTATAAAATGTACTATTATATATAAAATTATATGAAAACATATTTACTAATTATAAATTATAAAAATCGACTAAGATTACTTAAAATGACTTTGAAAATTATTTGAATTTTATAAAACTAATTATTCTAAATCGTTTGAGAATTAAGAAGCTCATGAATTAATCATATCGGGGTGGATCAAAATTGGGTGTCAACAACTGTCCCTCATTTTACTTGGATTTATGCAAGAAATTCGAGAAAAATGAAATTGACCAAGACAATCTTTACCGACCACATATTCATCCTTAGGAAAGGATTTGATACAGACTTTAGGAATTATGGCCGAATCCTAGACACGGGTTTCGTACATATTTCAGGTTATATGAGAATTCAGGCCACTTGTAGTTCGATATGCTTGATTAACGCATGATTATGAAATAATTCAAAAGCTACTCCGATACCGGATTATGAAGAGAACGAAATGGTCAAAAATAGATATATGACAAAATATTTGAGTACAGTCGAGTTTCAATATTGAGCCTGCCTGCATATCCTTATACCTTAGGAATCAGGTTGTTCACAGTTCGACTCGATCGGTTGAAAAGGAAATCTATTATGGTAGATAAACTTTGGTTCTGGACAAGTGACGAATTAAATCGAGTATGAAAAAGAGACTTGCAACCTCTAAGTCATGAATGAAGTGCACTTCACACCCATAAGTAAGAACTTGCACGGACATAATTTCCAAATCTCTTAGAGCATTGTCACTCGGATTGGAAAGTTGCTTCCGGTAGATACCAAAATTTTTGGATGCAAAACTGTTACCAAGGAACCTAAAGAAAAACCCACATGCCTTCTGATAGGGGTGTGGTTTGATTGTGGTGGAAGTCGCTCCTCTACTCGCGTCACAAGAGATTGACACTCCTCTTTGAACTTGTCCCAATTCGCTGCTAAGAAAAAGTTCCACATTGTGCTGCATCCTTTTTTATGTCGTCCACACATGTGGTTTGATTTGAGAATTCATCCTTTTTGATGCTCTCGACAAAGACTAAAACAACTTGTTAGTAGAAAAATGTAACTGGAAAAGTGATAGTATCTCTTACGATGCTTTTCAGTTACTCTTGATATGCAAGATGGCACATAAAGTATGTTCAGTATATGCCGCTTTTGAACAGAGTATGTCAATTACCACTCGTGATTTGCTGAGGATTTGGAGATATCATTACTTGTTTTCTGCATGACAAACTCCGGTGATATCTGCAATGAGCTAGATGGCTCAATGATTATCCAACTGTAACGAGGTGGATGCCTAGATAATGTTCCAACTTTAACGAGGTGGATGCTCGATAATATTCCATCTGTAACGATGTGGATGGCTCGATAACAATCCAACTGTAACAAGGTGGATGACTCGATAATATTCAAAATGTAACGAGGTGGATGGCTCGATAATATTCCATCTATAACGAGGTAAATGGCTCGATAATAGTCCAACTGTAATGAGGTGGATGACTCGATAATAGTCCAACTGTAACGATATGGATAGCTCTATAATACTCCAACTATAACGAGGTGGATGCTCGATAATATTCCAACTGTAACGAGATGGATGACTCGATAATAGTCCAACTGTAACGAGGTGGATGACTCGATAATATTCCAACTGTAACGAGGTGAATGGCTCAATAATATTTCATTTGTAACGAGGTGGAGGATCGATAATATTCCATTTGTAACGAGGTAGATGGCTCGATAATAGAGGATCGATAATATTCCATTTGTAACGAGGTAGATGGCTCGATAATAGTCCAACTTTAACGAGGTGGATGACTCGATAATATTCAAACTGTAAAGAGGTGGATGCTCGATAATATTCCATCTGTAACGAGATGGAGGATCGATAATAATCCAACTGTAACGAGGTGGATTACTCGATAATAGTCCACTGTAGTGAGATGGATGGCTCGATAATATTCCAACTATAACGAGGCGGATGGCTCGATAATATTCCATCTGTAACGAGGTGGATTACTCGATAATAGTCCAACTGTAACAAGGTGAATGACTCGATAATATTACAACTATAAAGAGGTGGATGACTCAATAATATTCCATTTGTAACGAGGTGGAGGCTCGATTATATTCCATCAGTAATGAGGTAGATGACTCGATAATAGTTCAACTGTAACGAGGTGGATGGCTCGATAATATTCCAACTGTAACGAGGTGGATAGATCAATAATATTCCATTTGTAACGAGGTGGATGCTCGATAATTATCCATTTGTAACGAGGTGGATGACTCGATAATATTCCATTTGTAACGAGGTGGATGCTCGATAATTATCAATTTGTAACGAGGTGGATGCTCGATAATTATCAATTTGTAACGAGGTTGATGACTCGATAATATTCCAATATAATTCAAAAATAGGAACCTTAAATGGAAAAACAAATATACAAACCACTTATGGGTAGATCACCCAACAAAATTATATACTAAATTATTTGATCGCCAATCAAAAAACATAATCCACTTATGTGGTGGATACCCAAAAAATAAGAATTTTGACTCTGGCATTGTCAATAAACATGTATGCCTAAACTGCTATGCGACAAACATACTAAAAACTAAATAAACATATATGCACGTCGCAACTGCACTCTCTCTTTAAAATACAGAATTATCAAGGTGAATGACTTAATTTCTTCACATGAAAATTAAAGTCACTCTCGTCTTCCTTGACAATCTCAACAGAATTTGAGTTTGTTGCAGTCATTTTCAATCGTTATCGAAAACTTGTAACAATTTGATTACTTTGATTGTCAAGGAGATAGTGCGGTCACCAACATCTTTCTGATGTGATGGACTTGTTGATTTTCTCTTGCAACACTTCTAAAATAGTGTCACTTTTGATCATCTTCAAAATTGATGTGGATTTCACATATGATTCGGACTTTACCAATGCAATTAACTGCAAAGCTCGACACCAAACGTTAGTATCGACGATGAAGTCAAGAATAAAAGTAAAGTTAAAGAGCTAGATTAATTCATTTGGCTTATCGAGATTAGGCTATGATGAGCCTAATTGTAACTTTGATCTCGACTCATAACTAGTGATCCTCCAACATTTTGTTTCTTACAATTTGGAAATAATCTATCAGATTTGTCTTCAATATTCCTGCAAAAATAAAAATAAAAACTATTTTAAAGAAAACTTTGAGGCAACACAATGAAATGAATATAAAATGAGATGGAAGGTTTTCTAGGTTTTGTTGATGAGGCCACGATGGGCGCAAATGACGCCTTTTGTCACACTTGAAAACTTTACATAGCCATTTTTTGTGACTACGATGTTCGTGCATCCAAAGAAAAATTCTTGGTTTGAAAGATCACTTGGCTTACACGGTCACCCCTCCTTTGTAAGACAGTCTTGGAGGAATTTTTGAGGACCCTCCTCAAAATTCTATCCCGGTCTAAAATAAGAAAAACTCTTGTAACTTGCTTTGTTAATTCTTAGGTTGCTCCTTCAGGAATTTTGAGGTCCCTTCTTAAAATTCTGTCCCAGTTAACTGTATTGGCGTATCTTGAACTGTTGGTGGGAAACATCTGGAAATTTTTAAATTCTCTCAAAAAATTTGTTCGAGTTATGATTCTCAACGTAACTTTAGCCTTGACTTGTTGGAAAGATCTTCTTCTTGAGAATTTTTTAGTCCTTTTCAAAAATTTTGTCCTAGTTTCGATTGTAAAGAAAAATACAAATCTTACGGGAGATACGATCGAGCCATCGTGGCGCCTAAGTATCCCGTTGAGGCTGGAATCAGGTCAAACGTACTTCAAAGTGCAAAGAAAACATTGAAAGTTGAATAAAGGGGTGACCGAGGCCGACACAGGCCGCCTCCGTATCTCATTCTTAAGAATTCAGGTCAGACGTAGTTCATTTACAAGAAATGTACGATAAAATTGGAAAAGGGTTAAATACATTTTCATAAGAAAGGTAACGAAAACTTCATATGCAGAATTTTGGCTAATGTTGGACATTCTTCTTTTTGACCTTTGATGACGAATATCTTCAAATGACTTAGTTCAGAAATGTCTTCTACTTAGTCTTAAGCATCCAATATGTTATCCCTTGAGGTGGTTTCCTCAATATTGATCAAATTGTTGTTGATCATCTTTTGTATCTTGTGCTTTAGGGTCGAATAATTCTCTGTGTCGTGTTCAATGACTCCTGAACGATAAGCACATCTGTGGTTAGCCCTGTAAAATTTTCCCAAAGGATTGGTTGGTCTTCCTTCTATAGGATGGAGAATTCACATTGCTTTCAACCTTTCATAAAGTTGAGTTTGAGATTCCCTTAATGGTGTAAACATTTTGGGAGCCTTCCTAAAGTTTGGTCGAGGAAATATTTTATGATTGACATTATGATTTTGATATTTCCTTTGGGAAGCTGATCGATTATAGGTAGTCGTGAACATACCTACGTCCTCTGCTTTTTCTTTTGATGTATCCATATCATTAGTCCTGGTAGCTTTTCCATTAAATCGCAATGCGGTAAAGTTTGTGACCCTTCCAGTCTTGAAACCATCTTCTAAAGCTTCTCCCACTTTGACGATCTCGATAAAATTTTTGTCCCATTATACACAACATTCTTTTATAGTACTCAGGCTCTTGTATTCGAATGAACATTTCAGTGATCTCACGTTCGGAAATGGGAGGTTAAACTCTTGCGGCCTCTTTTATCCAACGAAGAGAGTATTCTCGATAATTTTCTGTAAACTTCTATTTGATCTTTTCCAAGTAGTAGCGATCTGGGGCAGCTTCTACATTATGTCCAAATATTTTCGTGAAATCTTTTGCGAGTGCATTCAAACTTGTCCATTGTTTCAGTTCTTGTGATGTAAGACACTCCAGAGCTTCTCCACTTAGAATTCGACTGAAGAGACGCATCAACAATGCTTCATTTTTGCCATCTCCCACGAGTTGATCACAATAAAATTTCAGATGTGCTAGAGGATTTCCAGTTCCATTAAAAGTGACGAACTTTGGCACTTTAAAACCCTTCCGAAAGCTCCAAATTTGGATGAATGCATAGATTTTCATAATTCAGCGCCACCTCTTCTGAAGCACAATTAAGTTCTTTTATCGCTTTCGCAATCTCTTCCTTCATGATCTGCTTAGTCTTTTCCTCTTTGGCCCTCCACTCCTTCTCCTTCTATTTGTAGTGGTCAAGTTCGGAATATGCTGTATAGTGAAGATGTGGTTTGCTTTGGACTGGATATCAAAAGTGATTTTCGGAGGTAAGGGTTGAGAGTTTTGTGGATTTTGAGTGTCTATAGAAGGGGTTTGATACATTAAAGGGGGTGTTTGATGATTGTTGACATTTAGGCTCTGAAATGGAGGGAGTATTTGAGAGTAATTTGTGATTTGGTTTTGAAGAGGAGGAAAAACTTGAGGTTTGGGATTCAGGCTTTGAAGAGGAGGCGGTGCTTGGTATGAAGTGTTGGTCTGATGAATATTTGACGCGGTTAGGTCGATGGTGGAAGGATTTTGAGTAGGGTTGGAGGGTGGGTTATTTAGAACATGTTCCGAATTTGAAATCAGAGGAGGAAAATGGAGTGGAAGCCTTCCATTGCCTAGAGTGTTGAGATCGATAGTCGAAATTGACAATTCTTGTTTTTTCTGGAGCTCAACCCTCAACTCAGCAATCTGTTGCATCAATTGCGCAATTAACTCATGTTGTTCAGCGACAGACGGTTGAACTATAGCAACTTCAGTTAGGCTGATATTCTCATTATTCTGAGTCATTTTTCTTCTCTCTTTCAACAAATTTCGATTGGAAAAGTAATCTTTGAATGTTCAACAA
The DNA here is from genome assembly GCA_016801875.1 of Solanum sitiens. Taxonomy (NCBI): domain Eukaryota; kingdom Viridiplantae; phylum Streptophyta; class Magnoliopsida; order Solanales; family Solanaceae; genus Solanum; species Solanum sitiens. The sequence continues at coordinate 218,682 of JABWTJ010000433.1, read as the reverse complement.
CTAATCAACACAAATCAGTTTTGAGTATCTGACAAAGAAAAATATCTCAAACAATAAATGTGTTAGTTTGTGTAGGTAATAGGTAATACAAGATATCACACACAAAACTGTAAGCACACAAAAGTCGCTTCATTTGAAGATAAACTAGCCCACAGATAAACAAAAAAAATTCTATTTGATTCCAGAATTAGTGAATTAGAAAAGTCGACATGAATCGAGACAAAGTCGATTGTATCGTAATTCTGATTCTTGACTAAGATGTAACTCTAATTTTTTTTTCGTAAGAATTTGGAAAAGATAGAATTTCTCAGAATAAGAACTGAACTTTGAAAGGCTGCCTACGTTCCCACAAAAGAGAATTCAGGTCCTACATAGTTCAACCCATTTGAATCTCTTTTGATTTGAAATAATGAATCTTTTTATGATATGAGAGTAATATTTAAAAAATGAAGTTCGATTTATTTTGGGAAACTAAAGACTTGAAGAGTATTTGGACGCGATTTTGATAGTGTCTTGATATTTGTGCTTAGGGGTTCTAAAAAATATTTGAAGAAGAGTGAGCTAGAATATCTCCAGATAAAGCAACATATTCACATAAGCAATTATAACACATTAACAAATATTGCGCGTTCTAAACAAATATGTGATCTTTTTGTGCTAAGGGTAGGCCTAGCGATTTGAGGGATATGTACGTCATTCGAAACATTCATTGCCCAAAACTCAAATTTATATAATTTTACGAATAAAACTAGATGGGGATACATAATAGGGAAAATGAGATACAAAATAATTAGTCTCACGCATGGGTAGATTGCTATACTATGCTTCCATGAAATTACCTTCGCTCTTGAACTTCTTGTCGTCTCCGGGTGCCAACGTCTTTAGATAGTAGCTTGTGAAACACTTTCTTCAACTATAATCTAATTCTTACCCCATGGGACAATGATTTTTTCAAACAATGTATACATCTTTCAAATTTAAAAACATATGTATGATCGTCCCTTCAAGGTCGTGGACCATTTTGTACTAAAGGTGGGCTTTCTAATGGGCCCAACTCGCCTTGGGTGTTTGGTCATCTTAGTTCAAATGCTCCTAAATTCGGGATTTTGGCTCGGCTCTACGCTAGTTGACTAAGAGTGACTTTTAAATACCGAGAACCCAAGCGGGCAACTTAGGATGGAATTCACGACAACCATTAGACGCATGACGAACCAATAAATTGTCAATCGTTTTGGAAAAGGGTTGAGTATAAAAAAAGTCCAGATGCGGTTCCGCAAACCGTCCTTTAATATACTATACATATATATCAGAAGATGCCATGAAATGCAATGACAGTTATATAATTTAAACATATTCAGCACATATACCACTTTAACAGTTAATAACATTTAGTCACGTAGTCAAATCTCATGGTTAGAACATAATTAATCCCAAGTAGAGTCATCATTTCTGTTTTACAAATATATATATATATATATATATATATATATATATATATATATATATATAGAAAATGAGTAAGTTTTTGAGAAATCAATTAATCCTATGAATTATTTTTGTTTTACAAAAAAAAATAATTAAAAATGACTATGTTTTTGAAAAATCAATTAATCCTATGAATTAAGAGAAATCGACTTTCCAATTTAACAGAGTCGCTACTTAAGTTTTTAGTAAAAATCAAGAAAAAACATATAATTATTTTCAAAAGATTTAAACATATAAAAATCAGTTGAAAAAGGGTTCGAAGTTCAAATACACATTCCGAGTATTTGTTAGGCCCTCGGAATGCCCGCTAACTTGCAGTTGACCGGCGATTGACTAAATGACCTTTTAAAATAATTTTTCAAATACTGACTTAATAAAGAAAAATGAGTTTTATTTATTTACTTACTTAATATATTTTATTTATTAATTAATATAAAAAAAATACAAAGTAAAAAAAGAGATATACATTTATATATTTTTTGAATATAGAAAGAAATAACTATCTTTTGAAAATTAATAAAATTCAATCAAAATATTAGTCAATATAATAATGCACAAACAAGAAGAAAGGGAGAGAAAATAAAAGTTGGACCTTTGCCCAATTCCACTAAGTTGGACTTTTGGCCCACCTGTCCTAAATCTAAAATTTTATCTACATAATGGATTTGGGCCCAATTTCACCAAAATGGAGTTGAAAATTGTTAAGGCTTTTGGGGCCTATTTGCCTTGAAAAACCAGCGTATACATTTTATGTATATCGATAAATACGAGCCGCATTTCAAGTCTGTTCTCCTGTATTATCCATGTATATCGACTTTGACTTGTATTTTTAATCAACTATGCATTCCTGCATTTTTCAGGACCTGTGCTTCGTGTATTCCGATTGTATACCAGTGTACACAACCTGTATATCAACCTATTTTTAACTCTTGGGGGGGGGGGGGGGGGGAGGGCTGGAAAATTCATTTCCAGCAACCAGTTGCTGCTTTTAACCTATCCATCTTCTTCATCAATTTGCCGAGATGGCTGACTCGATGGAGAAAAATTGAGCCTTCATGGCTCATTCAACGGATGCAAGAGGAAGCGAGAAAATTCGAGAGACTCGGCAAATACCATAAACAAAAGAAAGACAAAATTAGCTAGAGGAAACGACATGAAATGAAGCAAACGAATTAATAAAAGAAAACATATGAGAAGAAATGCAGCGGTTATTCAATACTTACAAAAACCCAAAAGCAAAGAAGTCCTAACATAGGACATATGTGTGCACAGATAACATGACAATCATGGCAAAGCTAACTCCATACATGCAGTAACTTCTAACAATAAAGAGCATGTTGAGCATTATTCTTAAGATAGCAAAATAAGAGCTTCAAGTGATGGAATTCAAATGAAACAGTGAGCAATTTGTCATCAACTAGATATTACTGTTAAACACTTATCTCAAAATACACCTACTTGAAATGCTTTTCCCAGATAGCAAAGAACATAACAAAATCAGATTCACAAATCTTCTTAAGCTCAAGCTCAAGCTCAAGTAACACCAATAGACATATTTAGCATACCAAATATGAATAACCAAAGCATTTTAACTCCTTTTCTAATAGACTATAAGAACTGATAAAAAAAACAAAGCAAACATAAATGGCTACCTAAAATTGCAACCACTAGCTTAAGTACATATACACTTGAACATTTAGAACACTTATCATGATACTCCACTAATTTATGTAAATAAACCTCAATTCACTCTTAGAATATTGAGACACATGAGTGGGCTGATGGCAATAGTCATTACATACACAAGAGTTGTTTGACTATATAACAAAAATGAACAGGATTCCAAAATTGAAGAGGCTTACATAAACCAAACCGAACCGATGTTTGAACAAGATGAACTCGACTGATCAGCATAACGAAAAGAAAGTAATATAAGAGAGAAAATAGCAAGCCATCCAACTTATGCTATTTACACGGGTCGAGATATAATCAGCTCGCAAATGAAAACAAACTTATATCTATATAGAGTAAGCTAGGATTTTAAACTAAATCACAAATCGTGAGCTACGAAGGAGATCATACACTGAAGTAAAAGGACATTAGCAGGAAGAAATTATCTATAATCATCCCAACTTTGAGCGAGGGCAACTTAAAAAATCATTTTGAACAAATAGACTACATATTAATTTACCATCCACAATGAATAAAAAAACAAACAATCGCAAATACTAACATATAGACAATTCACACAATAGAGAATCAAACAATAACACGTTAAGAATAGATGGAAAACTTTTTCTTTAAAAAAAAAAAATCCCCCCTCAATAGAGAAGGAGAGGAAACTATTTATAGGGCTGAAAAGGGGGGAATCATATTGAATTTGAAACTTCAAAATCCTTGAAGATAAGGTAAGAGCTGGAATTGTACGAATTTCCAACGGAAACAAGAGGGTATACGTCCGATTCGAGGAGCAAGGACGAAGGAGGTGTAAGATCTTGACACCTAAGAATTCTCCAACGTTCTTTGTACGAACGATATGAAGGGTGAGGGAGAGGGGACGCACGCTTCGGGTCAATTTTCTGGGCTGCTGGACTAGTTTGCGAGTTGGGTCGCATTCGATTTTTCTGGGTTTGTTTGCGATTCCACTCGCTGAGGAAGAAGAGCACATGCAGTCGGGTTAGTTTTGGTATATTGGAAATGGGTTGCTGATGTTTGTATGTTGATGGTCTTGGGTTATTTGATGTTGGGCTGGGAAGCAATGAATTGGGTTGAGGGAAATTAAATTGGGCTGCTAAATTTTTTTTAAAAAAAGTACCAATGTTTGTTCTTTAAATGGGTTTAAGGGATTTGGGCTAATAACTAAACAAGATGAATTATAAATTAATTAATGAGCTTCGTAATATTAAAAAAAAATAAATAATCAACTTAACTATATAAAATAATTAATCCAAAAATGTAAACTATCATATAACTAAACTAATTTATTAAATAATTAAACAAAATTACATCTTTTTGAGATGATTTTCAAATATTTATAAAATGTACTATTATATATAAAATTATATGAAAACATATTTACTAATTATAAATTATAAAAATCGACTAAGATTACTTAAAATGACTTTGAAAATTATTTGAATTTTATAAAACTAATTATTCTAAATCGTTTGAGAATTAAGAAGCTCATGAATTAATCATATCGGGGTGGGTCAAAATTGGGTGTCAACAACTGTCCCTCATTTTACTTGGATTTATGCAAGAAATTCGAGGAAAATGAAATTGACCAAGACAATCTTTACCGACCACATATTCATCCTTAGGAAAGGATTTGATACAGACTTTAGGAATTATGGCCGAATCCTAGACACGGGTTTCGTACATATCTCAGGTTATATGAGAATTCAGGCCACTTGTAGTTTGATATGCTTGATTAACGTATGATTATGAAATAATTCAAAAGCTACTCCGATATCGGATTATGAAGAGACCGAAATGCTCGAAAATAGATATATGACAAAATATTTGAGTAGAGCCGAGTTTCAATATTGAGCCTGCCTGCATATCCTTATACTTTAGGAATCATGCTGTTCGCAGTTTGACTCGATCGGTTGAAAAGGAAATCTATTATGCTAGATAAACTTGGTTCTGGACAAGTGACGAAATAAATTGAGTATGAAAAAGAGACTTGCAACCTCTAAATCATGAATGCGGTGCACTTCACACCCATAAGTAAGAACTTGCACGGACATAATTTCCAAATCTCTTAGAGCATTGTCACTCGGATTGGAAAGTTGCTTTCGATAGATACCAAAATTTTTGGATGCAAAACTGAAACCAAGGAACCTAAAGAAAAACCCACATGCCTTATGATGGGGGTATGGTTTGATTGTGGTGGAAGTCGCTCCTCTACTCGCGTCCCAAGAGTCGGACACTCCTCTTTGACCTATGTCCCAATTCACTGCTAAGAAAAAGTTCCACATTGTGCTGCATCCTTTTTGATGTCGTCCGCACCTATGGTTTGATTTGAGAATTCATCCTTTTGGATGCTCTCGACAAAGACCAAAACAACTTGTTAGTAGAAAAATGTAACTAGAAAAGTGGTTGTATCTCTTACGATGTTTTTCAGTTACTCTTGATGTGCAAGATGACGCATAAGTATGTTCTTATGCCGCTTTTGAACAGAGTATGTCCATTACCACTCGTGATTTGATGAGGATTTGGAGATATCATTACTTGTTTTCTGCACGGAAAACTCCTGTGATATCTGCAACGAGCTAGATGACTCAATGATTATCGAACTGTAACGAAGTGGATGGCTAGATAATGTTCCAACTGCAACGAGGTGGATGCTCGATAATATTACATTTGTAACGAGGTGGATGACTCGATAACATTCCAACTCTAACGAGGTGGATGACTCGATAATATTCAAACCATAACGATGTGGATGACTCGATAATATTCATCTGTAACAAGGTAGATGGGTCGATAATAGTCCAACTGTAACGAGGTGGATGACTCGATAATAGTCCAACTGTAACGAGATGGATGGCTCGATAATATTCCAACTATAACGAGGTGGATACTCGATAATATTCCAACTATAACGAGATGAATGACTCGATAATAGTCCAACTATAACGAGATGGATAACTCGATAATATTCCAACTGTAACGAGGTGAATAGCTCGATAATATTTCATTTGTAACAAGGTGGAGGATCGATAATATTCCATTTGTAACGAGGTAGATGGCTCGATAATAGTCCAACGATAACGAGGTGGATGACTCGATAATATTCCAACTGTAACGAGGTGGATGCTCGATAATATTCTATCTGTAACAAGGTGGAGGCTCGATAATATTCCAACTGTAACGAGGTAGATGGCTCGATAATAGTCCAACTATAACGAGGTGAATGACTCGGTAATATTCCAACTTTAACGAGATGGATGACTCGATAATATTCCATCTATAACGAGGTGGATGACTCTATAATAGTCCAACTGTAACGAGGTGGATGGCTTGATAATATTACAATTGTAACGAGGTGGATGACTCGATAATATTCCATTTGTTACGAGGTGGAGGCTCGATAATATTCCATCAGTAACGATGTGGATGACTCGATAATACTTCAACTGTAACGAGGTGGATGTCTCGATAATATTTCAACTGTAACGAGGTGGATATCTCGATAATATTCCATTTGTAACGAGGTGAATGGTCGATAATTATCCATCTGTAACGAGGTGGATGACTCGATGATATTCCAATATAATTCAAAAATAGGAACCTTAAATGGAAAAACAAATATACGAACCACTTACAGGTGGATCACCCAACAAAATTATATACTAAAGTCTTTGATCGCCAATCAAAAAACATAATCTGCTTATGTGGTGGATACCCAACAAATTAGAATTTTGACTCTGGCATTGTCAATAAACATGTATGCCTAAATTGCTATGCGACAAACACACTAAAACTAAATAAACGTATATGCACGTCGCGACTGCACTCTCTCTTTAAAATACAGAATTATCAAGGTGAATGACTTAATTTCTTCACATGAAAATTAAAGTCATTCTCGTCTTCCTTGACAAACTCAACAGAATTTGAGGTTTTTTGCAGTCATTTTCAATCGTTATCGAAAACTTGTAACAATTTGATAACTTTGATTGTCAAGGAGATAGTGCGGTCACCAACATCTTTCTGATGTGATGGACTCGTTGATTTTCTCTTGCAACACTTCTAAGATAGTGTCACTTTTGATCATCTTCAAATTTGATGTCGATTTCACATATGATTCGGACTTTACCAATGCAATTAACTGCAAAGCTCGACACCAAACGTTAGTATCGACGATGAAGTTAAGAATAAAAGTAAAGTTGAAGAGCTAGATTAATTCATTTGGCTTATCGAGATTAGGCTATGATGAGCCGAATTGTAACTTTGATCGCGACTCATAACTAGTGATCCTCCAACATTTTGTTTCTTACAATTTGGAAATAATCTATCAGATTTGTCTTCAATATTCCTGCAAAAATAAAAATAAAAACTATTTTAAAGAAAACTTTGAGGCAACACAATGAAATGAATATAAAATGAGATGGAAGGTTTTCTAGGTTTTGTTGATGAGGCCACGATGGGTGCAAATGACGCCTTTTGTCACACTTGAAAACTTTACATAGCCATTTTTTGTGACTACGATGTTCGTGCATCCAAAGAAAAATTCTTGGTTTGAAAGACTGATTTGTGTTGATCTTGTCTCCACGCTCTTTCATGCGCTTGGCTTACACGGTCACCCCTCCTTTGTAAGACAGTCTTGGAGGAATTTTTGAGGACCCTCCTCAAAATTCTATCCCGGTCTAAAATAAGAATAACTCTTGTAACTTGCTTTGTTAATTCTTAGGTTGCTCCTTCAGGAATTTTGAGGTCCCTTCTTAAAATTATGTCCCAGTTAACTGTATTGGCGTATCTTGAACTGTTGGTGGGAAACATCTGGAATGTTTTAAATTTTCTCAAAAAATTTGTCCTAGTTACAATTCTCAACGTAACTTCAGCCTTAACTTGTTGGAGAGATCTTCTTGAGAATTTTTGAGTCCCTCTCAAAAATTCTGTCCCAGTTTCTATCGTAAAGAAAAATACAAATCTTACGGGAGATATGATCGAGCACTCGTGGCGCCTATGTATCCCGTTAAGGCTGGAATCAGGTCAAACATAGTTCAAAGTGCAAAGAAAACATTGAAAGTTGAATAAAGGGGTGACCAAGGCCGACACAGGCCGCCTACGTATCTCATTCTTGAGAATTCAGGTCAGACGTAGTTCATTTACAAGAAATGTGCGATAAAATTGGAAAAAGGGTTAACTACATTTTCACAAGAAAGGTAACAAAAACTTCATATGCAGAATTTTGGCTAATGTTGGGCATTCTTCTTTTCGACCTTTGATGACGAATATCTTCAAATGACTTAGTTCGGAAATGTCTTATACTTACTCTTAAGCATCCAATATGTTATACCTTGAGGTGGTTTCCTCAATATTGATCAAATTGTTGTTGATCATCTTTTGTATCTTGTGCTTCAAGGTTGAACAATTCTCTGTGTCGTGTCCTATGACTCCTGAACGATAAGCACATCTGTGGTCAGCCTTGTAAAATTTTCTCAAAGGATTGGTTGGTCTTACTTCTATAGGATGGAGCATTCCCATTGCTTTCAACATTTCATAAAGTTGAGTTTGAGATTCGCTTAATGGTGTAAACATTTTAGGATCCTTCCTAAAGTTTGGTCGAGGAATTTTTTTTTGATTGACATTATGATTTTGATATTTCCTTTGGGAAGCTGACCGCTTATAGGTAGTCGTGACCATACCTACCTCCTCTCCTTTTCCTTTTGATGTATCCATATCATTAGTCCTGGTAGTTTTTCCATTAACTCACAATGCGGTAAAGTTTCTGACCCTTCCAGTCTTGAAACCATCTTCTAAAGCTTCTCCCACTTTGACGATCTCAACAAACTTTTGTCCCATTATACACAACATTTTTTCATAGTACTCAGGCTCTTGAATTCGAATGAACATTTTGGTGATCTCACGTTCGGACATGGGAGGTTGAACTCTTGCGGCCTCTTTTCTCCTACGAAGAGCGTATTCTCAATAATTTTCTGTAGACTTCTGTATGATCTTTTCCAAGTAGTAGCGATCTGGGGCAGCTTCTACATTATGTCCAAATATTTTCGTGGAATCTTTTGCGAGTGCATTCAAACTTGTCCATTGTTTCAGTTCTTGTGATGTAAGACACTCCAGAGCTTCTACACTTAGAATTCGACTGAAGAGACACATCAACAATGCTTCATTTTTGCCAGCTCCCACGAGTTGATCACAATAAACTTTTAGATGTGCTAGAGGATTTCCAATTCCATTAAAAGTGACGAACTTCGGCACTTTAAACCCTTTCGGAAGGTCCAAATTCGGATGAATGCATAGATTTTCATAATTCAGCGCCACCTCTTTTGAAGCAGAATCAAGTTCTTTTATCGCTTTCGCAATCTCTTCCTTCATGATCTGCTTAGTCTTTTCTTCTTTGGCCCTCCACTCCTTCTCCTTCTCTTCGTAGTGGTCAAGTTTGGAATATGCAGTATAGTGAAGATGTGGTTTGGTTTGGACTGGGATATCAAAAGTAACTTTCGAAGGTAAGGGTTGAGAGTTTTGTGGATTTTGAGTGACTATAGAAGGGGTATAATACATTAAAGGGGGTGTTTGATGATTGTTGACATTTAGGCTCTGGAATGGAGGGACTATTTGAGTGTTACTTGCGCTTTGGTTTTGAAGAGGAGGAAAAACTTGACGGTTGAGATTCAGGCTTTGAAGAGGAGGCGGTGCTTGGTATGAAGTGTTGGTCTGATGAAGATTTGACGCGGTTAGGTCGATGATGGAAGGATTTTGAGTAGGGTTGAAGGGTGGGTTATTTAGGACATGTTCCGAATTTGAAATCAGAGGAGGAAAATGGAGTGGAAGCCTTCCATTGCCTAGAGTGTTGAGATCGATAGTCGAAATTGACAATTCTTATTTTTTCTGGAGCTCAACCCTCAACTCAGCAATCTGTTGCATCAATTGCGCAATTAACTCATGTTGTTCAGCGACAGGCGGTTGAACTATAGCAACTTCAGTTAGGCTGATATTCTCATTATTCTGAGTCATTTTTCTTCTCTCTTTCAACAAATTTCGATTGGAAAAGTAATCTTTGAATGTTCAACAACTAATCAACACAAATCAGTTTTGAGTATCTGACAAAGAAAAATATCTCAAACAATAAATGTGTTAGTTTGTGTAGGTAATAGGTAATACAAGATATCACACACAAAACTGTAAGCACACAAAAGTCGCTTCATTTGAAGATAAACTAGCCCACAGATAAACAAAAAAAATTCTATTTGATTCCAGAATTAGTGAATTAGAAAAGTCGACATGAATCGAGACAAAGTCGATTGTATCGTAATTCTGATTCTTGATTGAGATGTAACTCTAATTTTTTTTCGTAAGAATTTGGAAAAGATAGAATTTCTCAGAATAGGAACTGAACTTTGAAAGGCTGCCTACGTTCCCACAAAAGAGAATTCAGGTCCTACATAGTTCAACCCATTTGAATCTCTTTTGATTTGAAATAATGAATCTTTTTATGATATGAGAGTAATATTTAAAAAATGAAGTTCGATTTATTTTGGAAAACTAAAGACTTGAAGAGTATTTGGACGCGATTTTGATAGTGACTTGATATTTGTGCTTAGGGGTTCTAAAAAATATTTGAAGAAGAGTGAACTAGAATATCTCCACATAAAACAACATATTCACATAAGCAATTATAACACATGAACAAATATTGCGCGTTCTAAACAAATATGTGATGCTTTTGTGCCAAGGGTAGGCCTAGCGATTTGAGGGATTTATACGTCATTCGAAACATTCATTTCCCCAAAACTCAAATATATACAATTTTACGAATAAAACTAGATGGGGATACATAATAGGGAAAATGGGATACAAAATAATTAGTCTCACGCAGGGGTAGATTCCTATACTATGCTTTCATATAAGTACCTTCGCTCTTGAACTTCTTGTCGTCTTCGGGTGCCAATGTCTTTAGATAGTAGCTTGTGAAACTCGTTCTTCAACTATAATCTAATTCTTACCCCATGGGACAATGTTTTTTCAAACAATGTATACATCTTTCAAATTTAAAAACATAAGTATGATCGTCCCGTTAAGGTTGTGGGCCGTTTTGGACTAAAGATGGGCTTCTAATGGGCCCAACGGGCCTTGGGTGTTGGGTCATCTTAATTCAAATGCTCCTAAATTTGGGATTTTGGCTCGGCTCTACACTAGTTTACTAAGAGTGACTTGAAATACCGGGAACCCAAGCGGACAACTTAGGATGGAATTCACGACAACCATTAGACGCATGACGAACCAATAAATTGCCAATCGTTCCGGAAAAGAGTTGAGTATAAAAAAAGTCCGGCTGCGGTTCCGCAAACCGTCCTTTAATATACTATACATATATATCAAAAGATGTCATGAAATGGAATGACAGTTATATAATTTAAACATATTCAGCACATATACCACTTTAACAATTAATAACAATTAGTCACGCAGTCAAATCTCATGGTTAGAACTTAATTAATCCCTAGTAGAGTCGCCATTTCTGTTTTACAAAAATATATATATATATATATATATATAATAAATAGAAAATGAGTAAGTTTTTGAAAAATCAATTAATCCTATGAATTAAGAGAAATCGACTTTCCAATTTAACAGAGTCGCTACTTAATTTTTTAGTAAAAATCAAGAAAAAAAATATAATTATTTTCAAAAGGTTTAAACAGATAAAAATCAGTTGAAAAAGGGTTCGAAGTTAAAATACACATTCCGAGAATGTGTTAGGCCCTCTGAATGCCCGTTAACTCGCGGTTGACCGGCAATTTGACTAAACGACCTTTTAAAATAATTTTTCAAATATTGACTAAAGAAAGAAAATTTAGTTTTATTTATTTACTTACTTAATATATTTTATTTATAAATTAATTACTTGTTTTAAGGGAAGATCACTAAAGGGGTCATTCTAAAGGGAATGAATTAGGTGTTGACAAGACTATATATATAAAAAAAATACAAAGTAAAAAAAGAGATAAACATTTATATATATTTTGAATATAGAAAGAAATGACTATCTTTTGGAAATTAATAAAATTGAACCAAAATGTTAGTCAATATAATAATGCACAAACAAGAAGAAAGGGAGAGAAAATAAAAGTTCGGCCTTTGCCCAATTCCACTAAGTTGGGCTTTTGGCCCACCTGTCCTAAAGCTAAAATTTTATCCACATAATGGATTTGGGCCCAATTTCACCAAAATGGAGCTGAAAATTGTTAAGGCTTTTGGGGCCTATTTGCCTTGGAAAATCAGCGTATACATTTTGTGTATATCGCTGTATACGAGCCGCATTTCAAGTCTGTTCTCCTGTATTATCCATGTATATCGACTTTGGTTTGTATTTTCAATCAACTATGCATTCCTGCATTTTTCAGGATCTGTGCTTCGTGTATTCCGATTGTATACCAGTGTATACAACCTGTATATCAGCCTGTTTTTGACTCTTTGGGGGGGGGGGGGGGGGGGGGAGGCTGGAAAATTAATTTCCAGCAACCTGTTGCTGCTTTTAACCTATCCATCTATTTCATAACTTTGCCGAGATGGCTGATTTGATGGAGAAAAAAATTGAGCCTTCATGGCTCATTCAACGGATAAAAGAGGAAGCGAGAAAATTCGAGAGACTCGATCAATACCATAAACAAAAGAAAGACAAAATTAGCTAGAGGAAACGACATGAAATGAAGCAAACGAATTAATAAAAGGAAACATATGAGAAGAAATGCAGCGGTTATTCAATACTTACAAAAACCCAAAAGCAAAGAAGTCCTAACATAGGACATGTGCGTGCACAAATAACATGACAATCATGGGAAAGCTAACTCCATACATGCAGTAACTTCTAACAATAAAGAGCATGGTGAACATTATTCTTAAGATAGCAAAATAAGAGCTTCAAGTGATGGTATTCAAATGAAACAGTGAGCAATTTGTCATCAACTAGATATTACTGTTAAACACTTGTCTCAAAATACACCTACTTGAAATGCTTTTCCCAGATAGCAAAGACATAACAAAATCAAATTCACAGATCTTCTTAAGCTCAAGCTCAAGTAACACCAAAAGACATATTTAGCATACAAAAAATGAATAACCAAAGAATTTAAACTCCTTTTCTAATAGACTATAAGAACTGATAAAAAAACAAAGCAAACGTAAATGGCTACCTAAAATTGCAACCAGTAGCTTAAGTACATATACACTTGAACATTTAGAACACTTATCATGATACTCCACTAATTTAAGTAAATAAACCTCAACTCACATCAAACTCTTTGAATATTGAGACACATGAGTGGGTTGATGGCAATAGTCATTACATACACAAGAGTTGTTTGACTATATAAACCAAAATGAACAGGATTCCAAAATTGAAGAGGCTTACATCAAACCAATCCGAACCGATGTTTGAACAAGATGAACTCGACTGATCAGCATAACGAAAAGAAAGGAATAGAAGAGAGAAAATAGTAAGCCATCCAACTTATGCTATTTACACGGGTCGAGATATAATCAACTCACAAATGAAAACAAAATTATGTCTATAGAGAGTAAGCTAGGATTTCAAACTAAATCACAAATCGTGAGCAACGAAGGAGATCATACATTGAAGTAAAAGGACATTAACAAGAAGAAATTATCTAGAATCATCCCAACTTTGAGCGAGGAAAACTTAAAAAATCAATTGGAACAAATAGACTACATAATAATTTACCATCCACAGTGAATAAAAAAACATAACAATCGCAAATACTAACATATAGACAATTCACACAGTAGAGAATCAAACAATAACACGTTAAGAATAGATGGGAATCGAATCGAAATGAGTACTACCTTTCAAGGTGCACCGAAACTGGGGGAAAACGAGCAGCGAGAGCGACTTCTGCACCAAGTGAACGATTCCGAGGAAACTTTGGATGAATGAAACTGAGAGAAAGAGATCCGAGACTCAACCAGATTTCTTCAAAAACTTTGACTTAACTGTATTTTTCCTCTAAAACCATTGCCATCTCTCAATAATTTTTTCAATATTTCTTCCAACTTTTTCTCAAAAAAATAAAAATAAATCCCCCCTCAACAGAGAAGGAGAGGAAACTATTTATAGGGCTGAAAAGGGGGGAATCGGATTGAAATTGAAACTTCAAAATCCTTGAAGATAAGGTAAGAGCTGGAATTGTACGAATTTCCAACGAAAACAAGAGGGTATACGTCCAATTCGAGGAGCAAGGACGAAGGAACCTAAGAATTCTCCAACGTTCTTTGTACGAATGATATGAAGGGCGACGGAGAAGGACGCGCGCTTTGGGTCAATTTTCTGGGCTGCTGGACTAGTTTACGTGTTGTGTCGCATTCGATTTTTCTGGGTTTGTTTGCGATTCTACTCGCTGAGGAAGAAGAGCACGTGGGGTCGGGTTAGTTTTGGTATATGTGAAACGGGTTGCTGATGTTTGTATGTTGATGGTCTGGGTTATTTGATGTTGGGCTGGGAAGCAATGAATTGAGTTGAGGGAAATTAAATTGAGTTGCTGATTTTTTTTTTAAAAAGATCCAAAGTTTGTTTTTTTAATGGGTTTAAGGGATTTGGGTTAATAACTAAACAAGATGAATTATAAATTAATTAATAAGCTTCTTAATATTAAAAAAATAAAATAATCGACTTAACTATATAAAATAATTAATCCAAAAATGTAAACTATCATATAACTAAACTAATTTATTAAATAATTAAATAAAATTACATCTTTTTGAGATGATTTTCAAATATTTATAAAATGTACTATTATATATAAAATTATATGAAAACATATTTACTAATTATAAATTATAAAAATTGACTAAGATTACTTAAAATGACTTTGAAAAGTTTTTGAATTTTGTAAAACTAATTATTCTAAATCGTTTGGGAATTAAGAAGCTCGTGAATTAATCATATCGGGGGTGGGTCAAAATTGGGTATCAATAGATGGTGTGATCACTGAGAGTGAAGTAACTAAAACTGTTGCTAGCAAATTTGGTGGACCTCGCATAGCAAAAGAACATGCTCCAGATACCAATAATTTTCTTACACTAAGACCACGAAGATTTAATTTGAGATAATTGATTGCATCTTAGACTTTTTAGAATTACAAGTTTTTTTTTATAACTTTTGGCCGACATTTTTGTGTTTGATACAGTTTTAAGTATTTGATGATATAATATCCACTGTTTTTTCCAGTCATGTCACGACCTGAGTCTGCACCCTGGACGTGGCTGGCACTCAAGAACCATTGCACCTATGAATGACTGCACTCGAGTAGGACCCCTTAATTAAATGAAAGTAGTTGTCTGTGATATATTCTTAAATCAGCCGTAGGTCAAATCACAAGTGGACACTAACGAATGAATCAATCCAAAGAAAGGCACAATTGGAGATAGTTGTCCTCCTACGGACCTTTGCCTTCCCTCCGTTTCCACAATAAGAAGAAAAAGCGGAATTTTTCCTGAATATGAACTACGACAAGGAAAATCAAACCTTAGAAAGACAAACATTGGATTGTTTTTGTGTAACATATCTCTTTTTTTCTTTGTCTATTGACTGAGTTCCCCTTTTTTGTTTGCCTTTTCTTGGTCCCCAAAGGAACTCTCATCCTGGCTGACTACAAGCGGAAGACTAACTTAAGCATGCAAAGGCTTAAAAAAAACTGAAATAAAATTCAATAAACTCAACTTTGCAAAACTTTAATTCAAATGAACAACTTAGAATAAAAATAATCTATTCACCTCGCCATTAAATAGAAAATTTAAGTCTTCAAAACATTTAATGAAATAAATGAATAATACATACTTCTCAACTATACTGACTATCTATGAAGCCTCTAAATGACAAGGATGGAAGTCGGAACAGGACCCACAATATCCTAACTAAACTGAAAAGTAAATGAAATTCTCCGAAAGCAAGGAGGCTCACCATAGATAACTCAAACTCTCGTATGTAACAACGAAACTCGTGTTGATGATCCTAAATACCTGTGTCTGCATCATGAGAAGATGCAGGCCAAATGACTCAGTACGTGGAATGTACGAGCATGTAAGAGGAATCCTAAAGCATAACATAAGCTTGAATTATTCAACTCAAAACTTATTCAACTCAAGGAATAATCAAGGATACTCAAAACTACTCAACTCAGAATACTCAAGGATAAGATACTCAACTCAGGGATTAGATACTCATTTTAGGGTACTGAACTTAACTCATTTCAGTATAACTCAGTTTAAAATAAGTGTAATATAAAGACAAACTATTTAAAAACGTGATGTCAACTCATTATCAAAATATCATAAAAGACATACCATGTTCCCTCTAAAAGTCTACTCGTGCAATGCATGAATGAAGTCACATACCCCCATTCATACTAAGCAAAACTCCTTGAGGAATCATGCAATTACTACTGTGGGAGTTTCTCTAACCAAAAACCATCACTTAAGAGCTATAGTGATGATACAACACTTTACCTCGCGCTGCCAAGGCCCATCCTATACCTTGTCATCAATATAAGAAGCTAATTCACTAAGTTGATCCACTAGTCTATTGTGAAAAAGATTCATCTAAAAAGTATGACCCTTTTCTACCCATGGTGGCTATATGGTTTTATGGAGTCGTGAGTTATCTGAACTCATGCTCGTCCCCAATTCAGTGCTCAATACTACTCCCAAAATATACTAGTTCTTATGTTTTAAAACATGCTTCTTCTGTGATTTGAGATTAGTGCTCAAAAACTTAGTTCAAAGGCTATCTTGGAAATCTCATCCTCTCTTGCTTTATTAGAAAGCAATTACTCTTTTCTGAAAACTAGCCTGAAGGCTATTTTAAAATCTCAGTATCCGTTCTTATTTAAATGTGAAAATAATTTAAATCTCTTTGGGAATACTTAGTCCCCATATAATCTTGAAGAAAAAGACTTCAACTTGATTCTTTACTCTTTACTGAACTCAAAACTTAAGTCTTTGAAACAAACTGAAAACGTTTGTGAAAGACTTTTGAAAATTTTATAAACTTTATTTTGACTTGCTCTTAACTTCTAAACTTGACTCTTAACTTCTCTTGACTTTTATCTTAACTTTCCTTGAATTGAATTATGGATCAAGGTTAGTGATCCCATGTTTATGGAGGATTTCATGATGTTCAACTTGGAGGTTTGCGAAATTATGAGCATGAACTACTGAAGTCAAGGACTCAAAGACACTTCTCATCTCAAGACTATTTGACTTATAGGGTTCATGGGAATTATGGACATGAACAATTCAACTCAAGGACTTCATGGGTAACATGTTAGAGACCCTTGATTAGAAATATAAATAAAATGTGTTAGAAACTTATTAATCAAGACTTAGAACTTGAAGATGCTACTCCTCTCAAAGATACTCAATTTGTGGAGTCCATGCGGAATTTATGGACATGAACGACTCGACTCGAAAGTCTACATATTACATGGAACTGATGTATATGACTCTTCTCATTCTCTTATTTACTTGCTCAAAACTTAGTTGAAATCAATGATGGATCTCAAAGAATTCACAATTGAACTTAAATACTTTCTTGCACTCTACTTTTAACTCTCTTGAATGTGAATTATGAATTCAAGAGTTATGGTTCATGATATGAAGGATATCAATAACAATATATAAATTTTATAATTAGGAATAGAACTTTTAAAAGAAACATGAACTCAAGAACTCAAAATCAACTTATCTCAACAATACTCGAATATAGGGGTAGAATCCTAGATTATTCTTTTACTGATTTGAAAGTAGATGTAGGGCGTGAGGACGAACTAGTCTAACACTATGATAAACTTACATACCTAGAAAAACAAGATTCTTGAAGAATATTGAAGAATCTTTAAGAACCTTGAAGAAGAACTTGATTAGAAGCCTTGAAACCCTACCTTGAAGGTAAACAATCAAGAAAACCTTTCTTGAGATTCTTGAATTACTTTGTTGAAATCTTTATGACCAAGGATTATGATTTTCATTAGTGAACATGAAAATCTTATTGTTTGTAGCCTTTTATTAGTCAAGAAATTCGTTTATGGTTTTCTTGGAGGTAAAAAGACAAAAACAACTAGTTTAATATTTTTCCGCCTGCTAGTTCGTAAGAACACTGTATATGTTATTAAAATCGTCATAACGTTTTAGTCAGAAATTGGGTTGACGCGAAACTTGTGGCGTTGGAAAGTAGATTCAATTATCTTTAATTGGATAGGTTATGACTCACGTATCTCTTAATATTCTAAGAGATATGGTCGTTTAAAGGTATATCAAGTAAAATCTTAAAGTAAAACTTAATCGATAAAGAAACTTCAAGAATACTTATCAAGAACTCATCAAGAACTTTAATCCTTAAATTTTGAGAACGAAATTACGCTTAAAATAACATGTTTAGAGTGTGGGTGAACATACCCAACATTATGGAAGCTTACATACCTCTTAGGAATTAAACCCATGGCAAAATTCCGCAACAAGACGCAAGAATCTCGACGAATGCTTGATCCTTTCCTCTTTTCTCTTCTTTTCTCCTTTTTAACTCTCAACTAAAATCCTAGGCGTATATTAGGATTATAAAACAAAACCTAATAGGATTACACCCCTAAAATATTACTAAAAATGAATCAAACTGATTGGTAAGGAAAAGACCAAAATACCCCTCACTATTTTCGGCTAACTTTCCTTAACTGGAAATGTAACTTCAAAAGACCATATCTCACTCATCCGTACTCGAAACTTAGCAAACTTATTGGCGTTGAAAAGATAATTCAAAGATATTTCCTAAAGTATCTTGTATAACACCTAACTCATCCTGTGCTAGGAAATATGGTGATTTGAAGTTGACTCAAAACTCATAATTAGTTTAAATCTCTAAATTTCAGATTTTTGTTATTTCCAATTTAGTTCTCTTTGGTACTCAAGGTGCTACATCTGTTCAACTGACCTTAATACTTAAGAAATTTTTAATTCCTTGGTAAAAATCTCATTCACTACGAGGAACGGTTCGAGTCTTAGCTCAAAATTTTCCGGGGTGTTACAAGTCAGATACCAACTACATATCAATTACAGATTGACTATTATAATTTCAGGATACTAGTTATATAGAAATTGCGTACCAATTGGATATCCCATTCAAAAGATAATTACACATTGAGTTTAATAATTTTCGGGATAACAATTATATACAAACTGCATACCAAATGAATTCAATATTTAAACAAAACAAACACCAATTTAAAGTTTATGAAGTAACTCTGTCTTATAATTGATATCCAAACTGTATACTTTTGGCATCCAACTTCATACATGATGGATTTTTTTACTTTATATTCTGACACAAAAAATAAAAAAATAAAAAAAATTAATGAATTTGGTATCCAACATGTATAAATATCTTGAAGAAATGATTATACCAATGTAAAACAGTGATCATTGTATTTTGTAACAATCTCAATTACATTTTGTTTTATATTATCAACGAAGTTGGTATACAATCTATATAAATACTGAAAGAAATGAATTTGAAAATTTAAAACAACGATCATTAAATTTTGCACCAACATCAATTACATCTTGTTTTATTTTGTTTTGAGTAGGACACCAGTTGGATACAAAATTAATACTCATGCTAAATTACATTAACTAATATCAGTGGCTATTCAGTTGCATACCAAATGGATACCAAATGTATACCATAATTACCTTATATAATGTTCACCAATATGAACAGTACCTTATATATTAAACTGCATGAATTTAATTTCCAGCTGTATGCAATTGGTATGATTACTGAATGAATCTTGTTAAAACATGAATAGTATATTTAACATTTAGCTGGAATGCATTTGATATCAATTCTGTATATATTTGATATGCATTGTCGATAAATATAATCTGAAAACAATGAATACATTGTCACAATCAAAACAAATCATAACTCTAAAAGACAAAATAAAATAAAATTTTGTATAGTTAAAATAATTAAACTATCTTTGTTTTGGCGCACGATAATTTGAACATATCATTCTATTGTGACCCACTTGACGACAACGTTGTTTTGGAGCAGGATATTTCCCTATTTCATTACGAAATTACAGTTTGTTTTACATAACACCAAAGCAAAAAAACATGTTTTATATTTATATTCAAACTTCATACCAACCTAATACACATTTCATACAAATCACGATATTTCTTACTCATACTTTTTACACAATAATGAATAATTATTCATACCAATATCATTTCAAATACACTATCAAATTCATTCCAACCTACACATTTTATTTATATATATATTTTGTAAAACAATATCCCATATTATAATTTTAAACTGCATACATAATCCATCTCATTATTATTATCAAGTTGACTAAGAAAATACCAGTTTCATGACAATGTTACAACACATTTCATACCAGTAAACACATTTCATACAATTTTTGTCACAAATTTCATAACTTTACAACACTAATACTATTAATATTCCATACACTTATACTCAAATAATTAAGACAATAATCCAATATTGCACAAATTCATGGTATAAACAATATACAAAATAATCAAAAAAAATAATAACATACACAATCGTACCACAGTAGCTCCAGTTTCATAAAAATAATTAGGTATTATGAACAAAATAATGTTCGTACAAAAAACATTAAAACATAAATCTAGTATACATAAACAAAATAAAAAAAATGTCATTCATAATTTCATTGTTATTTTCTTTACGTTAAAGTAATATACAAATACAAAGAATAGATCGTAAAGAATATTAACAAGAAAGATGATATCTACCACCATGTTTAATTAATATATATAAGAATCCATCCATTACAACAAAATGAAGATTATTCAACCAAAAATTTAGATCTATTCATGAGTGACACCAAACTCTGGAAAGAAAAAAAAACCCGAATATAGAGAAACGTTTGAAAAAAATGAATAAAATCTGATTTTTTAAATTGATGTTAACAAATTTGAGTGAAATAAGGAAAATAAATATTCCTAATTTGTTAGAATCTCATAAATTTTATACCAATTAACAATTATCATCAATGAATTCAAAATTAGTCAATATTGTTATGAAATAATATAAATCAATAAGAAGAATAAAGTAGAGTGAAGAGAAAAAACTTTTTATTCCTTTTGAAGTATATTTAGTATTCACATATCTAATTTACAATGAAGGAAAACTCCTTTATTTATAAGGGAAACCTAACTTGGTCCTCAAGTAGGATTCCTAACCATATCATAAAAGGACTCCACATAATTAGACATTCACTATAATACAAATATGTTTATAACACTCCTTCTTGAATGTCGATAGATTATGTGCTTCGTTAAAACCTTACTAGATAAAACCAGTTGGAAAAAAATCTAGTGAAGGAAAAGAGTACTCATATCTAATAATACGCATTATGGATGCCTCATTAAAAACCTTACAAGGAAAACCCAATGGGACAAAACTTTGTGAGGAAAAAAGAGTACATCACGTATTAACTCCCCCAAATGAGAACATCAATCCAGAGACTTGAATCTTCGTTTTCCAAGCTTGTGCACCATCTTCAAAGTTGTAGTTGGTAGAGACTTGGTGAATAAATCAACTATAGTATTACTTGAACAAACCTGTTGCATGTTGATATCACCATTCTTGGGAGCTTATGAGTGTAGAAAAACTTTGACGAAATATGCTTCTTTTTATCTCTTTTTATGAATCTTCCCTAAAAGATCAAAGATTTCTGCAAGTTCCTTACTTAAACTTCTTTAAGAAAATAATCTATTGCCTTTTGAAAACTCTTCAAGAGTTTCAATTCTAGTCATCAACTTGCATAACAATACTTGTATATGCTTTATGCATTTTGAATAAATTTAATCCTTAGGTGGATTATAAACTAGTTTTCCAAAAACTTGTATATGCTTTAGAGTTTTTATCCATCAGATACTTTCATATCAATTTTATCAACTGACAACATCCAATATTAAATGTACGACATCTTCTAGTGTCTAGATTGCAAGTCAAATAAGCTTTACGCTTAACAAGATGCATCGTTTCACTTTTCACTTGATAATTATTTCTATACCGACATGCTTTAATAGTCGTATAATTTATATCATCATAATCTTTTATAACATTGCGCGCTATTGTATCAAAATATCGTCAACGAACTATCACTTTGCATTGGTTCACAATACGATATTAACTTATTGAGATCTCATCATTTTATTATTATCAGGTACATACCTCTCACGAGGTTTCATGAAGTGTTATGTCGTAAGATATTCAAAAGCACATTGCCTCCTTATTATGATAATTTTGATTCTTTGATCCTTCCCCCTTTCAAGGACTATTTAATCTTAGATTCGATTAGTCTATCATGCTTCATGCATCTCGTAGAATCTATCCCTTAGAAACATTCAATATGAGCATTTATAAATCTTGTGTTGCTTCTTAGCTACTCCTTATGTTAGACAAACTAACATATATCTCAATATATTTTGGAGAATTCATCTTCGTGCCTCATAGTATATTCATTAATCATATATTGTAAATCAAAATTATCAGATGAAAAATATTTGGTCCTTGACCATAAACCGATTAAGAGAAAAATTGATCATAATTTATTGCTATGATACATACAACTACTTTTGTATGTAATATCATATTTCAGATCAACACATGAAGCTTTATTTTCATAAACAATGATTTTATTATCCATCTGAGACACTTAATGTCACATCAGCTTGAATACTTATCAATATTATCAAGATAAATTGTCTTGATTACATATTCTGAAAGTTGTGCTCTTAACTCACTTATATCGCACAAATAATTTTGTGAATGTCAAACTACAGGTTGACAACAAATGCACGTGTCATTAGATGCATCTCTTTATCATATCACATGATAGGTCAACGGGCCCATATTCACCTTTTATACTTTTCAGAATTTAGGTATTTACTCGCAACATTAGTTGATTCATCCACTTATCATGAGAACAAGCAACAAAATGAATTCTTGAAGAATCTTCTAGTTCTTGAATGTATGTCTATTACTCAGTATGCATATGTTGGGATGACCAAATTATAAATAATAAAATTATTAGTACTTGTAAATTCCACGTTTATTATGTATTGTCATGTGTCTTTTGCTTTAGTAAATTTCTGATTTACTATTATATGAGTAGATTTCAATTTTCTTACTTCGAGAGTAATTTGTAAATTTATTTCTTCTCAGTTATTCTACCCCGCCCTTCTAGAGGTGAGTCGTGATTCCATCACTGAACGGACTAATCTAATTATCAGAAAACAAAAGCATGAAACTTTTCTATAACACATGTGTACTTAGAGATACTCTTGGTGATACCACATCATTGGCCAAAGGTCGCGATCTTTTTCACGCCTAGCATGGTGGGGTACACCTCATTCACTTTAGACAATGGATCTATAAATTTAACATTTATCAAAAGTTCTCATTATTCATGAATGGAACACAATCATGTGAGCATATCAAATTACGATAGCTTTAGTACCTCACTCCATATTCATGTGCATTATTCAATCACTTGTCTTTTTTCAAACATATTATGCACTGCTACCACATTCACTTTCGGGTATGGAGCAATTTCAATGGGATAGGTTTCATGACTAATTTTAAACGAAAGCACATTGTTTACTTTAATAGTCTACATATGCATCAATATGGTGCATTAGGACTTAAACCTTAAGTCTTATCTATGTAAAGGCATTTTAGGCCATACATCGATGACACTTAACCCATATCTTATCATCATGGTGCACCAATACTTGAACCTGATGTCTTATCTTCTTTGTGTGATTGACATGAATCCATCGTCTTATCATCTTAGTAAGATTGGACATGAATCCATCATCTTTTTTTTTTTTTACATGTGATTGAATATGAATTAATTGACTTATTCTTTTGATGCGATGGAAGTTAAATCCAACATCTTATATTTATGGTGCATCGAAACTTACGCTCAAACCTTTAAATCTTATAATTATCTGCACAATTGAGATAAATTTCAATAAAACATGAAATATAGAGATATTAGCAGGGAATAAGAAATTAAAATAACACAACATACCATATTGAAAAATGTCTAATTAGTAGTATTACACTTTTAGTTCAACTAACAGTCCTAATGTTGTCCGTTTCAACGTTTTACCATATAATTAATAAATAATAAAGCATAAACCACAAGCCTATTACGTGCTACTGAGTTGTAAGTAGTGAACCACAAATCGAATGATAAACATCATATATTATTATAAGTGGAAACCTCTTAACATCAAAGTTGATTTATCATCTTGTCCTTCATTTAAACATTTTGTTTTAATTACAAAAAAATAAAATAAAATTAATAACTAAATACAAAACTACACATAAATGGAAACAGTTATAAGGTATTCAAATGTGCATTATTGGAGGATGGAAAGTCATTTAGCGGATCCAACCATTTCAAAAGTGAAGAGTTATCTTGACACTTATTTCACATTATTATTTCCAACTTCAATGTAATTGTTAACAATTATATATTTGAGGATGTTCATGAATTATTTGATAAGCAAGGAGGGAGTCAAGTCACTCAAGAATTATTTTTTCATGCTCTCTTTGATCAGTAAATTTAATTTTAAAAAAAATATGTTGCTTCTATTTCCTTAAATAAACATTATATATATATATATATTTTGAATTTTCGACAAGAAAGCATTTTCACATGTATTCATCATCTTGAAATGTTTAGCATGTTTACTTATGAATCATGATTTGAAATACGAAGGTTAAATTGTCTAATTATTTTATATCATTTCATGAATTCAAATAGAATATTTTTAAATTCTTTAAAATAAATTTTACATATTTAGAAATTACAATCAAAAGTGAAAGGACATTCACTTTTAATTATTCTGTGTTTGTAGACAATTCTTTTATTTATTTTCTTTTTATGACTAAAAATGTGTAAGTAAGAAAGAAAACAATAAAAATAAAATAGAGGGAACCTAAACGAAAGGAGAAAACAAGAATTAAGGCAAAGGATACAAAATAGTAATGTTATAGAAAACAATAATAAAGTAAGAGAAAAAATGGATAAAAAAATTAAATATGGTAAGAAGTATGAAAAATAACCATTATCAAACTATTGAAATTTTTTGTTCATGCTACAAAGGAGAATAAACACACTATATCATTTGAATGTAATATGGAGACAATATATATACTTGTTACAAGTACATATGGTAATTCAAACTTTGGTACAAATTGAGAAGGTGTTTTATGTGTGTATCGTCCCTTTCTTAGAAAAGTAACAAACTAATATATTGCAGGTTTCGACCTAATAGCATAAAAATGTATGAATTATTTATTACAATAAATATTGTTGTCCAAATTTGACAGGTTATCGAAATATCTAATTATATGACATTTACATTTTACAATAAGGAAGTTATTTATATAGGTTGACTGTCCATTTATTTCATTTATATTTTTTCGTTAAATCATTTGTGAAATTCTTCAAAGTGTGATTTTAATAAATTTTTTTGTTAAAATTTCATTTTTGTTTAATGTGATTTTAATATAACTCCTACCATATATAATATTTTCGTGAGACTCACGTGCAAAGCACATGTCCAGGGCTAGTACTTATAAATATACAAAGGGCTGATTCCCTTTCGTGCATGGAATAATCATTATTTTTTTCTTTCACTTTAGTCATATTAATAACAAAAAAACTTCTCATAATAGAATCATAGATTGATGGGGTTCATACCATCATGCTCTCTTCTCGTACATATAGATTGTCGAAGACTCAATTGGTTAGAGACTCGTGTTGATAACATGTTATGAAATAATATAAAATAATGAGAAAAGACTTCTTATTCTTCTTGAAGTATATTCATGATTCACAAATATAATTTACAATGAAGGAAACCCCCTTTATTTATAAGGGAAACCTAACTTGGTCCTCAAGTATGATTCCTAACCATATCCTAAAAGAACTCCACATAATTAGACATTCACTATAATACAAATATGTTTATGACAAATACACCTTCATCCGTTTTTTTTTTCAAATTTGATTTTTATCCCTTTTATCTTCTTTTTTTCAAAACTGATTTTTTACAATTACTTAAAAAAACTTTTTTTTAATAAAATGTTACAACCTGAAATTTTTATTATTAAAACTTGAAAATTTTATTCTAGTGCTATAACTTGAAAATATTAGTCTAATATATGTCATTTATAAAATTTCACCTTGTTCAGCATTCTTTTTTAGTTGTCTCTAATTACTTGTCCATTTTGATAAATTAAGGAAGGATATTTTTTTACCCATTATACCCTCAATTAATTACTTTGTAATGGTAATACTAGTTTTAATTCATTCACTTTATAATTAAAATAGGGGTAAAATGATAAATTCACTATATCAATTATTGTTTTCTTAATAGGTGTGCCAATTTAAAAGTGGATAAGTAATTAGGAACGGGGGGAGTAAGAAACTTCTTCTTCCAGTATTAATGAAATTTGGGTTTTCGAATACCATATTACAAGTAAATTGGTCTCCTTTTTGGCAGAATGGTCCGATGGACCCTTATACTTTTACGAGTTTGTATTATAAACCCTTCTACTTGACGATTTGTCAGCTGAACCCTTTAACACAGTAAAACTCAATATTTTAAGTCATTCTAACCATTGACCAAACTTATGTGGCAACTTAGTTATTGAGTTGACACAAATACGTGATATCACGCGTTGAAGGAGCCATGAACATCAAAATTTAGACTAAAAATAATTTTTTTTTAAAAAACAAAAATAAGAAAATTATAAATGTTTTTTAATTCTTTCTTCTTTTCCTTCCCCACCAACCCTTATTTCACTCGTTCTCCCCCTTCCCAGCCCTCTCTAACTTCTTTTTTACTTCATATTTTCTTACTTTCTGAGAAACGATAATGTATTGTTGATGTAAATCTATGTTTGCTTTTCCTTTTTTGGTAATTTACAACCTATGAGGTGACAAAGATTCACTAGTTTTGAAGGATGAAAAGTGATTGTTCGATATCTTTATGAAATTATGTGAAATGTTTTATGTAAAATTATGTACAAATATTATGATATATTGAAGTATTTTAATGGTGATTTATTGGCATCAATGGTGTAAGAGAATTTATGGTGGTTCAAGTGATGGTGGATGGTTACGATTAAGATTTGCAATGATAAGAACTTTGAAAAATATTGAACTACGTCTTTTAAGTACTTGGAAGGCCTTGTCACAACAATAGACAATGACGGCCTGAAGAATTATTTTAATGAGAATAGAGATTGTTTTAATGGTGGTTGTGGGTTGAGGAAAGAGAAGGAAAGGTCAGAGGAATAACTATTTTATGTTATTTTAAAATAGAAAACTTATTATTTTTGTCTATTGTGGAGTAACATTTTTGGCTCATAATTTTAAAATAGTTATGAATTAATTGTGACGTGGTATTAATATATGTGACGTGAATATGACATGTCATTATCTAAGAGAGAGTCAGCTATACACATGGTTGAAGGGATTTAAAAGTCTCATTTTAATTGAGTTTAAGGGTTCAGTTGACAAAGGGTCAAGTAGAAGATTTCAGAATACAAAGTCATACAAGTATAAGGATCCATAAAATCATTTCACCCTCCTTTTATACTGGTACAAAATCTTAAATTAGAAGAATTGCATTTCTTCCACTTTTCTACCCTAGGTGTCTATTTCTCTCAATCCTAATAAACAAATTCCGTAAGTTCTAATCTCCATGACCCCATCTGTCTCATTCTCTCCCTCTTCCAGCGGCAAACAATCCATCAATTTCCTCTTTAGCATTTTCATTAAGAATTGTTGAATAATAAAGAAGTCTCACATCTATGGTTAGTGAGATGTGTGTTCTTTTTATAAGGCTTGCGCAATCCTCCTCTCTTTTTGAGATAGCTAATGGGGTGTGAGTTAGGATAATAACCTAATTTTATATGACATTAGAGAAAGATCCATCTCACCTGATGTTGGGCCATGGGTAAATAATTTGAGGGCCAACATGGGGTGAGATGGATCATGCTCTGATGCCATGTAAAATTAGGCTGTGAGCCTAAGTCAACCTTATAAAGAGACAATTTATCTCATTAACCACTGATGTGAGACTTTTTCATTTTTCAACGAGAACCCAAAAAAAAGAGGGTTGAAGATTATGGAGCAAATTGGAAGGTGCAGGAAGTTCATACTGGACAAGATGAAAAAGGTGCAGAACAAAAAGAGAAGGGAATGAGATACAAGAAAATAGAGGTGTAGTTGATCTGATATTGATCTCGTGTATCTTCTTCTTATGGGCGATTTTAGTAATTGTAAATATGGAAAGAGATTGTCTCTACCAGTCAACTATTTCTCTTCTGTAAAGAAATAAAATTACAGTTCAGCTTTGTAAAGATCTAAGAGTCAGGCAATTTGTCTAGTCCCAAAGTTATACAGCAAATCGTTTGCAACAAGAAGGCTATCATGTCCATTTTGCTTGCCAAGAGGAGGGGAAGTCGAACCATTGATAGAGGAGGAGGAAAAAGTGAAAGTAGCCATTTGAAATTGGTTAAACTTTGAGTGATCTTACATCTTAAGACCATACAAGACAATCTAAAACTCACTTGTGACATTTTTAACTTTCTTCTGAACCAAATGCAACTTCAATCTGAGAGCTCAAATTTCAAACACAAAATTTATTAGACTATCCCAAACCTATAAGCTTCTACACTTGCAATTTTTTTTTCTAGTACATTGATAATGCTGATGCACAAACATATCCAACAATCTAAGAGAAAAAGATCACGGTAGGTCTGAATCTAAAACCCAAAAGCATCCAAGAAAGCAATTTGTATTACACCTGAAATCCTAGCTCTGATTATACCTGGTTTTGACACTTAGGGCTCGTTTTGTTGGGAAAAAGTTATTCTGAATTAATTATCCCGCGATTTTATCTCAACCAAATATGTGATAAACTCATCCTAAAATAATCCCATATAGCTTTTCCTTATCACTCCTACCAAATGGAGCCTTATAGACATAAATCATAAAGACAACTTTTCTTTTATATCAAGTGCATAAATACTCAGCTTGATTAGTTATCCATGATAAAAGAATTATAGAAAGGCGAAATAAAACACAAGCCAATTACAAAATCATAGGAAACTAGTAGCAAGAATTGTCGGAAGTATAGAAGGAGAATACTATCTTTTAGAGAATGTTCAAGTTTTATATAGGCAACTTAAAACCAGTTGAGATGATTACAATCATTAACTACATCACTATTTATGCTACTCAAAATAGAAAATAAAAGTCTTGCACAATTAACTAGATACATGTATCATAAAATATTAGATACATGTATTACAAAATCCTAAAAGACATCTTGAGAAACTAAGAGACAATATTGAAGTACTAAATATCAAGGTGTGAATGCATCAATTCCAACACTACCCCTGAATGCATTTTCTTGAAAACTCCAATGCCTTCTCGAAGATGACACAACTTTTCACTTGGAAGTATTGTGGTGAAGATGTCTGCAAGTTGTTCTCTTGTCTGACAATAATTGCAACTGAATTTCACCTTTCTCTTGTGTTTTCGAATATCTCATTTTTGATTGAGTTAGGTTTTGCAAATCCACTTTAGACTTACAACTTCTCTTTCTTTGGGTATACTCACTCACTCCTAAGTATTATTTTTCTCGATCTTTCAATATTTTTTAGCCAAGTGTAATGTCCCGCCACCATTCCAGTCAGATTTTGCATCTGTAGAGGCGTAGAAGACTCCAGAATTAAGGGGAGGCTTGTGGAGAATTCTAGAACACCTAAGATATTTCAAGAATGCCTTGGAATATCCTAGAATATGTAGAATTCTCTAGAAAGGGTACCAATGTGTATATATCTTAGGGACTTGTACAGTAAATATTAATTGCACTTTAGTCCTTAGGTGGTATTATAAATAGAGGTGCCACTCATTTGCAAGGCATCACTTAACTTGTAAAGCATTCTCCAAAGCAATATACAAGCCTTCTTCAAAGTTCTCTTTCTTGTTCTTTCTAAGTCTTTTCCAAGCATTCTCTTAGCGATCTAAGTCTTAAAGTCTTCATTGAGCTTACAAGACCTTGAAAGAATAGAGTAGGTTTTCGAGGGTCGCACGGAGATTTAACAAATACTCTAAGTTCGTGACAACGTGGTATCAGAGCAAAGGTTGATTCTAAGGGAATGGCTACCGAGGGAGACGTAAATGGCGCAAGCACCACCAAAATCCGTTTGGATGGTGGAAAGAAGAACCGAATGGGAATGATGCAGCTGATCAGTGTTCATCTAACTAGAAATTTCATCAAAAGGGTAATGAGGAGGTGTTGCCCGATCCCACACCAAGCGAGGCTCTAACATCTCATCCACCTTCGACCACTGAAGCAAGTGAATATGAACATGGTTAGGACGCCATCGACGTTTCCGCTGAAGAAGAATAGGTCGCAAGGGTTGAAGTTGCGAGATAGGTCGTGGAGATATTAAGCCGGCACATGAATGTGGCTGACGAAAAGTTGAAGACCCTTGAGGACTTCACCTTTGAGGTGACCAAAAACATCCCCAAGGAGTTGAAGGGTCGCCAGCAGGCCGAGTTTGAGATGAAGGAGGCCATAACTTCCTTGGAGTGCCGGATAATGGAAGCATTAAGCACTATCAAAACCCTAAAGACCAAAGTTAAGACGCTCAAGGAAGGCGCAGAGACTAGAGGATCTACATTACCCGACCACCCATATTCAAAGGCGTCCGCGACTCTCAAGAGGTGGAGAACTTTCTGTGGCACTTGGAGAATTACTTGAAGTGTAGCCGGGTGAAGAGTGACAAGAATAAGATCAACATTGCCGTGTTGTATCTGTACGAGATGGCCATGCTATGGTGGAGGCGCAAAGAAGCCGATATTAGGAAGGGGACATGCATCATCAATACGTGGGAGCGATTCCGCGAGGAATTCAAGAAATCTTTCTTCCCTAAAAAAGTTGTGTATGAGGTTAAGCGCAATTCCGGGAATTGAAGCAAACGAGAAGCATTCGGGCGTATGTGAAGGAGTTCACAACTCTAACGCTTCAAATTTCCAACCTCACAGATAAGGACATGTTGTTCCACTTCATGGACAGACTGCAAAATTGGGTCAAGAATGAGTTGGAGCGGCGACAAGTTAAGACCATAGACGAAGCCATCACACAAGCCGAGTCCTTGACATACTTTAAGCATGAACGGCATGAGAAGGAATAAAGTAAGGATGCAAAAAGTAGTCATAACAAAGGTGGGGGAGATCGTGGCTGAGGCAAGTAGCAGCATGCACACTCCAAGCAACACGACCCTCACATGACAGACAACAAGCGGTTCGTGCGCCAGAACTACACGGATAAACGGGCGCATACCAACAAAGGAGTTGACTGCTACATATGAGGTGGACCGCACGGCTATTCCAAGTGCCCCGAGATGAAGAACCTTGGTGCCATCCTACGCGAACATAAGGAGAAGGACGCACAAGAGCAAGGGCAGGAGTGGGTACGACGCATTTGGGCATGGGGTGACTATGCGGTGTAATTGCCAAGAAGACTTAGAAGTCGGGAGACTTTAGTATGCAGTATGTAGACATCTCCCTTAACGGATGACCAACTCGTGCTTTGGTAAACTCCGGGGCCGAAGCAAACATTATGACCAAGACAGCGACAAAGAGGTTAGGGCTGGACTATACTCTCAGAAACACCTACCTCAAGATGGTTAATGCCCCACCGACTCTCGTGTACGGGGTCCCCCAAGGAGTAAGCATCACGTTGGTAAAATGGCAAGGTAAGACAAACTTTACCTTTGCTCCTCTAGATATCTTTGATATCATTCTTGGACAGGATTTCTTCCAATGCTGCCACACGATGATTGGCCCTTAACTCCAACAAATCATCATCATGGAGCGGGAAGGGTCATGAATGGTACCTCTAGTCAAGGTGCTGAAGAAGGAAGGACACACCCACTTATCGGCCATGCAGATTGTGAAGGGCCTAAAGAAAGGAAACCGACGTTTGTAGCCACCATTGCATGTTCGGTAGAAGACAATGGTGCCGAAGAATCCTTACCACCAATCATAGAGAAGTTCCTTGAAGAGAACAAGGACGTGATGCCGGATGAGCTGCCAAAGACTCTACCTCCGAGGTGCGAGGTAGATCACAAGATAGAGTTGGAGGTTGGAGCCAAGCCACTTGCACACGCACCTTACCGTATGGCTCCACCCAAACTAGAGGAGCTAAGGAAGAAGTTGAAGGAGCTCCTCGAGTCCGATCACATCCGTCCATCCAAGGCACCTTATGGCGTGGCAAACCTGTTCTTGAAGAAAAAGGATGGATCGTTACGCCTATGCATTGACTACCATGCGTTTAATAAGTTAACAATTAAGAACAAATATTCTACCCCGCTCATCGTAGATTTATTTGATAGACTTGGCAGGCCAAGTACTTTACCAAGAATGACCTACAGAAAGTCTACTACCAAGTACGCATTGCAGAAGGGGATGAGCCAAAGACGACGTGCGCGACGAGATACGGAGCTTACAAGTGGTTGGTAATGCCTTCAGCTTGACCAACGCACCCGCTACCTTCTGTACGCTCATGAATAAGATATTTCATCCCTATTTGGACCAGTATGTGGTGGTGTACTTGGATGACATAGTCATCTATAGAAACACCTTGGAGGAGCACATGGAGCACCTAAAAAGAGTCTTCCAAGTCTTACGAGAGAACCAACTCTATGTCAAGCGGGAGAAGTGCGAGTTCTCCCAACACGAGGTACACTTCTTGGGACATATCATCAGCCAACGCGAATAATGGATGGACGAGGCAAATATTCGGGCGATCCAGGATTGGGAGGCGCCCACGAAGGTGACCGTGCTGCGATTCTTCCTTGGACTTGCAAAATACTATCGCAGGTTCATCAGTGGCTACTCTGCTAAAGCTGCTCCACTGACCCGAGTTGTTAAAGAAGAATAAGATGTGGGGTTGGAGCGAGGAGTGCCAAAGAGAGTTCGAAGGTCTTAAGGGCGCAGTCATGGAAGATCTGGTCTTAACGCTGCCCAACTTCTCCAAGACCTTCGAAGTGCATACGGATGGTTTAAACTTTGCCATCGGGGGAGTCTTAATGCAAGATAGACACCCAATAGCATTGGAAAGCCACAAGCCAAAATAGACCGATCGACACTACATGGTGCAGAAGAAAGATATAATGACCATTATACATTGCCTACGCACATGGAGACACTACTTACTCGACTCCAAGTTTATGGTAAAGACCGAAAATGTGGCCACTAGCTACTTCATGTCAGAAAAGAAGATCATCCTGAAGCAAGCTAGATGTAAAGACTTTCTGGCAAAGTTTGGCAACGTCTTAGAGTACAAGGTAGATAGAGGCAACGTTGTGGCCAACACATTAAGTAGCAAGGCCGATCTTGCTGCCATCACTACAGCCCACTGTGACATTCAAGATGCAACCAAGGATGACATGCAACATGATCCAGAGGACAAGAAGCTGATGGAGTTGGATGCCCAAGGAAAAAACCAGATGCTTTTGGGTGGAAGATGGCCTCTTTATCACTACCGGTCGGAGGGTCTATGTACCTAAGTTTGGGTCTATTTGGCGGCGCATCATTAAGGAAAGCCACGACACACCGTGGGCTGGGCATTCGGGGAAGCGAAGAACAAGGGCGCTAATAGAGGCTATATACTTCTGGCCACGCATGCGAGACGACATCGAATGCTATGTGCAGACTTGTCTTGTATTCCAACAAGACAAAGTGAAGCAAAGGAAACCGGGAAGACTACTGGAGCCACTACCCGTGGCAGAACGTCCATGGGAGAGCGTTACTATGGACTTTATCACTTCCCTGCCCAAGTCTGACGGGTATGGAACAATAATGGTCGTGGTAGACAAATTTTCAAAGTATGTTACCTTCATGCCCACCACATCCGGTTGCACTGCAGAGGAGGCTGCTCGATTATTTTTCAAGAATGTGATGAAATGTTGGGGGCTGCCGAGACATATCATTAGCGGCTGAGACCCCCACTTTACCAGGTAATTTTGGAGGGAGTTGTTCGAGATACTTGGCACGGAACTTCAATTTGCCACAAGTTTTCACCCGCAGATCGACGACCAGAAGCATCAACGCCCTATTAGAGTGCTATCTTTGGCACTATGTTAGTGTGCATCAGAAGGATTGGGCCAGAATCCTATATATGGCGCAGTTTTTATATAATTTACAAAGAAGCGAGTCCATGAGGCTCACACCCTTTGAATTGGTGACAGGCCATCAGCCACAGACTCCGCATTCGTTACCGGCTGCTTTTAAAGGAAACAGTTTGGGAGTCTACCATCTTGCCAAGGGATGGGAGGAACAACTTGACACTTCCAAGTCCTACTTTGACATGGCAGCCAAGAAGATGAAGAAGTTCGCCGACCGCAAGCGTCGTCCCACGGATTATATAAAAGGCGACATGGTCTTGGTGAAATTCAACCCAAGACAGTTCAAAGCACTAAAGGATATCCATCAAAACTTAGTGCATAAATATGAGGGTCCTTTCAAGATCGTTGCCAAGGTCGTTAAGATCTCGTACAAGTTGGAGTTACCTCCACACTTCAATATCCATCCTGTGTTTCATGAAAGCGTCCTCAAGCCATACCATGAGGAAAAAAAGGATCCTAGTCGAAACCGATTGCAACGGGCACCCATAACAGTCATCGTCTCGCATGACTGAGAGATTGAGGCTATCATAGACTATCAAGACAAACGGAAGAGAAGTCAACAAGCAAGTGCCATGTTCCTTGTGCATTTGAAGGGACAAACTCCAGAGGAAGACACATGAGAGAAATAAGAAGCCTTGTGGCAGTTTTGAATCCAAAATCTAGAATTTCTGCAGCAGCAGTGCGTCGCGGTCGTCGCATCATCAGGTGGGGGAGAGTGTCATATACCGCCACCATTCCAGTTAGATTTTGCATTTGGAGAGGCGTAGAAGACTCCATAATTAAGTGGAGGCTTGTGGAGAATTCTAGAACACCTCTGATATTTAAAGAATGCCTTAGAATATTCTAGAATATGTAGAATTCTCTAGAAAAGGGACCAATGTGTAAATATTATAAGGACTTGTAAAGTAAATATTAATTGTACTTTAGTTCTTAGGTGGTAGTATAAATAGAACTGCCACTCATTTGCAAGGCATCACTCAACTTGTAAAGCATTCTCCAAAGCAATATACAAGTCTTCTTCAAAGTTCTCTTGCTTATTCTTTCTAAGTCTTTTCCAAGCATTCTCTTAGTCATGTAAGTCTTAAAGGCTTCCTTGAGCTTACAAGACCTTGAAAGATTAGTGAGTAAGTTGTTGAGGGCCGCATGGAGCTTTAGCAAATACTCTAAGTTCGTGACAACGTGGTATCAGAGAAAAGGTTCATACTAAGGAAATGGATATTAAGGGAGACTTAAACAGTGCAAGCACCGTACCAACATCTGTTTGGATGGTGGAAAGAAGAATCGAAAGGGAAAGAAACATCAAAAGGGTAATGAGAAGGTGCTGCTCGATCCCAAACCAATCGAGGTGCTAACATCTCATCCATCCTTGACCATCGAAGCAAGTGAGGATAAACTTGGCGAGGACGCCATCGACGTTTACGCTGGAGAAGAATGGGTCGCAAGGATGGAAGTTCTGAGGCACGCCGTGGAGATATTAGGTCGGCGCATGAATGTGGCTGACAGCAAGTTCAAGACCCTTGAGGACTTCATCCTTGAGGAGACAAAAATCATCCATAAGGAGTTGGAGGGTCTCCAGTGGGCCGAGTTTGAGATGAAGGAGTCCATAACTTCCTTGGAGTGTCGGCTAATGGAAGCATTAAGCACTATCGAAACCGTGAAGGCCGAACTGAAGACGCTTAAGGAAGGCGCAGAGACTGGAGGATCTACATCACCCGACCGTGATAGGGAGTCCAGGGTCAAGGCTCCCAAGACACCCATATTCAAAGGCGTCTGCGACGCTCAAGAGGTGGAGAACTCTCTGTGGCACTTGGAGAATACTTGAAGTGTAGCTGGTTGAAGAGTGACGAGAATAATATCAACATTGTCGTGTTATATCTGTCTGGGATATCCATGCTATGGTGGAGGTGCAAAGAAGCTGAGATTGGGAAGGGGATGTGCACTATCAACATGTAGAAGTAATTCTGTGAGTAATTCAAGAAAGCCTTTTTCCCTAACAACATCGTGTATGATGTGAAGCGGAAGTTCCAGAAATTGAAGCAAACAGGAAGCATTCGGGCGTACGTGAAGGAGTTTATAACTCTAACGCTTCAAATTTTCAACCTCATAAAATTGGGCCAATATGGAGTTGGAGCGGCGACAGGTCAAGACCATAGACGAAGCCATCACACAAGCCGAGTCCTTGACAGACTTTAAGCATGAACGACATGACAAGGCAAAGGGAAGGGATGAAAGGAGTAGTCATGCCAAAGGTGGGGGAGATCATGGCCGAGGCAAGGAGCATCAGACACACCCTAAGTAGCACACCCCCACAATCCGGACAGCAAGCGGTTCGTGCGCCAAAACTACACAGATAAATGGGCACAGACCAACAAAGGAGATGGTTGTTACTTATGTGGTGGACCGCACGGCTATGACAGGTTCCCCGAGATCAAGAACCTTGGTGCCATCCTACGTGAACGGAAGGAAAAGGATGCACAAGAGTAATGGCAGGAGTGGGCACGACGCAGTTAGGCATGGTGTGACTATGCGGTGCGATTGACAGGCAGACTGAGAAGTTGAGAGACTTCAGCACGCAATATGTAGACATATCCCTTAACGGACGACCAAATTGTGCCGAGGTAGACTCTGGGGCTGAAAATAATATCATGACCAAGATGGCGATAGAGAGGTTAGGGCTGGACTATACTCTCAACTACACCCGCCTTAAGATGGTTAATTCCCCACTGACTCCCATGTACGTGGTCGCCCAAAGAGTAAGCATCACGTTGGGAAAGTGGAAAGGTAAGACAAACTTTACCGTCGGCCCTCTATATATCTTTGATATCATTATTGGATAGGAATTCTTCCAACGCTGCCACACGATGATTGACCCCTACCTCCAACAACTCATGGTCATAGAGTGGGAAGGGTCATGCATGGTACCTCTAGTCAAGGTACCAAAGAAGGAAGGGCACGCCCACTTATTGGCCATGCAGATTGTAAAGGGCCTAAAGAAAGGAGAACCAACGTTCGTAGCCACCATTGCAAGTTCGGGAGAAGAAAATGGGGATGAAGAATCCTTGACACCGATCATAGAGAAGAACCTTGAAGAGAACAAGGGACGTGATGCCGAATGAGCTGCCAAAGACTCTACCTCCGAGGCGCATGGTAGATCACAAGATAGAGTTCGAGGTAGGAGCCAAGCCACCCACACACGCACCTTACCGTATCGCTCCACCCGAAATAGAGTATCTAAGGAAGTATTTGAAGGATATCCTCGAGGCCGGTCACATTTGTCTATCCAAGGCAC
This sequence comes from Solanum sitiens, assembly GCA_016801875.1. Classification (NCBI taxonomy): domain Eukaryota; kingdom Viridiplantae; phylum Streptophyta; class Magnoliopsida; order Solanales; family Solanaceae; genus Solanum; species Solanum sitiens. Next base: position 180,856 of record JABWTJ010000433.1, on the reverse strand, counting down.
CTTATGGCACGCCAGTCATATTACAGATGAAAAAGGATGAATCGTTACGCCTATGCATTGACTATCAGGCGCTTAATAAAGTAACAATTAAGAATAAATATACTATCCCGCTCATTGAAGATTTATTTGATACACTTGGATAGGCCAAGTACTTTACAAAGATGGACCTCCGGAAAGGCAACTAGCAAGAGCGAATCGCAGAAGGGGATGAGCAAAAGACGGCTTACGCGATGAGATACGGAGCTTACGAGTGGTTGGTAATGCCTTCGGCTTAACCAACACACCCGCTACCTTCTGTACGATCATGAACAAGATATTTCATCCCTATTTGGACTAGTATGTGGTGGTGTACTTGGATGGCATATTCATCTATAGCAACACCTTGGAAGAGCACGTGGAGAACCTAAAGAGAGTCTTCCAAGTCTTACGAGAGAACCAGCTCTATGTCAAGTGGGAGAAGTGCGAGTTCGCCCAATACGAGGTACACTTCTTGGGACATATCATCAGCCAAGGCGAACTATGGATGGACGAGTCAAAGATATGGGTGATCCAAGAGTGGGAGGCGCCTACGAAGGTGATCGAGCTGCGATCCTTCCTTGAACTTGCAAAATACTATCACAGGTTCATAAGTGGATACTCCGCTAAAGCTGCTCCACTGACCGAGTTGTTAAAGAAGAATAAGACGTGGGGTTGGAGTGAGTAATGCCAAAGAGCGTTCGAAGGTCTTAAGGCCGCAGTGACGGAAGAGCCGGTCTTGACGCTGCCCGACTTCTCCAAGACCTTTGAAGTGCATACGGATGCTTGAGACTTTTCCATCGGGGGAGTCTTAATGCAATATAGACACCCAATAGCATTCGAAAGCCACAAGCTAAACAAGACCGAACGACGCTACACAGTGCGGGAGAAAGAGATGACGGCCATTGTACATTGCCTACGCACATGGAGACACTACTTACTAGGCTCCAAGTTCGTGGTAAAGACCGACAATGTGGCCACTAGATACTTCCAATCACAAAAGAAGATCACCCCAAAGCAAGCTAGATGGAAAGACTTTCTGGCAGAGTTTGACTACGTCTTGGAGTACAAGGTAGATAGAGGCAACGTTGTGGCCAACATATTAAGTAGGAAGGCCGATCTTGCTGCCATCACTACAGCCCACTGTGACATTCAAGATGCAATCAAGGATGACATGCAACATGATCCATAGGCCAAGAAGCTGATGGAGTTGGCTGCCCAAGGCAAAACCAGATGCTTTTGTGTGGAAGATGGCCTCTTTCTCACTACCGGTCGGAGGGTCTATGTACCTAAGTTTGGGTCTATCTGGCAGCACATCATTAAGGAAAGCCACGACACACCGTGGGCTGGGCATTCTGGGCAGCGAAGAACAAGGGCGCTAATAGAGGCTATCTACTTCTGGCCACGCATGCGAGACGACATCGAATGCTATGTGCAGACTTGTCTTGTATGCCAACAAGACAAAGTGAAGCAAAGGAAACCCAGAGGATTACTGGAGCCATTACTCGTTGCAGAACATCCATGGGAGAGTGTTACTGTTGACTTTATCACTTCCCTACCCAAGTTTGATGGGTATGGAACAATAATGGTCGTGGTGGACAGATTTTCTAAGTATGCTACCTTCATGCCCGCCACAGTCGGTTGCACCGCAAAGAAGGCTACTCGATTATTTTTCAAGAACATGGTGAAATATTGGGGACTGCCGGGACATATCATTAGCGACCGAGACCCCCGCTTTACCGGGAATTTTTGGAGGGAGTTGTTCGAGATACTTGGCACGGAACTTCACTTCTCCACAAGTTTCCACCCGTTGACCGACGGCAAGACCAAATGCGTCAACGCCCTAGAGTTCTATCTTTGGCACTATGTTAGTGCACATCAGAAAGATTTGTCCAGACTCCTAGATATGGCACAGTTTTCATACAATTTATAAAGGAGCGAGTCCACTGGGCGCATACCCTTTGAATTGGCGACAGGATAGCAGCCACAAACTTCGCATTCGTTAGCGGTTGCTTTCGAAGGAAAATGTTTTGGAGCCTACCATCTTGCCAAGGGATGGGAGGAATAACTTCATACTACCAAGTCCTACTTGGACAAGGCAGCCAAGAAGATGACAAAGTTCGCCGATCGCAAGCGTCGTCCCACTGATTATAAAGAAGGCGACATGGTCTTGGTGAAATTCAGCCCAAGACAGTTCAAAGCACTAAGGGGCGTCCATCAAAACTTAATGCGTAAATATGAGGTTTTATTTAAGACCGTTGCCAAGGTGGGAAAGATCTCGTACAAGTTGGAGTTACCTCAACACTTCAAGATCCATCCGATTTTTCATAAAAGCGTCCTCAAGCTATACCATGAGGATAAGGAGGATTCTAGCCTGACCGATCGCAACGGGTAGCCATAATAGTCACCGCATCGCATGACCGAGAGATTGAGGCTATCATAGACTATCAGGCCTAACAGAAGCGAGGTTAACAAGAAAGCGCCATATTCCTTGTGCATTGGAAGATACAAACTCCGGAGGAAGCCACATGGGAGAAATACGAAGACTTGTGGCAGTTTTGAGACCAAGTCTGAGAGCTTCTACAACAGCAGTGCGGCGCGGTTGTCGCATCATCAGGTGGAGGAGAGTGTCATGTCCCGCCACCATTCCAGTTAGATTTTGCATCTGGAGAGGCGTAGAAGACTCTAGAATTAAGGGGAGGCTTGTGGAGAATTCTAGAACACCTTAGATATTTCAAGAATGCCTTAGAATATCCTAAAATATGTAGAATTCTCTAAAAAGGGTACCAATGTGTAAATAATCTAGGGACTTGTAAAGTAAATATTAATTGCACTTTCCTCCTTAGGTGGTAGTATAAATAGAGGTGCCACTCATTTGCAAGACATCACTCAACTTGTAAAGCATTCTCCAAAGCAATATACAAGCCTTCTTCAAAGTTCTCTTTCTTGTTCTTTCTAAGTCTTTTCCAAGCATTCTCTTAGTGATCTTAGTATTAAAGGATTCCTTGAGCTTACAAGACCTTGAAAGTTTAGTGAGTAAGTTGTCGAGGGCCACACGGAGCTTTAAGAAATACTCTAAGTCCGTGTCGCAAGGCTTTATTCCAAACATCATGCTTTATTGTCTTCTCATAATTTTCTTTCTTAACACCGACAAAGTTGTGTCTTTGATAAATGTCACTCAACATTTTTGTTCCTTTTGGAAGTGGTTCTTTTTCATCTGAATATGAGATTTCTCCTCCTTGAGGGACTCTCATCCTCTTCTTGATTTGACACATCTAAAGATATGATAGAAATATTATCTACATTATTCTTAGTATATATCTCAAAAAGGTCTTGCACCATGTCTTTTTGCTTGGAAAGCTTCAAACTATGAAAATTCAAGTGACAAATATTTTCGTGCCAAATCCATGAATTATCTACAACTTCATTTTTAATGCATTGTAATGAAGTTGTAAAGGAAATTTTCTTTTTATCATCTCTACTTCAACAATGACTTAATTTGGCTGAATTTTATCATAAATATTGCAATAATTATCTCTAAAGACAAGAGAATAACCATTTTCTATGAATGGACCAATACTAAGCAAATTTTCTTCCAATTCAGGAACATAAAACACATCATGAATTTGTTTACCGCTCTCTATGTTAATTGAAATGATACCTTTACCTTTTGCATCAACCAATGTTCCATTTCTAATTCTCACTTTACTAGTGATGCTACTATTAATTTAGAGGAAATCTTTTTCATCTCCAGTCATGTGATTGCTACAACCACTATCAATATACCATTCATTGCTTTTTGCTGAAATATCACATTGAAAAGCAAAGAAAAAAGATTTTCTTCCATTTCTTCCTCCTGTTCTTCAGAGAAAATTGTTTGCTCTTGTTGCTTGTACTAACAATCATTTTCGATGTGGCTAAATTTTTTACCAAAGTTACATTGAGGTTTGCCTTTGTGTCAAAATTTTTCTGCATTGTGGTTAGTCCTTTTGCAAATTTTACAAAAAAGACTAGTACTTTTCTCACCTTTTTCTTCAACCTTCTTAGAAGAATCATCACGATCCTGCTTTTTTGGATTGTAATTCTTCTTTTGTTGAATTTTTAGAAATTTTGAGAATTCTCATTTGTTCTGGACTGGAAAGCCGTCTCTTTAGGTTGATCTTCATGAAAAAATCTTTGTTTCTTGTGTGCACGAAAAGATCCAACTAGCTCTTTGATGGAAAGCTTTGAAAGATCTTTCGTCTCCTCAGTGATAGTAACAATGTACTCTTTTTTTTTCCTGTAACACTAACTAGAATCTTTTCCACAACTTGTTGGTCAGAAATCGTATCACCATGATTTCTCATTTCACTTACAATATTTATGACTCTTGTGCAATATTCATCTATTTCTTTTCAGATTCTATCATCATCAAATTTTGAAACTCTCTTCTAAGAGTTTAAAAATTTAAAGTGCGTACATTTTCGTCACCATACACCTCAGTTTCCAAAGAATCTCAAGCTTCCTTTGCAGTCTAACAAGTAGCAATTTTCGCAAAATATGCTTTTGAGACTCCCATTTGGAATTTGCTCAAAACTTTTGCATCTTGACGATACATAGCCTAAAGATTTCTCATCTCTGATGCTGTAAGTTCACCATCATTTTCTGTCTCTTCAAAGCCATTTGCAAAAATAGTCCACAAACCTTCAACTTTCAAATGTGTTCTCATTCTTATCTTTCAGTATTAAAAATCAGTTCTATAAAAAAATGAAGTAAGAACAATTGATGAATCATCACTTTCATTTGTTTTGGATGACATATTTTTCTTCACCTAACCCCAGATTAAAAACGAAACCTTCTTTGATACCGATTTGTACGAAATATAGAAGGAGAATACTATCTTTTAGAGAATGATCAAGTTTTATATAGGCTACTTAAGTCCACTTGAGATGATTACAATAATCAACTACATCACTATTTATAGTACTGAAAATCAAAAACAAAAAGTCTTGCACAATTAACTAGATACATGTATTACGAAATCCTAAAAGACTTCTTGAGAAACTAAGAGACTATATTGAAATACTAAATATCAAGGTGTGAATGCATTAATTGCAACAAGAATTACCATCCTAGAAACTTTCCTCACAAGATAGGTGTTGCCTTCACCACAAAATAAGCACTTTACAACACCAACTCTTGTTTATTGGTCCACCCATTAACAACAACACTATTCTCCTCCACTCCTTGGGTTCTCTTCCTCTTCAAGACTGCCTTTTTCTTTTCCACACCTCCATTAACTTCAACCTCCCCACATCCCCCTACTTCAGATGATGGTACAAGTCTCTCTATGCTACCACATAATGTACATCTAGAAACATGAGCTTTTCCACTTCTAGTAATAACCCCATTTATTTTCTCAACAAAATCTTCAATGGAGACACAAACTCGAGCAGAACCACGAGTAACCCTTCTCTCTATATTCTTAACCTCACCATTGTTATGTGAAGTTTCGATGCTCAATCTTGAAGATCTTCGTAACCTGGTAATCGATTTTATGGGCCTTTTTCAAACTTCAATTCATTTATTGAGGACTTCGTTAGCAGTAGCAGCAAGCCGCAGAGATCTTCGGAGAGTGGATATTGGTTTTTCTTGATCTTTCGAGCTTCTTTGAGTAATTTTCACAACCAGATGGTAAAATTAAATAAAAGGTGTCAACTAAGTCTTGGTTTTGTTTTTGGGGACACATTGACCAAGAAAGTGTCAAACTCAGTTAAAAATGTAATCAATAATCTGGAATCAAATTAATATTTTCAAAACTTTCTAATCTTTTATAAAACACAAAAAATAAACACTACATTTTCAACTACTTTAATTCTATCCAAACCTTTAGAAAATGGAAAAGTAATTAGAATTTTTTCTTTTCTTCTTCTATCCAACGTTCTGCTCTTCTTCTTCTTCCTTGAAAAATTCGACTATCAACAAATATTCTCCCTATTATCTTTCTCTCATATTTGGCCGTCACTCTCTCTTTCTAAAACTGAAGGTCGTGTTCGACTTAAAACAAGTAAGTCATTTTTTGAAGATTTTACAATTTTCGAACAACACATTCTTGATACTAAGTTTTTTTCTTTGGTTAATGAACAAGAAATTGTTCAATAGATGTGAAAATTGAATGTTGGTGTAATGGTACCTATTATTTATTATTTTTAAAGAAAATCGACAAACCCAAAAAATATATTGTTGTTGTTCAGTGAAAAGTCATTTTAGTTTCTTTTTTTCTTCTTTTTGTGACAATTTGTTCATATGATTGTAGAAATATAGTCTTGTTGAACTGTCCAACATATATTTCATTTGTTGAAAGATGTGTCATATGTTGCAACATATTAGTGATATGTTGATACATATTTCAACATAGTTGTCATATGTTGGAACATGTCACCTATGTATTAGAGCAACATAATGGTAATTTTTAGTAACATTTTAACCATATATTGAAATAGAAGATTCATCTATGGCAACAAACAATTCATCTGTGTCAACCAAAGGTACATGTGTGGCAACAAAATGTTCATCTATGTCAACATAAATCAAAATTACTACCCCTTATTATTTATAATCAATTGTAAACTCTCAACCTTTTTATATTTACCTTATAAATAAATTGTCACAAGAAGGTTCATCTGTGTCAACAACTCAGACTTTTGTTGGTTCTGCTTCCTCTTCTAACATCAAATGCTCTTCTTGTCGATAAAAAGGATGTGAGGAGCAACATGATTATTTTATTAGTCTTGTGAAAGAACTCACTAACATTTTTTAAGAAAATGACTTGTAATATTGATGTTCATACATCAAACAAGATTTCACAGCCTTTGAAGCGTCGGAGGTTGAAAAATCAATTTCCCGATCATTAACTATAATTAGTAAAAGAAAAAAAATCAATAATTACTACTCCAGTATCTTCCTCAACCGCAGAAGGCAAGGAGAAAGAGAAAGAAAAATATCTTCCACAACCGCAAAGGGAAAAGAGAAAGGGAAATATACATAGGTGAAATAGAAAGAGAAGAAAGTCTTCAATTGTGATGTGAAGAAACAATATCCATTTGAAGGTTTTAACATTGTCGGTGAGGGTTCAACTGAACTAATGCCATCCTTCTCTAAATGGAAAAACGAGGGTCTTTACAAGCATCAAGAAAAAAAGTAAAGTCATTCAATTATTATTAGTATATTTCTTCTTAATGTCTACTAAATAATTATTTTTAATTTTTACACAATTACAAAAGAGAGTAAGATGATCACCACTTAGTAAATTGCTCGAGTCTTCGATTCAATTAACTTGATTTTGTAGTTTTATTTCCAAAGAAGAAGGATTGGTTCTATGTAATATCTCAACCCAATAGGTGTTAGCCTGATGAGGTAAATTCATACCACTTATGTTTTGATCAAGACATGAATACATACAAATAATTGATACAGAAATACATTTTGAAATGCATCTATGACACATGTAGATGTCATTTTGTACTATTTGTGGGAGAAGTCTGTAACACCTAGTATCCAAAAACAAACAAGATTTAAGCTTTTCAAAAATTATTGGTGCAACCTACGGTCGCCATCCATGGACCATAGTCTGATCTACATCCCGTGTTGTAGCTCCGTGGTTCACCACTACAACCCCTCCCCAAACCCATCTCAGAAAATCGGCTAAGTCTTGACCCACGGTTCGTGGTTTATGGACGTATATCAAGGCCCAGCCTGTGACACAAACCACGATCGACCAGTATGGCCCGTAGATGGACCTATGGACCGTATATCTGACCGTTGGTGAATGTCAACCGTCAGTTAGGAGGAAATTTCTGATTGGGTCAACTTCAAATGGGCATTACCTTAGCACAAAAGGAATTAAGTGTCCCATGACCTATGATATGATAGATAAGTGAATCGTTTTTCCAATGTCATCGAGTTTTCTAAAATCCGACCTCTGAGTAGAATGTTATGCTCGTTTTAGTAAAGCCTTGTCATGCAGACTTGACCTACGACCCCAATTTACGGACCGTAGATTGACCTACGGCCCATAGATCCCATTTGTCAGTCACTCCAACAATAATTAAGTCAGGTGTCTTTTGGTCTTTTACTATTTTGTTTAACTCTTATGCTACGTTGTTTAGACCGTATATTATGAAGTTTTAGTCAGTTTAATCTAGAAACATAACAAGAACTTTCCTAAGTCAAATCATTAATCAAACTTAGAAAAATTAGAGCTAGATAGGAGAAAGGTTGTCAAGAACCCTAGTTCAAGAACGCAACATGTTTTCATCAGTTCCAGCCCCGAAATCAAAATATTTCTTCGAGAAATTTGTCACCAGGTATGCGAAATTTCAATAGTGGGTTCCTTTTGCCCATCAAGTCCCTAAAATTCAGTTAGATTCTTGATTCCCTCATTATGAATAGACCTAGGATTTCTAGAATTTTAGCAGATCATCATGAATTAGTTGTTTAGATGTTACAGATCAAATTATCAAGTTAGTACTCCCTTTATTGCATAAATTTCAGATTCCTAGCTATGTATTTATTTAGTTATTGAATTACACATGTTAGGTCACAGATATCATTCATTCTGTTATACATGCCACAATTATTAATGCATCATTATCAAATTAATCGTTACATTCTTAGTTTTTCATGTTCAATTTTGAGCTATCCAGTATTACATAAACTCAAACATAATGCATTAAATACTTAATTCATTAGGAGTTGCATAATACCGAGTTGGACTAGGGTTCAACGTACCCCAATAGTCCCAGAACTACTAGCCACATAGGTTGTAAGTCCCCTATGTGGTCATCATTTTAGTGATCACAACAACATGCCTCTACACCTTTGACCGGGTGTATTGGGTTCTCGACGGGGCGTATACATCGGACTCAATATCTAGCTCATGTGGTTTTATTATCGGTTATTAATAGCTCCCAAAGTTCAATCAGAATCTATTGCATACACATATTGATAATTCAGTCAGTATTCAGTTAGTATGTTATAAATGTGGTCCTTGCATCCAGTTAGATCAACATTTTGTATATATATCATGTTCAAAATATTATAGTTTCTTTTGTGCATGTTCAGTTATGCATTACTTCAGCTTTATTCTATCCTTCATGCTAAATACCTTACAAGTACTGACGCATACTATGCGCTACATCTTTTCATGACGTAGGTCCAGGTTCTCAATATCGAGATCACGCTTAGATCGGTTCCTGATCTCCAGTTCAGCAGAATCAGTTATGAGTCCTCATTATCCGAGGACAATAGTCATGAGTTTCTTTTCAGTATTTTTAATCCTTTAGTTTTAGTTTTTCTAGACATAGATGGGCCTTATCCCAACGTTTCTAGGCAGTTATAGGCTATTTTCAGACATAGTTAGATTCAACTTAGTTTTGAGTTAATATCTTCTTTGTATTAAACTCATCAGTTTAATTTTTCTTAGTTATAGTATATAGGTATTTCCCCATCCTTTCATTTTATTTATGAATTAGATTCCGAATGAGTTTATTATTCATAGCATGCTCAGTTTATGCAAGCAGGGTTAGCTAAAGTCACTCGTGAGCGTCCAGGGGGTAACCTCAGGGCGTGACAAAGTCGAAGCAACATAGTCATTCTAAATATCAATATACTACTACTATTTATTATTTTAAGACACACATAGACAATGCCAGTGTTGTTCCTAAAAATGAGAATAAAATCGTTGATACTATCAATGGGTTTAGTATACCTGGTTGACTTCCTTGGCTCCTCACAAATGAGGTTTATGTCCCTGTAAATTGTAATGGGGAGTTTCACTGGGTCTTGGTTGTCTTTGTATTGAAGGAACCGTGCATAAAGGTGTATGATTTGAAGTCTTCATCTAGGACTAAAATAAAATTGGCCACCGAGATTCAAAAGTTGTCTAGAATGTTTCTAAAGTACCTTGAATCCAACAAATTTTTTTGAGCAAAAAGACTAATCCAACGGTTCAGTTCTTGAATCTAACCAGGGTAAGAACAAATCTCACCCATTTGAAGTCATACATGTTATTGGTATTGTCCAACAAGAAAGCACTAGTCTATAAGTATCACATTATTATTTTTTCTTACCACTGTCAAATGTAATGATATTAGTTTATCATATTTTCTAATTGATTATATACCATGCAGAGATTGTGGACTTTTTATTGCTGCATATGTTGAGTTTTTGAGTGATGCTACAAGTAACATCTTATGAAATTATTTCTCGATCCCTTCGCGTGAGATATGCTTCACTCCTATGGAATTATGAGATTTTAAAGGCTCGGAATGACTATGTTAGTAACAATGAAGACTCATAGAGGCCTACACCTAAAAAAGCTTTATATTTCCAAATGAAAATGCTATGGTGACCACCATTGATTATATTTAGTTTTGATGGTTATGTATACCATTTTGAATCATCTTTTTGTTGATAAGCTGTAAAACAAAATTGGTGAAGTGTTCATTTTTGCTTATATATTAATGATCATTATTATATTTATTTATTTTGAAACAAATAATTATATTGGAAAGGAGGAAATGTTGTATCTGTGGCAACATATATAGCCTTTATTTGTTGTAAAAAAATCACACAATTATTTGCATGTGCCACAACAGAAAGGTGATATGTGGAAACATATATAACCTTTATTGTAATAAAACACAGCATTATATGCACGTGCCCTCAACAGAAAGTAGATATGTGGCAACATATTTCACTTTGAATTGTCAACATTATATTTTCAAAATTCAAATAAAATTTAAAAGGTTGAAAACAACTGTCATTTACCCTCTCTCCTCTATAAAATTATCGTTTCATATTCCAAATATAATTTACTTTTATTAATTTCCATTTTATTCCTTCTTTCTTCTCATCTCTCTTGTTTCTCCATTATTCTTCTTCACAGATCCAGTTGTTGCGATACTTTCTACAACATAAGTGTAATTTGTATGGATATATTCTACAATAATAGTTCTAGTGAGTGGTCGTTGCCCTCATCATTCCTATTTTATCGTCGATATCTTCTTAGGTAAGTTTTGAAAGATTTACTAGTATTAAATCAAGACATTTTAGTGGTTTATCACTTATTTATTTGTAGGATGGTTGGTTTGTTTAATTGTTATTCCTTTTGAAATATTATTTAGTTTCAAAAGGCTTAAATTTGTAGTTGGTTGGTAAGGGTTTAGGGAGGGGTTTGTGATTTGTTGGTTGGTTCATGTGTGGTATTGAATCGTATTTAGAAATTTTCTTAGGGATCACGTGTTGTTGTTTATGTTGTTGTGTTTGGTTGTTGTTATTTTTTTTACGAAATGTATGATTTTATAGTTGCAGATACAAATATAATGCATCCTGTCAAAAGAAAAATTATAGTAATGTCAACTGAAACAACTAACACAAAGATCAAGAAGAGGACGAGGACAAAAACGGGTAGAATGAAGAATGAAAATTCCAATTCCCCTCTTTTTGAACAACTTGCATCTTAAGTTGTTTCCTATTATCAAGTAGAATCAGGAGTTTGTTGTTCTCAAAGTAAATCAGGAATTTCTCAAAAAGATCTTGAAATTCTCATGAAGTTGTTGTAGAGGAAAAAAGACAAGAAAAAAATGAGAATATTGACGATGATAGAAAATATAAAAAGAAGTTGATGATGATAAAGAAAGAGAAGAAGAAAAAAATAAAGTTGATGATGATGAAGAAAGAGAAGAAGAAAAAACTAAAAAGAAAGAGAAGAAGAAAACAATGAAGATGAGGAAGAAGAAAAAACGGAAGTTCATGATGATGAAGAAAGAGAAGAAGAAAAAAATGAAGCTGAGGAAGAAGAATGTCACACCCCGAAGATACCCCTTGACATAACACGGTACCTAGGATCACAAGTGACCCTAAGTTAACCTTGAAGCTGACATATCATAAGCATACCGAATGATATCTAAATGAAGTCATGATCTAATGCGGAAGCTAAATCAATTGATAACTGAAAGTGGGGAATACCCAAACTGATCTGAATATATTAACATACTAGGAGTTTAGTGATACTGAATAATCACTCAAAACTAAAGTTGAATCTAATACCATGTCTTAAAAGCCTCTAACTGACTAGAGTTGGTGGGACATGCCCTATCTAACTCTAGAAAAACTGAAATTGAAATAAAAGATTGAATATGAAAAACATGTCTATTGTCCGCGAAGTATGAAGACTCACCGCTAAAGCTACTGAATACGGAATCTATGTGTGATCTGGATATTGAGTACCTAAACCTACATCATGACGTAGATTATGCGTCAATACTTGGAATATACTGAGCATGCTCTATATAGATAACTAGGTAAAGAGTCCGCGCTTCAAGAGGTGTGTAATTTATTGGTTTTTAGTATAATATTGAGTGTTGATGTATTTTTTTTCCTGTTTGTATGTTTTTTAACTGATGTGTTAGATTTGTAGGCATCATATGGTAGTAATGGAATTAATATAGAATGCTGAATTGTATGATTTTTTTTTGGGAAAGAGTTACTTGTTTTATTGCCTTGTCATCTGCATTATAGTAGTATCTAGTCGGACTTATCATGTAATTAACCATTCATATATAATAATAAACATGTTGTAGACAGATGGCATTGTAATTGTCCATAAATTCCCGCAGAAAATTCAAGTTATGTGTTTTAAATAAGTCATACATTAGCCACGTAAAGTACAACTTTTACACCTGATGTTACATGTTTGTATTGGCTGCTCCGATAGCACCATGGAAGTGATTACATGAAAATGGTGTGTCCTATTTTGAAACATTTGCGGTCTTTCTAATTCAGCATACCTGGTTAAGTTTGTGTTTCTTTAAGCCTAATTTTGTTGTTTTCCCACAGTTTCTGTGGCGTCCTTGTTTGGCTTCCATCTCCATCACGATTCATTGGTTGTATCTCTACTTATCTGCATGTACGACAGTGTGAAATGGTTGTTATGAATTGTATATTTGCTTGGTACTCTTTTATAGCCGGGCAAAAATGCAAATTTAAAAGAATACCTATTCTCTTTCTACCACTCTAGGCCATACATTCTGGAAGACTTCTTTGTAAACAATGTTTTGAATGAATGTTCTGTCTTCTGTGTCGCCATCCACATTTAGCACAGTTAATCCTTCTCTTGTTGTTACTCGGGATACGGCTACATACAGTTGTCCATGTGTAAATACCTGTTTTGGCAGATACAGGCCTACCTGATTTAGTGTTTATGTCCTTGACTTTTATTGATTGTCATAGCGTAACATGTGGCTAATGAAAGTTGGCGCCTTTAAGACTATTTCTTCCCTGTTCATATTAGATTACAGAAGAAATTGTTTTTAGACTATGGCATATTAAGTTTGGCCGAAGATGTCTGCCACAAATATGAAGAAGCATTAAGCTTACAATACATCACACACTTTTCATTTATTGATGTGTTCATAGACCCTCGCAAAAGCAGGTAGATGCTTAGACATGCTCGCCTCTGTTGAGCAATCAGACTGTATACGGGCTGAAATTTACAATGTCAAACTGTGAAATTTGAGTTTTTGTCTTTTTGAGTCAGAGCATTATTTGATTATAGTCTATTCTGTTCTGAAGCTTGATTTTTTGAGCCTTGATAACAAATATTTTATAAATGGGAATGAACTAACTTAAAGTTGGAGTTGGCGGGGCATCATATGTTATGCATACAATGTTGTATTTAAAGTTGTTGAAAGTGTTACAATGCGGTAAGATATGGTCTTTTAGGCGAACAAACAGGGACTTTCAGAGGCAGACGTAAAGGTAAACTTATACGTCAGAAGTTTTGCTAGAATTCGAGAGTGGTAGCTATCTGTAATGCTGTATCCTAAACAAATTTTATTGAAAATTAACATTGTAATTGGAAATAAATAACAATTTCTTAAAAAATTGGCATAACCTATTCTGATAAAATTACAAGGGATACAAGTTTGTTACATAATAGCCATAACAGTTGTTGTAGTTTCCTGAGGACCTTCAGTGAAACACGATAATTCGTGTTCCTCCGTATAACATTTGAGTGTATGTAGCGTGGGTATGACCATTTATGCAGCATGTACCGTTAAAATGATGTTAATGAAGATATATAAGAACTACTGAAGGATATCTACCATTATAAGTCGAGTAGAAACATAGTACAAAATTAATATGATGAGATGTTTGAAATAATCTCTCATTTTCACAATACTGTCAATGTTAAGCAATCTAGGGGGTTCGAGCTACAAATTGAAAGTTTAAAAGTAGCAAACTGATGAGGTAAATGTGACAGAACTTATTTAAAGTCGGAGTTGCATATGGAACCTATTATAGACTTATAATTTAGTAGTTGGAGTTGTACAAACTATTTCAATGTCGTAACAAACTGTTATTATTCTAATTTGTTAATCTGATTACTATATCTTTTGGTGTTTAGTGTGTCATGTTGGAGTAGTATTCACCAAAAAGGTTATGTCTTAAAGAAGGAACACAGGTTTGGTACCTTATTAAAAGAAGCATATTAAACAGCCATGGGAGTTCCGTAAGTTCAATAAGAATAATGAAATGAATCATAATAGTTCTTTTGCGTCTGTATAAGGTTAGGCTGTATACACAGTGGCTAATAACCTTTGAGGCAGCTTGTTCTGGTAAAATGATGTTAGTGATGGAATAGAAGATCGACTAAAGGATATATATCATTAAAACTCGAGTTTAAACATAATACAAATATAATAGGAGGTGAGTTGTTCAAAATAAAATTTCAGTGACCACACTGTAAATGTTTCGTCCATAATTCAGGAATGAATGAAAGCCCTCAAGTGGTCGTGTTGTCTCCGCATGTAGTCGTTTCATTTTTTCATAGGTGAGCATACACCCAGACGACGGGATCGGGAGGTAGTTCTGTTAGTGAAGAAAGATAAGAAGGGAATAATAATTGTGAGCAAAAATATTGAAGCAGAAGTTATAATGTGGGAAGTTATAATGTGGGTGTTACCTGGAAAATCTCTAGGAGGGGTTAGGCTTGAGGAAGTGGATGTGGTTCTTTCATCATTCGATAAATTCCTGTGTGTTTAGAGTTTTGAGTAATAAATTAATGACATAAGGGTTGAATGAAATTTCAGGGGAATGGTGCAAGTGTGAGACAACAAATAAATGGGGAAAGGTTAAGTTTATGAATGTATACCTGGTTTCAGTGGTTTTTGTATCATGTTTCGTTGGGTCCATAATAGCAGGTAGTTTAGTTGCGTCCATTGAAGGAGTCCTGGTCGGAGACAAAGCAGAATAACAAAATTGTTAATAAAGGGGGAGAAAATTGGGGATGAGAATATGAACCGTATAAGGAGGTAATGTTGTCCAGATTAAAGTTAGTGTGGGCATAATGGGTGAATGATAATTTTATGCAGTATGTTTACCAGTATTGAGCGGATAGTTTTTTAAGTCCCATTGGGTCCATATGGTCCATAGCAGCAAAAAGATGATTCACGTCCACAGCAGGCGGCCTGATCGGCGACATAGAGGAACACAATCTAGTAGAAAATAGCTGCCAGAAAACAGGGAATGGAAATATTGCAACTAATGAGGAGGCACCATTGTAAAGAGTAGCGTTCACGCGGGACGTAACTGTTTGTTGATTGAAAGGTATAAGAATGTATACCTGCATTGAGCGGGGGTTTGTTTGAATTCCTTTGGATCCATACAAGCATGAAGTACATTTGCGTCCATATAAACATTCCTGGCAGGCGACAAAGAAGAATAGGACAACAGTTAGTGCGCTTATATTCATAGTTATAGTCCTAGTAGGTGTTATTAAGGAATAGTGTTCTTGGTGGAAAAGGATAAAGAAACAGGGGATTTGAACAAAAAAGGAGGCAGAGGTGAAATTAAAAATGATAGGTGGAGTATAAAGGGTGAATGGAATTTAAGGTGGAGGATATCAGCTTGAGACAAAAAATAGACTATATAATGCTCAAATAAAGATACCTGGTTTGGGGAGGAGATCTGTAAGAACATATGCATCTTGGGGGTCCATAGCAGGGATTACTGCATGTCTTCCGAGGTGTTCGTATGAGGATCTGAAAGAATTGTTGGAATGTGCAGTCGTATTGAACTGTGCCAGATGAATTAGGGGAGAGATATAGCAAAAGTGAAGAACAGAGGAGGGAATTTGAGGATGATTTGGTCGGGGTGTAATTTGTAAGAGCGTGGCGATGGTAGGGAAGCGATGTGTTGGTTAGGGAGTAGGGTCTTCGTTTGGGTATGGATGCGTCTGTTTGGAGGGGAAGGGTATTGTTGGAACTAAAATAATTAAAAGGAGAATTCTGGTCTGTGGTAGCGCCACGTAGGCGAGACTAGGATTCTCCTTTATATATATATATATATATATATATATATATATATATATATATATATATATATATGATAGTTGAACAAAGCATAACTGAGAAAGGACATAATCTGAACAGAATAATAATACTGAAATATACTAAAAAGAACTGAACTGAATGCAATGACCACGTACTGATTATTAACATAATATGCTGAGATTGAATATTGAAGTATAACTGAAAACCTAATCAAATGCACTAGAGTTTGATTGCGGGAGCTACTATTAACCGACATAAAACAACGTGACCTAAATGCGAAGTCTGATGTATACGCCCCATGCAGAGGACCCAATATACCTTGCAAGGGTTATAAAGGCATGACTGGCATGATCACCATATTTAATGCCAACATAGGGGACTTATAAACCTATGGGGGCACATAGTTCTGGGACTATACGAGTACGTCGAACCCTAGTCCAACTCAGTGTTAAGTCTACTCCCAACTGAATATGTATTTGACACATTATGACTGAAATACTGAAATGTCGAATAACTCAAAATACTTACATGCAAAATAAGAGAATGTAACAACTTAATACTAGTAATGTGACATTCAAAACTAAAGCATGATTATATGTTTTATTGACCTAGCAAGTGTAATTCATGAACTAAGAGAATCTACACAACTAGGGTTTTGAGTTTCAAACATGGAATTTAACAACGATTCCAAGAAAACATGATAATTCAATTAGAAACACTATAACATCTAAATCAAAACAAATATATATCTAAGGTTTCTAGAAACCATGGTTCTAAATAAGATATAAGGAATTAAGAGTCACACTGAATTCTAGGGACCTAGTGAACAAAAGGAATCCACTAGTGAAATATCACATACCTGGTGATGAAATCTATAAAAAAAAATCATTCGATTTTTAGGGCTGGAACTTGAAGGAAACCTTCTGGTTGTTTTTAGGAAAAATGGTGCCTCTTCCTTCTCTTTTTGCACTAATTTTGACGAATTTTTGAGCATAAAGGTTCTGGTATGTCTGACTAAGTTATTAGGCTTAAAATGAGTAAAATGATGTGTTTTAGGCATTAAAAGAAATAGTTTAAGGTCCTCGACGCATAGGAAAAAGTCCTAAATGACCCTAACTTAAAATCCGACGAAAGTCATTCACAGAGGGACCTACGGACCATCGGACCTACTAACTGTCGGCAGGGGTCGTCGGTCAAGCTCTTCCCAACAGGGCTTCACTAAAATGAGCATACCTTTATACTTCGAGATAGGATTTTAGCAAAATTGGTAATGTTGGAATATTCAATTATCTTTCATTTGATAGGTCATGGGCCAAATAATTCATTTTTTGCTAAAAGATATGACCATTTGAAGTTGACCCAACAACCAATTCCCTCCAATTAGTTGTTGATCCTCACCTACGGTTAGACCTATGGTCCGTAAGTCCAACCACGGACTGTCCTGATCGGCGTAGGGTGCCCAATAAGGAAATCCACCTATAGAACGTGTGTCAGACCACATACCGTCGATGGTTTCCGTGATTCTTGCACCAGGTCTGGAAAACTGCATTTTTTCTATTTTCTCAAATCCGAGGTGTTACAAAGAAGGAAAAAAATTGAGGAAGAAGAAGGAACAAAAGAAGTTGAAGAAGAAGAAGAAAAAAATAAAGGGGTTGAGGAAGAATACCAATAAAAAAAGAAGTTGAGAAAGAAGAAGAAAAAAAAAATGAAGTTGAAGATGATGAGATCAAAAGTGTCAATGCACACATTTTCCGTGTGCATTTTCATAGCATGATAAGGTCAGGCATGGGAAAATCGTTCGATTCTTTTAGGAACATACTCCGGGAGAATGTTTTGAAAGATTTTTTAGGAATAATTATTTTGGGCAATATCTTGATTTGCCTGTGAATAATAATGTACGTTTTAAAATGAGCATTGTATATGAACTTATGAAAGAAGGTTCATTTTTTATAATAATGAAAAGAA